>VMKM01000459.1:0-335262 GCA_008360985.2 Macquaria ambigua | reverse complement strand
ACTGAACAAGCGAGCACTTGCTGCTGAGGGAGAGCACAAGAGCCCCCTGCAATCTTGGTGAGGCAGGACACACACGTTGACACACTCAGTTACTTAACCAGTGATATTGGTATGAGCTCTTGGGACTTGGAGAAAACATGGGTTTATGGTTACTAAAAAGAGGCCAAAAGTAAGTTCCCTGACCGGGAATCGAACCCGGGCCGCGGCGGTGAGAGCGCCGAATCCTAACCACTAGACCACCAGGGAGTTGAAGATGACTTTTTCAACGCAGTATTTTGCAATAATGACATGCATCCATAGGTTACATACACATGGTTTATGCATCCTAATGAGGTTTATTTGTAAATTGCTTGTTAATGGTCTTATGTGGAGGCATTAATTACACCGAATGATCTTCACACCCACCCCTGTGTCTGCCAGTAGATATATAAAAGGACATTATTATAGAGCGCAATCCCCTGTGTAGTTTTGATATTTTTTTGTTACCAAACAGGCTCAAAAGTAAGTTCCCTGACCGGGAATCGAACCCGGGCCGCGGCGGTGAGAGCGCCGAATCCTAACCACTAGACCACCAGGGAAGTGACCCTGTTTACAAGGGAACTTGCTTTTTGCATTGCACAGCACGTGTGCCAACTGGCAGGACGGGGGATTTTTAGATGTAGTAACACAGACCATTGCTAGGTGGTGCTTTTACCCCCACACTGACTTTGAGTCACAGCAGCTACGTCTCCATAATAGGGAGAACAGTGTAGGTAAAATCTGAATAATGCAAAGCTCTGCAGACAACTGTTACAGACTCAAAGGCATGTGGAGTGATCTATAAGAACAACAGGCTGCCAACAGGAGTAGTAGCTTCCCCCTGCCCCTGCCAGAAAGACTTGTGGACTGAATAATTGTCATTTCAAAAGATCAAACAGACAGCTGGAGCAGTGACCTTGCCTTGAAATATTAGAACTAATGAAGTCAGTCCTCACCACAGTGATATACATAAAATGTAACTCGTAGACCACAGCATATATATTTCTCTTCCAAATGATTCACTTAACTTGTCTACTTTTCCAGAGCATGTCAAGTCAATGTTGTTGTGATCATATTTCTGAAAGTAGAGAAAAACACGTTGCTCCTTCTCACAGCAGTCCTGAAAGGGGGGAGGCTGGGCCTGTGAGGAATGTGAGGATGAAGTCTGTGCTCCATGCTTGTCTGTTAAAAATATTTTAGAGCCCATCGGGCCAGTGGCGCAATGGATAACGCGTCTGACTACGGATCAGAAGATTCTAGGTTCGACTCCTGGCTGGCTCGTGTGACATTTTTCCTCATTTGTGGAGAAAGTTGTGCTGCAATAGACAGCAGCAGACTAGAACAGCATAGAAACTGTACTTTTTAAATCCTCTTAAGTTGTTAAATTAAAGTTATTGCATTTGACAAAATTAAACCCTTTCTTAGGCACTTTCAGAGTAACTCCGTAAGCCGGTTCAGTTCAGACCGACATTAGTCCTGTGTGAAAAAGCTGAAATTGTCTGTCTGAATACGGATGACAACTGGAGGTGAGAGCGCCGAATCCTAACCACTAGACCACCAGGGAGAGTTGCTGGTGTCTTAAACAGGAAAATGTCTCCCTGGTGGTCCATTCTCCTGGATTTGGCTTGCCACTCATAGCAATTCAAACAATCCTCTCTGTCAGACCTGTGTATTACAGCATTGAAACTGGAAAGCCTCCCCATAGCCCTATTTGGCTATCATACCCCCCCCCCAGAGTGAGTAAATTTGACAGCATATGCAAAATCTTGCTCATAATGTGAACCTAATAATATCTTATTCTGATGATCAAACATGCTCTGTGACACCTTTTATTATTAATTTGATTTTGTTTGAGTTGTTAGTTTTCAGTTCATATAATGTGTTAAAATTGGACCTTTCGTGGGCTCTTTTAGAGTAACTCTATTACAGAGATGTCAACTGGACTAATCTCAAATAATTGTCTCAGTCAGACCAGGGGATGCTGTTGAAACAGGAAAATCACCCTTAACAACCTAATGTCATTTGAATTGCAGGGCCTGGTATTGTTCATCCAGTGAGGTTCCTGGATAGTGAATGTTGTGCCTGTCAGGACACAAGTGTTCAAATGATTTAGTTTGATCATTTGAATCATATTACTCCCGCCTTTAGCCACACTGAAGGATGCATTACAATCAAGCGTTCACATTTTCTGAAGGTTTGAAATGATGAAGTTGGCTATGATAGCCACATCACTTTGTTTTGTTCTCAGAGATGATTCTTTATGACCCACCCCTACCTGAAATGAACTATTGTGTGAAAGCACCAACTGGCTCACCTGACATACCATAACGTTGTTGATCAATAGCAAGCCTAATGAACTAGACCTCTCCAAATCATGACCTCGGCAACGAACATGTTTGCTGAGGGCTAGTGGCGCAATGGATAACACATCTGACTTCAGATCTGAAGATTCTAGGTTTGACTCCTAGCTGGATCAGTTGCCTTTTTCTCATTGTCCGATGGATGCTGCAGTGACTGCAGTTGCCTACAACAATATAAACCCTCAAAGACCTATACTATCCCCCGATGAGCATAGTAAATTATGTTGTTCTAATATTAGAAAAGAGTTCTGCAGAGAGGGGGAAGATATATATCAAATATTGTTTATTGCTTAAACTTTATTCTTTTATATCAGATTAAAAAGTAGAGTTAACATAATCTTGTAAGTATACACTTAAAGCCCCTAGGTGTAGTATTTTTATGTGATTTTACATATAATTCTGATGGAGTTAGTTTCTGTTTGTAAAAAAAATAGACAATCTCAGTCTTTTACAGCAGCCTTTGTGTTGCTTTCAGCCCATTCGTGTAGGTGTCATCATTGGGTTTGGGGCTATCAGTGTGCATTGCTGTATGCAGGTATGCTGAGCTGCAGACATACACAGAGCTGGACTTTCATCCCATAGAGGATGGGCACTGTGACGTCATCATAGAAAAACCCTCTGTTTTCATGAAACTGGATGCTGGTAAGTAACGAAGGTTTACGTGACTCAGTTCAAAGCCCTGGAATCTAAACAAGTAGCTAAAACCTTTACTCTTATTACACCTTAATCAAAAACAGTACGCAAGCTCTTTTGTACATGTGTGCACGTTTAACTTGTTTGAGGCTAGACATTGCGTGAAGAGTTCCTGCAGTCAATTCACGTTCCCAATATGTAATGGCAAGAATTCCACCAAAACGTACACTTTATAAAAACCTTGTGGAATGTTGCAGTGATGTATTGAGAGCTTGACTACAGAGTTTTATTCCTCCTTTAGTTATCAGGCCTAAAACAGACTGATGTTTACAGTTCGCCTATTTTACGCTTTCAGTTGTGACACGATGACACAAATAATAATAATTGTGTGTTTTTCCTAACAGGGGTGAACATGTACCACCATTTCTGTGACTTTGTCAACCTCTACATCTCCCAGCACATTAACAACTCCTTCAGCTCAGATATCAACATCATCATGTGGGACACGGTGGGTACCTGATGCCTTCCACTACATTTTCAGTGGAGGGGAGGATGTAATATAGATACTCCTTAGTTTGTTGTTTCTATTTAGAGTTATCCAGCACTTACTGTGCAGTTAGAGAAACGTAGAAATTCAGGCGAACTTCCCTGCTGTCACCACTGGAAATTACAACAATTCATGAACAACTTGCACTTTATGTCACCCTTACAGACTGCGGCAAAAGATCAGTGTTTAAGACGTTCATGTCACACCTTTATTTATCTGTCAAAATAAAACACAGGATTTCCTATGTGTTCTGCCTCCAGTGAATTGGTGATTGCCTCTGCTAGCTACTTAAGGAATAAATACACGTTTATGAAATAAATCTTTAGGACGGCTCTCAGATTATAGGAGTTTCATCCATTATATAGAAAGAAGAGTCAAACATTGGATCTGTTCTTGGATCACAAAGATACAACGCAAGATTTCAAAATGTTGATGCATTAGTTGCCGTGATATATTTTAGCTTTCTCTCTCTATAAAACACCCTCTCTGACGTTTCTGTCCAGGGAAAGTCAGTGAGGGAAAGTATTTTGGAAAATGATGCATCATCAAACATAGAAAGTAAAATCTGTGTTTTTTTCATTTAATTTTCTTATACGTCATACACTCATAAATGGTAAAGAGGAAAACACAGAGTCATATAAATATTTTTAGAGTTTTGTGTCCAAGACAAATGAAAAAACTGAGATTGGATTTGAGCACTACGACCTAGATAGAAAGCCAAACAGTAGTTTGTCTGCAATTCACTACAGTCACAGTTTCTGTTTAACAAGTCAGTGGCATACTGTATGTGTCTGATGAAGACATCAAGGGGAAACACCAGTTGAAAAACAGAATTCTTTACGGGCAGCCTTATCCGGCCCATTGTTCCCCCCACTGTGCACAGAGGTAAAGAGGAAAAGGAAAAGAGAGAAAGAGAAATGGGAGGGAGAGAAAACTGTCAGGGAGAAGGAAAGCAGTGACCTTTCAGCACAAACTGCACGCTGCAACCCAAACAGCAGCAGGCTGTCAGATAATAGTGCGATAACAGATTTTGTATCAAACCAAAGCTTCATAAAAATACATCCAGCAGGGTTTGAAAACAGATGACTGGCTTGGGCACTGCTAAAGGCTGTAGTTGATTTGAATTTTATTGGTTTGTTTTTCATTTCAGATGTAACATTAATTTAATTAACATTTGTTCCCTTCTTTTTTTTATGTCTTTCCCCAGAGTTTTTATGGTTATGGAGATCTGTTCAGTGAAACATGGAGGGCCTTCTCGGATTATGACGTCATCCACCTGAAGACCTATGACTCGAAAAGAGTAGGTATAATGTCGCCTCTGGCTGGACATTGCAGGCTCTTTCTTTGTAAAGGTGTTGAACTCATCACTTACTCAAGTATGGTTGTTTAGAAATACCAACCAAATTGCCTGTGTTGTTACAGACCCTCGCTACTGGGTTATTTTTTTTACAGGAAAAATCCTCTGCCACACAGGAAATATTGTATTTGGTACATCCACAAGCAGCAACAAGGGTCTCGATGAAATATACATGTAAGAAACTGTTAAGTTAGTATGACCAACCATGGCACAGATAAGAAATTTGCACCTCCTACAGACACTCATCAATATAAAACCCATGAAAATGATGTCCCATCTAAGCAAGTTTAATCTCTGAAAATAGCAGTTTAAAAACACCACAGCAATGAGCAGGTTTTATGTTTATATTTTATATTGCTGAATTGTTCGTGTACACCCAAACCAATATTTTTGAAAGCACATGTCAAATACGTATGCATGCATGCACGTGTGTACAACACCATGACATATACGCATACTGATTTCTGTGCCGTGCTGTATGCTTACTTCACTGATATATTCACACTTGTCCTTAGGTGTGTTTCAAAGATGCCGTCTTCTCTCTCCTCCCAAGAATGAGATATGGTCTCTTTTACAACACGCCTCTCGTAAGTTACCCGTCATGTATATATGTGTGTGTGTGTAGCCACTAACCAGATACACTTAACATATGTACATGTATTTGCTTTGAACAAATTGCAGTATCACATAATTTTAATGCTGCCTTGTTTGTGTATTCATTTATATGTTTTTATCTCACTTTTTTTGATAGATTTTTAAAAATCATTTATTGGCCTTTCCTCCGCAAATGCACAATGATATCCGGTTTAGTCATAAACATGCAGTTCAAGTCAAATATTTATGTGATGTATTCAAAAGCTCAGCAAGTGCTTAAGTTATTTAAATGATAATTCCAAGGAGATTACTATAAAGATGATACTATGTAAATATGTGTTGTCCTGTGGTTCCAGCCTTGAGTTGTGAAATATTGATAGGTCAGCCTCAAGCTGATGCTTTTGATTGCCCCTGCAGCACATGTCATGTTTATATTCATGTGCTCACATTTACAGCTGTAGCGCAGCAGTGTATGTGTGAGATTCTTAGACTTGAGAAATGCATAGGCTCATGTGATATTCATTCCAGGGAGATTAGGAAATATGTTTACATTTGACAGATTCCCAGTGTGATACGCATTTTTCATCACAACCCAGTACAGTGCACTTGTGTGGCCCGATTCAATTTGCTGTCAATTAATTTCAAATCACAGAGTAGATTTTCTAAAAAAAACAAATCTTTTTACATGACTATATACAACCTATAACAAAATAATAATTTTAATACAATATTTTGAATTAAATGGATGAAAAATAAATTGCGTGTGTGAGTGACATTGACACTTTCTGTGGTGTGTTGATGGCAGATCTCAGACTGCTACAGTGAAGGGATGTTCAGGGCGTTCTCCCAGCATGTCCTCCATCGACTGAACATCCCGCAAGATGGGCCGAAGGTAGGAAGATCTTTTTTCAGGAAACACTAATTAACATCTGTTACTTTCATATTATAATCTTGTTTATATATGTAGGATGGACACAGTTTCATGACCACCTTTATATGTACTGACAGACCACATCTCAGTGGTAATTTGCAGGCTGCAGTTTGCCACCAAAGCAGTTTTCCGGTTGTTGGTGTATATGTAAGACTGTACATAACGACAGAAATAAAGTGTGAGTTCCCTGACCGGGAATCAAACCCAGGCCGCGGCGGTGAGAGCGCCGAATCCTAACCACTAGACCACCAGGGAGAGTTGCTGGTGTCTTAAACAGGAAAATGTCTCCCTGGTGGTCTAGTGGTTAGGATTCGGCGCTCTCACCGCCGCGGCCCGGGTTCGATTCCCGGTCAGGGAATGCTTTATGCTGTGATTATCTGTACTTTGTGGCTAATTAACTTTAACATGTATAAAAATACAGGTAATGTCTTTTATAAATGAATACCTCTAAAGCCAAATGTTCCACTTTTTGATTGATAGATTTGCAGCACGGCTCTCTCCCACCTTCATGAACAATATAAAATCCAATAAAATTGAACAGAGTAGTAAAGGTAGAAACAAATACTGTCTTACAATGTACCTTTTGTGCATGTACTGTCAGAAGGTGATGATGCATCTCAGTGGTAATTTTCAGGCTGCAGTATGTGGTGCTTTTCAGCATCTCTCAGTCAGTGTTGGTGACAACATTTCCTATTTTCCAAAGCAGTTTTCCTGTTGTTAGTGTGTGTTTCGTTGACATTCTCAAATTGTGGTACACAGACTGTCATTGAAACAAGCCAGAAATCATTATTACGACAGTCAAGCAGCAGTTTCTTTCACAGACTCACCGTTTGAAAGACAGACATAAAGCATGAGTTCCCTGACCGGGAATCGAACCCGGGCCGCGGCGGTGAGAGCGCCGAATCCTAACCACTAGACCACCAGGGAGTTGAAGATGACTTTTTCAACGCAGTATTTTGCAATAATGACATGCATCCATAGGTTACATACACATGGTTTGTGCATCCTAATGAGGTTTATTTGTAAATTGCTTGTTAATGGTCTTATGTGGAGGCATTAATTACACCGAATGATCTTCACACCCACCCCTGTGTCTGCCAGTAGATATATAAAAGGACATTATTATAGAGCGCAATCCCCTGTGTAGTTTTGATATTTTTTTGTTACCAAATAGGCTCAAAAGCAAGTTCCCTGACCGGGAATCGAACCCAGGCCGCGGCGGTGAGAGCGCCGAATCCTAACCACTAGACCACCAGGGACCTTAACTATGCACGCGTGTCCTAAACACACATCTCCGCTAGTCACACACACATAAACAGACCTAATATGAATAGAACGAACAGGACGATGATGCTGTAACCACTGTTAACTAACTTCTCTCTCGGTTTATTGTATGTTCTTATGTGGAGATAAAAAGGTCTTGTAGATTACTCATGAACATGCATTGAAGTTGGTCCTACTGTTCTCCATCTACAGAACAGACTTGACTCAGTGACTATACTACTTTCCATGTGAGAGTTGCTGGTGTTGTATATTGGAATATGGCTCCCTGGTGGTCTAGTGGCTGGGATTCGATGCTCTCACCGCCGCAGTGTTTGATTCCTGGTCAGGGAACACTTTTTGACATTCTGGTTGCATCTAGTAGTGTAGACATCTGCTAAGTGTCTGGCGAAAAAGGGTTTGATCCTTTCTACCAGTGTCTCTGCTTTTTATCTTTTTTCAATATCCGCAACTGTTATGTCGCTTCTTCACCCTTTCTCGCACCTCTGACTTCTTCCTGGTGAAAGTATCATTATTTCTCCTTCTGTAACCCTAAATCTAAATACACTGTGCTTCAATGCCTTGCAGTTGACTCTGACATCTAAGATATGGAGCGGTCGAACATCCACACTTAGAGGGAAATCTTTTGCTAATTACATGCAACACACATCCCCTGCCAGACTGGAACTGTGGGGCTCATGATTGGCGCCTTAAACCCATAGGCCACGAAGACACCCTTACTTTGTTTATGTTTTAATTTTTTCATTACAAAGCTTGAAGTAATTATGTTGATACTTGAGTGTCTTTTCTTTAGATATTTCAAATTGTTACAGTTAAATCGAAGCCTGAATAGTGTCTACTTTGGTATATTTGATTTCACAATGTTTTCAGATGAAAATAAAAAACAAGAACTATAGTTTTCTGAGCCTGTATTTTGGATTTAGAGCTTTGAGTTTGGAAATGTGAGTACTGTACCTGCACGCACACATACATACTGTCACAGCTATGCACTCCCCTCTTTATTCATCTCCTACATCCATAACTCTGCAGCACTCCTCACAGGTGTTTTATGATCCAAGGTTTGAAGTGCTTGGCTGTATCTTTATGACCAGCAAAGCCTGATAACTTCTTGCTTCCTGTGGAGCAGCTCATTGGGCATTCATGGCCTTCACTGGAAATATGCTAAGAGGCTTTGCAGCGAGACATGGGGCTGCTAGCGATAGCAGGACGGGCGACTGAATGAGAGGTCTTCTCGGCCCTGACCCTCTCCCCAGCTCCTCCTTTCATCCCTAGATTAATGGCACAGCCAGAGACTCACACTGCTGCTCTCCTCTATTGTGTCCCATTCATCCGCCCCTACTGCCTCTCTCCCTCTATCTCTGATCTGGTCTTGCTTAGACTGGCATCTTTTTCAATACTTTTTAAAAATCATTTTTAAGTGGGGGAAGATAGGAAATTAGACCTGTGTTGAATTCCTATAGTATATTTCCACTGCTTATAGTAAGGTGTTTAGCTGTAGTTTGGCTGGTTTATTGTAAGTTGCTGTTAGTGTAGTTACTTTGATGTAAAGATAGTGACGTTTTGATCCTTATTGTTTACTCCCATATTACAAATGTTGATACCTCATTAAAGTCTAAATTCTCTTTCAGAACACAAGGTGGCAGTAGAAGAAAATAGAAAAAGAAGCATCTTAGTACACACTGTATTAACTGATGAGAGCACATCAGAAAAGAAAACCTTTGATTCCACTTAGAAAAATACATTGTGAAGTGATTTTAGCTAATTTGTCCTTTCCTCTGTGCTGTATAAAAGAGACATTTTAAGCAGTGGCCTTTTCGTTATTTTGAATGGGCGTCATGTTTTCCCAGCCGCCTATCTCCTCTGTCCTTGGCTGATTGATTATTGGGTGCATTGCTGTTTTCAGGAGGGGCGTGTTCGTGTCACCCTGCTGGCACGCAGCACAGAATACAGAAGGATATTAAACCAAGTGGAGGTGAGTCCAGCACCACCCTCCCTCCTTCCTTCTTTCTGTCTCTTTACTTTGTTGCACTTGCTCTTTTCTCTCCATCCTGTTCTGCCACCAGCCCTCCTTTTCCTTTCTTCTCTGTCTTTCTCTTTCTCTTCCCTCACTCTATACAACTCTCCCACTCCCTCAGCATTTACTGCCCACATGTTAAGTGCCTGTTTAAAATCTTATTTGCTATAAACAGTACACGTTAAAAAAGGCCTGTGATTTATATGGTCACTGCCCATATGTGTTTGCTCTCTCACTGATCAGAGAACACGTCACTCTGTTGTTGTTACAGCTGGTAAATGCCCTCAAGACTGTGCCTTTACTGGAGGTCAATGTGGTGGACTACAAATACAAGTGAGTTATAGAGTGCTTGCCACATTACTACAGGAGCTATTCAGTTATTCAGTGCTGCAAGGGTGTAACAGTGCTGTGTAAGAATAAAGAAAGTGTTTAGCTTTTTAAATTGTGTAACAGTGACAGTGTTTACACAATGGAGATGATTGATGTGTGACTCCCTGTCTGGCTGTCTTTCAGGGATGTTCCCTTCCCTGTGCAGTTGAGGATCACCCACAACTCTGACATCTTTATAGGGATGCACGGGGCGGGTCTCACACACCTCCTCTTCCTCCCTGACTGGGCTGTCATCTTTGAGCTGTGAGTGACACTTTTTGTCTGCCTGTGTGTGTGTGTGTGTGTGTGTGTGTGTGTGTGAGTGACAGGCAGAAAAAGACAGAGAGGGGAGCAGGGAGAGCGATGGGTTTGGCGTTGTCCTGTGCCCAAAGTGCCCCTCAGACGTTTGGCGTACGACTGTGAAATACTGTCTAATTAACCAGGCATTCATCACACCTGGCTACCCTGGGAAGAGGAGCTGATTGGAATGTGTGTGTGTGTGTGTGTGTGTGTGAATGAGCATGTGTGAGTGTGTTTTGTGGGCATTTTGGTGAGTGACACAGAGCGGGAACAACAGTGTGCACACAGTGTGAGAGAGAGAGAAAGAGAGATAGAAAGATGGAGCAAGAAAGAGTGAAAGTGAGGCAGACGGAGGAGAGCAAGAGATAAAGTGTCTGCATCTGTCCCTCCCAGATATAATTGTCAGGATGAGAGCTGCTATCGAGATTTGGCTCGGCTGCGGGGCATTCGATACGTGACTTGGCAGAAAATGGACAAAGTGCTCCCACAGGACAAGGTAGGGGGAAACTCCCGCACCAGCCATTAGCTCCCCGGCACCTCAGCGTGAGCTTACTCAATTCATCTCACCTATCTCACACACACTTGCACTCTCATGCACACATTTATTATGTGCAATTACAGGCACAGCAGAACAAACGTACAGACTTCATTTCATCATCTAATTGCGAGGACACCCTGACAACACAAGCACACACATTTCTATGCTTGTATGTTGTGTTTCCCCATGCTTTTGTGTGTCCTTTTAATGTATACATGTTCCTCCTTTTTCTCAGGGTCACCATCCCACCCTCGGGGACCATCCGAAGTTTACCAACTACTCCTTTGATGTGGGGGAGTTCATGCGCCTTGTGCTGGAGGCAGCTGATTACGTCACACACCATACCAAATGGCAGCGTCGCACCCTTCACGATGAACTCTAGAGTCTCTGTGAATGTGGGACGCAGACATGCGGCCGCTGAAGATCTTTTAACATCAACCTGCCGTTTGTTGAGACCTCTTCAGATTGGCAGAGTAATTGTTTAAGATTTTTTTTTAAGTTACCTCATCCACCAGTGGATATCAGTGGTCTGGTAGAGTATTTGTCACCCTCTGTCTGCAGTTTCGGTGTGGATGAGTGAAAGCAGTATGGCAGACGACTCTGGGTTGAATAGCTCTATAGAGTGCTGCAGTTATGATGTCTTTCTGTAGGCCAACCCGGAAGTTAGCATCGCCCTGGTTTCCTCGACAAAAGCCAATGGGATTTTTCCATTGGATTTTGAATTATTTCAGAAAATTAGATCTGTGGCAAACAAAAGAATATGATACTTACACATTTTGTTCAGCAAGATAATCTTCACAAATGAACACCACTTTTATGATTTTTGAAGCATAATTGCAATAGCCAGAAGTACAAAGCTAGGCTATAAACCTCTTCTACAAAAGCCTTATGGAAAGTTTGAGTTAGAATAGTTTGCAAGAGCACGAGTATAAACACAACGAGGCTGTAAAGGCGGACGAGTGAGTAGATGAGTTTCTGTGTTCGGCGTGATGACGTTTAATGTCCCCGACAACCTCTCTAGTCTCATTTAGCCACTTGTTAGCAACCGCCTTTTTTAAGACACGTAAGAGCTTCAAAATTCAGCAGTGGGGTGTTTACTAGCGTATTTTATGTTGTAGAACAAAATGTGAAAATATCTTGAGCTTGTGTTAACCACAGACCTTATATCAGGCATCTAACCAAAAACCCATTCAAGAAACCTCATTGACTTTGAGACGAGGGAACCGGAAGTGTTAAAATGCTAACTTATTTCAGGACTCATTCCCGCAGCACTCTATCGGTGACAGGATGAGGATGAGGCGTGTGCAGTCGAAGCATCTGGAGAGCGATAAGATGTGTCCTATGTTTCTTCATTATCCCCGCTGCATCTACTTCATTCCACGCCGACAAAGTTAGCTAATGAGCAGCTGTTACGGCGTCCCTTCACGTGCGACATCTTGTCACATTTGATCAGAGTCACCTTGATGCGAGCCTCTTCAGAGCTGTTGACAATCACACCAGAGTTTCCGAGCACGCCCGGCACACAGCAGTCTAATGTGATGGGCAGTATTCACATGCTGGATTCACACATATAGTATGAATATATATAATTTCTTTTTGCAGTTAGTTTCACATATGAATTCACGTGGTTTTAAGTTATACTCATCACAAACACTAACAACTCTAAAAATGAGAGACAAAAGGTAAGTGAGACACGCCTACTGCCAAGAGGGATTTTCTTTTATATCAGTATTAGCGTTCGTATGTTTGCAAGTACAGCAACACTTTTAAACACTTTAATAGTAAGTACCGTGAAACGTACTGTACATTCAAGTATTTGTCGATAAAATTCAACACTCCCTTGTTTCCTGCAACATAATGAAAATAATGTTGGTTTTGTCAGCTAAAGATCTGGCAGGCTTTTAAATCTACCTTTTATTTTTGCGTCTTTTATAGTTTACATGTTTTTCTTTTACATTCGTAACATTGATTATTTAAACAAATGTATGTCTTGTTGGTTTGATGGAGTATGCTATTGATACTGATGCCTATTTGTATTATTAATTCCTTTGCATTTTACCAAAGGGAATGTATGTACTGTCAGTATGGTCACATGATGAGGGTCCCGCTGTTGTCCGTTACCTTTCCTAAAGCCTTTTGAATGCTGTTTGGTATTTTACAGTAAACTCGTCTGATGTGGAATGAGCACAATTTGCATGCTGTCTGGTGCAATGCACAAGAGTATTTTGAGCGATCAGAAGATCATTTCAGTGTTTCTTGGCCTCTCTGTGAGCTTGATGTTTAATTTATCGATGAAACCATGTTGAACTCAGTCAGACCTTTTTGGTCAGGGCTTTGCTTGACTTGTAGGCAATTTCATATTCAAAAGCTGTGTAATATTTTGAAATAAATAATTCTAAAAAATGCTGAAGCATGCCTTCCTGTCTGTGCTGGCCATATTAGGCATCAGAGATTTAATTCATCTTAATTTAATCAATCATCTTTTGAAGTCTGACCTTGGAGGGGAAAAACTGAAGCCTCTGTCTTGCCAGCTCTTGCTGATACCAGACAGCTCTTTGCTGTGGTTTTCATTATTTTAGTGAGTTCAGGTCTAAGGAGGGAAAGGGCTCTTCGCAAAAGGGCACTAGTTCAATTTTTACAGTCGCTGTAATAAATCTGGACGACCTCAAAAACTACCCAAGTTAACAGTGACGCACCGTAGCCACACGGGGGCAGTGTAACACCACACATGAGGCCACATCTTCACCCTGCGCTGTGTGATCGTCCCTGACAGGCTTGTTCCAAACAGTATAGAGAGTGAGAACAATTTATTCACAGATATATCCAATGGGTCGTAAGAACACAATGTTTGTTTAAGTGCATTTGCTCCAATATCACAAGTTTGATGTCAGCAGGAGTCGAGCTCCTGCCCGCTCTTTGCGGATGTTGTGTCTGAATTTTCTGAGTATTGACAGACACCCGGCCTGTCTGGGATGGACACTATTTATGGCCCTGCTCGGGTTACTGCCAGTGACCTCGTAAAGAAATGAAGAATCTCTATGCAGGAGGGGGGATCAAAAGCAGAGGAACCAAGATGTCTGTTCTCATTAACCTTCATGGCGGCTCCAAATCGATGACCAAGTCCTGTGTTTTAGCGCAAAACCTGCCTGCTGGAGGTATCCAAAAATGGAGCATTTGAGTGGAAGAGAACGTGAGAAACACATCGGATCACCCAACCCACCTTTTGTGAAGCGTGAGGAAAACACAGTGTACAAAGTCTTAACCTTCTCCTCTGTGTGTGGCATGGTCGTTGCGCGCACACTATAACCTTATACTTGCTTCATTGGCCGCCAGGGCGCAGCTATGTGCACTTGTGTAATTAGTGTTGCAGGCGTACATTCTCTCACCTACCATTACTGAACAGGCCCCACATTTGCTGCCTCAGGCCGCTGGAAGTTTGCCACCCAATGTTCTTCCAAAGCCATGTTTGGGTGGCCTTATTTCGTCGTGCCGTAAGTAATCGTGTGTTTTCCTCCAGAAATGTTGCATTACTTTTCTCTGTCGCCCTTAATACAGGCCTCGTGGAGTGAAGAAATGGGCTTTAGACGCGTCAGGCCAGGAGAGCTGATTGCAAGCAAAGGCTGCAGTTTAATCACTGAGGTGGAATCTGTGAGGAAAGTCATTAGATCACGTCTGAGCCGTGATTCGCACTTCAGAATTAGGAGTTTTTAACGAGTTTGGTTTTCAAGCGTGAGATCCCCCCACTAGCTGCTTTGTCTGACTGTTAGTGTCCTATTTTAGTTTGTCTGACATTTCCACTGGAACAGCCAAATCGGCACTAGTACTCTGAACTCTCTGCTCCACTATTTACACAACTGCGTGTCCCAGACCAGCATCTATTGGCTTTATTTATTTAATTATTGCCTAAAGCTGATCTCACGGTCATTTGTCTTTGTGTTTTACAACGTGGTCGTTAGCATAATCTAATTTATCTCAGAAGGCAAACATTTCTCACCACTGAACTCAGACAAATCAATCACAATCCGCTCATCTTACCTGGCCACTTTTCCAGGCGTGCCCCCCACATCAGGAAAAACAATGTCTTTCAGAGGGATTAATGTAGGAATATCGATTTAGGGGGAAGAAATATTCCTCAAGTTATGAGCAGATATTTCCTTTATGTTTTTCTCCCCTGGGCGATGATTATTGGGGGTAATAATCCCACAGGAGATCCTATAACCCCGCTCCTCTGATACATGACACGCCAAGAGGACTTAAGCCTATACTCTTACCTTTTTCCACAATACCGCAATATATACGGATGAATCTGCAACCTTTAACTTGCCATCCCTGCTTAAGATTGAAACACTGACACGGTGTTAAGAAAACGGATGGCTCTGTAACAACACCTAGAAATGTAATGGGAAGTAGCCTAAATTAAATTTCACACCTCACACTTTTAAAGTCCGTGTTTCCGTCACATGATGTGGTTTCCTCTGATACTATCTGGCCCCTCTGAGGAAGGATAGATGAGATAAGTGCTATGGGCTGTTGCATCCATTAGCTGCCTCGCTTTAAGATAAAAGGCCTCCATTCCCCATTGCGACACACAGGTTCAGTACAGTAGACACAACCACTTGCCGGTGCAGACAGGATATATTGTGTTTTATCAACTTTGTGGTGTTCACTTACACTTTACACAGTCAAACTACTTTTGTCTGTTTTGTCTGCGAACTGGATTATGGCTACTTGACAGCAAAGGAAGCGCAAAGAAAAGCACAGTGACAGCAGTCTGGAGCTGTCCAACGTCCTGCATTTATATGCAGCGCGTCTGGCTCTGTCCATGGTGCTGAAACGAGGATTTTTACTTCACTTTAATGTTTAGGCCGCATGTACCTCAGTCCTGCAGCGGACCCACATCAATGACTAATCTGCTCTCAGTTCAAAGTCAGACAGATCGATTTGTAATAGATTCAAGTCTAAATGAATCAGTTGAAAATAACATACAGCACTTTCTCGCTCATGCACACGTAGCAAAATGGGCATAAGGGCTTGGGGACGGTGCCAGACAAGGATGCTTGAGATCACTGTAAAGATGAAGATGCTTCATTTTGTAGTCCTGAAATTCATTGCATTTCATGGTGCACGGCTCTTTTGTTTTGCTTAGATAAGTTAAAAAGCACGTATCTTTAAACTACTCCCAACAAAAACGCCTTCACTGACACAGCGCTCGCCGTATGGCCCAACAAAAAAACAAGGAAGACATCTGAATGTATCGGATACTCCTCACCTTGGGTCGTTAGCAGACATCGACCTCCTCTAAGTCTTAACGACTGCAAATACAGCGCAAAGCAATCAATCGCCATCAACACACTAGAATATTCTAGGGATGGAATAATTGATAGGCTGTCTCCTGGTGCGTAACGGAGAGGCGGCGGTGATTAAATTCTGTTTAACATCTCGGTTGGGGGGGTGGGGGGGGGTTACACCATCCGCGCGTAAAGCCGAGCACAGAACCAAGTATTGATATCCAGACGCCATCTGTAACATGATCGAAGTGTAGAGGCGAGGTGGACTATTAAGTGATGAGGAAGGGTCATCGACTCGAGCACAGTCAAGCACCTGTCACTCAGCCAGGGACCGTGACAGTCATCAGACCCCCTCCTCAACTCAACACACACGCACACGTTGTTATACGCAAGTAATGAAGTGGTGTGATCATTAGTAGGCAAACTTACCAATTTGAACAAAAGTCCTTTCAGAGACCTTGTACTCATATATCTTACTCTTACCTTAGAGTAGAAGAATAAGTCCCATGTAAAATGTATGACAACCTTAATTAAACAGTGCATGACCTGATGTACTCCCATATTCTGCTCTGCTGGGTCTAAATCCCATTTTTGTTCTCACTAAAAAAGAGCATTCATTTGTCCCAGTGGCAACTTGTATCATGTATGTTTTTTTCCGTTAGTGATCTGTTGTACCTGCCACGTTTTAAGACTCTGAAAATGCATTGAAACTAACTGTAAAGAGTGGGAAGTATTTCACGATGACAAAAAATGACACTGAATGACTTGTTAAGATGAACTCTCTGCAGTCTAAGAATGGCTGTCATGTATACATACAGGCACAGAATTGCACCCCCCTCCCAATTCCCCTCCACCCCAACAGTCCAGGCTACTTGTAAACTACATGACATCAGTGAGGAAGAGGGGGTGTACTTGGGAGCTGGTGAACTGGGCGGGCGCTGTTGCACGTGTTCTGAATGGGGAAGACGGGCTCGCATCGCATTTCTCATGTCCAATCGATCCCTGCTCGGGAGGAGCGACGGGAGCGCAACTATCACTCCCGCATCACTATACCATCACTCTCATCAGCATCTCTCCGGCGACTATAACGCCTCCGTGTGACAGTCGCGCGCAGGGGGGGATGAACTTGTGTGGAGTGTTCGCCAAAAACATCAGCCCTGTGTCTCTTTGGGGGAATTACGCACTTTTTATGACTTTCTCCTCAGTGTGGGTTTGAGATGGGATGCGGCGAGATCATGGCAGATTGGACCACATCGCTACTGCGCGAGCTCTGTCTTCTCACCCGGTTCCGGAGGGCTGGTACTCTGGCGTGGCAGTAGCCCTCCTCACCCCTGCTTCAGTGTGTTTGTGCGCGGGCTCCGGGAACTGGAAAGGAGGCTCAAAAGGATTGCCCCGTTTAGTGGAAAACAAAATCAGTGGAGTTGAAGCAGAAAGTGGCAAAGCGCTCTACTATCTCACCTGGATCCTTTACAATTCCCTGTGATCATGCCATCGAGTTTATAGATTTGGGTAAGGTGGTGTTTTTTATTCAAATTCAATTCGTATAAATTCACATTTTAATTCCCTGTGTCTTTTCATGGCGCACGGTCAATAGGCTAATGAAACGAGGATGGGGTCAGTGGGGGACTTTGGCTGTAGAGATGTGGAGCATTTTTTCCATGGGCAGCAGGGAGAGAAGGGGTGGTGACTGGCTGACTGACTCACTAAATGACTGGCGACCTGAAAGCAACTTTGATGTTCTTGGCTCAGAGCGCGGCGAACACATTTTGCTGAGGAGCGATTTCTTAAAAGAACAGCAGGATTTCCAACGAAAACCTCCCTGATCTCCAGAGTGACTCCGCTCCCTCTCGGCGCGTGATGGCCATGCGTAAAAAATGGAACACATGATGAGCCGATTGAAACGGCCGTCAATCCCGCTGACACCGTATGTAGCGCGTGCTGTCGGTGAGGGCAGGGGAGATTGAGGTGAGATTGATGCAGTGTTTCACCACCGCGAGGTTAAATAAGCGATCGGTCGGAGTTCGCCGCTGCTTAGTACCTATTGAGTGATCTGCGAGGCTGATCCGCTGACCGGGCTCTTTTCACGCGCCTTCTAATCGCTTTGCATGGATCGTGATCGGCTGGGAATAGAGAGGAGAGCGCGCGGAGCTCAGACATATGGGGGAGAAATGAGGTGCCGCCGGGTTCTCCAGGCAGATTGCGCACGGAGGCAGGGAGGTGTGTTGCAGAACCTAATGGGCACAGTCTATTGGGCGCACACGCACACACTCAGCACGCGCAGACTCTCTCTCTCTCTCTCTCTCTCTCTCTCTCTCTCTCTGATGCGCACACACACAAACTGAGAGGGGAAAATTACTTGGCGCATGTTAATGGGCGCAGTAATGAGACCCAGCCCCTATCGTGTTGTAATTGTTAGTCATTCTTGTCTCCACCCCTCCCTCTCCCACCCCCTCCTTCCCTCCCTCTCCCTCTGCTTATATCTCTTGCTGTCCCGCTGCTCAGGTCTGCAATTTGTACTGTATTGAAAGAGTGTAATTATTTCCCCATTGTTTTTAGCGCGCGGCACTGGCACTCCACAGAAAGTGGTGTCATTAGTGTGACGGGGCGGACGGGCGAGGAGAGAGAGGGAGGAGAGCCTGGTGGAAAGGATCGGTCCAGGGACTTAATTCTCATTGACAGTCACATTAACACAGGAGCAGCACTCTTAATCCTGGGGAGATTACTCTCTCCAACCTGACCCCTGTCACCCAGCCATCCTCCACACACACACACACACGCACACACACACACACACACACACACCTGTATGAGGGTGGCACTCTGACGTCTGACTGTGCTGCTTTTCCTGTCCGCAGTGGATGACTTCTCCTCTGTCTTTGTCACCCTTTTCCATCTCCTCACACCCACCCTCCCTCCTTCCCACTGCACTTTTCACAGATCCACATGCACACACACACAAATTCACACACTTGGCAATTACTCTTCTCTCCAGGCTCACTCTCATCTGGACCCCTTCCTCTTCGCCCCCCCCTATAGTCGCTCCCAGCGGTGGGACAGCCTGTATCCTCAGAGGGCCGTTCGGCTCTGCATGTCTCAACAGCCTCCCATCTACTTACCCCACGGAGGGCTGTTCAGGATGACTGGCTGGGAATGAGGGGGAATGGATTGTGTGCGTTTGTGATTGTGCACGAGGACACGGCCAAGCAGAGAGGCGACGGACGGCAGCGAGGAGAAGGGAGAGCGAGGGAGGCGAGAGAAATGAGCTGGAGAGACAGAAAGAAATCATTTGTGAGAGAGATGAGGCGAGGGACGGAGATAGCGTGTGTGTGCGTGTGTGAAAGGAAGCAATAGAGAGCCTATATGTGAAATGACCTGTGTGTGTGTGTGTGTGTGTGTGTAAGTAATAGGAGGAACTCTGCACAAAGGAATCTTGTGAATCTGTGTGTGTTTGTTCATGTGTGAGGGAGAGAAAACTGTGAGACGATGATGATGATGTGTGTGTGTGAGTGTGTGTGAAAGGCGTTCTGGATGATATGCTAGATGAATAAGCAGGGGTCAGGCATGTAGGACTGGTGAGGTGACAGCAGCACGACAGATTGGAGATCACCTCCACACACACACACACACACACACACACACACACACGCACTCTGACACACACTGGCATTAACAGATTGACTGTGATGAATGGATACTTCCCGACTGAGAGGAGGAGGAGGAGAGGAGAAAGGAAAGGAGAAGGGGCATTCTTTCATGTCATGGGCAGAGAGATGGAGAAAGGGATCTCATTTGTAAATGACAGTGTCCTGGACAGCTTTTCATCTCGGGCAGTTTCTGGGTGTATTGAGTCAGAGAACATGAATAGGCATCCCGCAGAAGCAGTGGACAAAAACGCCTTCACTCATCCTCATGAAATCAGGTTCAGAGAAAATACACCCAGGGACTGACGTCTCTCCTCAAACAGGAGATCCATGACTCTAATGGAGGAGAGAGAGATATTAGATCAATGAGTTTGAGTGTGCCGTGTATCTGTTACTTGCCTCAACCACAAAACCACAGTTGGACAGAGGTCACGACCCATGGTAAAAAAAGAAAAAAAAAAAGGGTAAAGTTCAGATGTTGCGGACAGGTCAGAGTGATAACGTGATACCTCGTTAACAGTGTGGGGTGGCTCAGACCAGATCCACCGAGTTTAGGCCTCCATGAATAAAATGGGTGCTCAGCTACTACAATAAAAAAAAAATCCCACAGATTAAAGAAAATCTCCTGTCCAGACTCACACATATCCTCCCCCCTGTTGTGTATATTTCTCAACAGTCTTTACTAACTCAGGATGGGGTAGTTTCATCTATAATGTAATCCACATGCTTTACTAAGTGTTTGAATCGTAATCGATGACTTTATCTGTTGAAGTACTCAAGCTCAGAATGGTTTTAACCTTAGTGTAGTCTGCCTCAAGAATCCACACACTATTCATTTAGTCGATACGTTGCATTTTGAACTTGAATAACTTAATGTTTACAGCCCTAAATTGAGCACTGTTATAAAAGGGGAAACATCACACTAACACATTAAAATTAGAGCTAGACCGATGAATCGGCCAGGCCTACATATCGGCCGCTATTAGCTTAAATGCTAAACTAGGTTTGAGGTCATTCAGAAACAGTGTCGCCATTACATCGTTTGTCCACCAGAGAGCACTGACAAGCTGATCTTTTTAACCACTTAATGTATCTTGTTCACAATTCTTAAAAAAAATCTAATTTAAGGGATCTGTGTCAAGACTGATTGTTTTATGTGTTTATCTTAAAAACATTTACCTAAAAAATTGAGTATCAGTCGGGCTATAATTAAAGTCCCTTTGTAATTTATAATTGTGCCATTAATCGAGTAGTTGGACTGTTATTCCTCTTTTTGAGATAAATTAAGGTACTTTTTCTATAATTCTTTATATATCACTGGATGTACTTAAATTCTGATTACTTGCCTTTTTGGTTAATGTTGCGCCCTAGTAGTATAATATCTGAAGACATTTGACATAAAATCATTGTCATCCCTTTTTCATTATCACCACCAAAGCAGCACAGACGGATCATGCACCAAACATATAAGACACAGTGGAGTAACTATATATAAGGTCATAGTTCACCCACATCACTGTACATATCAATAAAAATTAACTAAAAACACACTTGATCCAATCCTTAAAATGTTCTAAAATGTCATGTAAGCAAAGGTGTGTAAGATGATTCTGACTTTGGGCTTTACTCTCTCACACACACACAGCAATCATTTTGTAAGAGTAGGTCCAAACAGTGGAGGTCTCATGTTGGAGCTCCGCAGCTGCGTGTGTTCCTTGTCTTCCATTCTCCCCTCTGTCAGTCAGTCAATCAGTGACAGCAAGGCCTCGGTCTCCTGTGTGGCGCCATCACGCCATCCAGACTCTCTCTAATTCTATCTAACAGGTCCTGCTTTGACTGACAGCTCGCAGCGCCACATGGCCTCCCCCTGTCCAGCCCAGAGAGGACGGTGGAAGGCACAGCAGCCACATTCAAACGTACTGCTCTCACGGCTTGAAAGTAGTTGACAGATTGCGGGTTAGTGGATCTTTGTTCTTTAGGTGCCAGGTTCTTTTAAAGAGTCAGTCATGCACCATTGAGGGGTTATTTTTTTAAACACCTGTTTGGAATTTTGTAGTAATTAATTTATGTTTAATTTTAGTCATTTTCAATTGGGAGAGAGTTTTGAGGACGTCGTAACCCTTTCGCGAAAACTGAAAATAACACGACTTTACAGGCCTCAAGGTGATTTCTCCACAGCTCCGACTCACTTTGACCATGACAAATCTCCCAAAGTGATAGTAATGATTGTAATTGAACGGGCACAGTTCCTTCCCACAGTGCTCTCTCTATCACCTTGGATGCAATCTGCTGCTTCCACTCTTGTGTGTGTATATGTATTTGTGTGCGTGCGTGTGTGTGTGTGTCCGTCCGTCTGTGTGTGTGTCTCTGCGAGAGACAGTGCGTCCCTGTTCGCTCCCCTCTGGCAGCTGGCAGATGCGCTGGTAACCGTGAGCGACAGTGTGAGTTTGTGGGAGTATTAGTGTGTTTGTGGGATTATGAAAAGCTCCCAGCATGCTCTGCAGCGTGGGTCCACTGTGAAGTCGCGGCGAGGAAGCAGTGCGGCGGTGGCGGAGCCTGGGGCGGTCATCACAGCAGCCCTCAAACAACACTGTGCCTCATGAGGCGGGGGCTCAACCCTGTGGGATGCAGAGCATGAAAGGGGGGAAGTGGTGGAAGGATTGAGGGGGGAGGAAGAGATAGAAAACAACAGAGAGGGGGAGAGAGGAAGCCGGGGCCCATTGTGGGTGTTAGCTGAAGGGAGAGCTGGATTGAATGAATGTGTGAGAGAAAGGCTTCAACGGAGAGGACTATGGGTAGTCACTGAGGACTGAGGGGAAATCTGTCAGAGGAGTGAGTGTGTGTGTGTAAATGTGTATATCTGTGTCTGTGCGCACAGTTTATGTGTGTGTGTGTGTGTGTGTGTGCTGGAGGTGATGGCTTTGTAATGAAAACAGCAGGCAGCCAGCGGTCGAGGGCCCCTCTCGGTGGCTGACTGATGTCAGTCACCAGCGGACAATAGCCTCCCTTGGGAATGACTGCTCGGATAAGGATGGATTATTATTGTCTGTGTGTTTGTGTGTGTGTGTGTGTGTGTGTATTTCTAGAGTAAATTCACCTTTACTGTAAATCATCCAAGTGGATTTAACATCTTTACGCATTTCCTATCTACAATGAAATAACTGAGAATTGATGGTCTGCCATCAAGGAATATCTTTCAATTGGATTTGAATTCATATAATTGAAGGAGAATCATGCCGTGGGGAAAAAATCTCTTCATATGGTCATATTATGAGGGACTTGGCTTCCACTTTGGGAACGAAAAGCTGGGTCCCCACAAGGAAAATCTATCGATTTTGGCTTAAGTCTTGTTAAGGCATGTAGTGGTTATGGCTAAGGTTAGAGTAACTCTCCAGGGAATGAATGTAAGTCATTGCACTGTCCTCCCAAATGATAACAAAAAACATGTTTGTGTGTGTGGTCAGAATATGCATCTACAAGCATGAGAACATTTGTATGAAAATACTTTTGTGTCAGCATATCTGTTTCCTGATATCCGTGTATGGTCCTTGTATGGAATTGCTTTGTAAGAGTGTTCGAGTGTGTGTGTGTGTGTGTGAGAGAGAGAGAGGGTTAGAGGCCCTGCTTGTCTCAGGGGAGCAGAGTGATATGGTGTCATGCTCCAGAGACCCACAGACAAATTAATTCACTTATTGACACTGCTGACACGTCTCAGTGACTTTGTAAAATGAACAATTGATCAGGCTTCCTCTCTCTCCCCGTTCTCTGTCTTTTTTCTCTCTCTCTCTCTCACACACACTCTATTTTCACGCCCCCTCGCTCTCTCCTTTTCTCCCTCTTTCTCTGCTGTTTCCCACTCTGATCACTCTCTCCAACTCCTTCCTCTGTAGGTTTCTTCCCTTCCTTTCGCTCCTTTTCTCCTTTCCACTTGTATCAAGCTCTCCCTTTCCTTTGGCTGGCCAATTGACATGCGTGGCACGTACGGTAATTAATATAATTACGCGCAAGCTGGTCATTAGCAGCAGAGGGGACTGATATAATCAAGATGTTTGTCTGTGTCGGTTTCTGTGCATATACGGATGTGCAAAAATAACGTGAGAGAGTGTGCGTGTGTGTGAGAGAGAAGGATGTAAGGTTGTGAAAGCAGCTTCTTTATCTGTGCATCCACTGATTTAAAGCTGTGGTGCGAAAGCGTCATGAGGCCGATAGCTGAGCTCCAGTGAGCGTTAGTCTAGCGCTTTCCTCTCGGCCAGAGCTACAACTACAGCGAGGCCGAGGCTCATAGAAAATCAAAGCAGGCTCCACATCAAGGTTGTTTATTTTCCATTAATCATAATTTGGGCACAAAGCACAATGAATGGCCTCTGCTCTCTGGAGACTCACTGTCAGGGCCTCGGCCTGCTTTTGTTTGGCTCCGGGCCGCCATTCGATACCAGCAGCCACAGAGGAAGGGTCCAGTCTGGGTTGGCAATACACTGCCCCACACACACACACACACACACACACACAAGGAGCAAGGATCAGTGACTGGGTGTATAGAAACTATTCTATACCGCTCCTCCTTTTGATGCCTCCACAGGCTGGGAAGGCCAAGAAAAACTTATGAGAACTGGTGAAAAGAACAGATGCTTGCAGTTAAAGAATGAAGAGAGGGAAGATAAAGAAAGAAAGGAAAGAAGCACACTGTAGACAAAAGAGTTGGTGTCCCATTACCGGAAAAATGTCCTTCCTGTTACAAACACGTAGATGCTAAATTCTGCATTATGTCTGGTATTGCTACTTTGATACTGGTAATAAATAGTAAAGCCATGTGAGAGGCAACTTTACATTTGCATTTGTACATGATAGTGTGAATGAAATGTGGAAGGCTGGTATGAAGTCATTGTAGCGGGAAGCGTTGCAGTAGACCTCGCAGGGAGGGAGGCAGATCCGTAGTGGAGACAGAGAGCTTACTGAGTGAGCAGAACAGTACATAAAGATTGCGCTTCACCATTCTAAATCACAGTGTTTACTTTTTTTTTTTTTTTATCACAAAAGCGGGCTGCAGCCAGCAAGGATAAAAGAGGAGTAACAACAGGAGAAAGGCATCAATATTGCAGATACCTAGTTTGTCTTGAGTGGGGAGGGGAAGAAAACCTGCCAAAATGCGTGTGGGTGTGTACAGACACCTAAAAGTGTCTCCTTTGCTTTCCACCTTTCCATCCATCTTCCAGTGCTGAGGGACACTGACTTTTAATGGCCTTTTATTGCTTTATTAGAGTGCGCCGGATTTACGGCCCGGGCCCTGCCTGCCTCTGTCTGTCAGCGGCTCTGAGGAGGGCTGCTCTGATCTATGTCGGCCCATGCTGGCTGTCTGGGTTTTAAACGGGAAACTTGTAAAGAGGAAACCAGGGACTGGGCCGTGGCTGCAGACTTGTTATGTTAGCGAGCTAATGCTTAGTAGCCTGTTAGTGTCTGGCCCCCCCCTCCATAAAACAAGCCTACATCTGCCTCTCCCCCTCCTCTGCTTTAGTGGGAGAGGTTGTTAAAAGACTTTAATGAGACTTGCTAGCAATGTGTGAATGTACATTCAGCAAAACCTGACCATGAAACAAATACTCCTGTTCATTCTGTGTAACCAGTTTAAGAGGAGTGATCTGTTTAGGTGTGTGTTTATGTGGAAATCTGTGTATATGTGTATTTGTTTGTTCATAGAAGTGTAAGTGTGAATTGTATGGGGATATGTGTGTGTTTTATGGATGGAGCATAAGTCTGCTATTGTGTTTGTATGTGAGTACCAGCTGGAGAGGTGGGTCCAGACTCCCTGCTTCGACACATGAAACACACATTGGGACTCTGATCATTTCTGACTTTTATCCAAAAAAGTGGGGGAGGGGAAAGAGAGAGAGGAAGCGAGAAGAGTGCTGAGAAAGAAATGAAAACGAGTCAGTAGAGAGAGAATAAGAGCGGGGCATAAAGCAACCTTGGAAAACACCAAAGACTAGAGACACAAAAACTTTCTGAGCCCTTGCACATGCACACACACACCAAGCCCCACAAACACACATATATTTCGTGGTCACCGAATCCTGAGACGATGGCTTGTGCAACAAGGTGGGATTTGGACTTAAGTGCAGGCCGATCAGTTGAGCTGTAATGGTACCTTAGTGCCAAGGCCATTCTCTGAACTCTGCAGTCAATACCGGAGCCAGGTAATGGTCCTGAATTCAGACTTTCACTCACAACCTTCTTCTCTCTCTTCTCTCTGTCTCCCCACCTGGCCATTTCACCAAACAGAGGATCCTCCACTTAATTGCTTGTTGCTTTATTGGAGGAAACAATACAGTGGGGGAGGTGTGGCGCTACGGATAGATGGCAGTAAACAGGTGCAATGTTATTATGTGTTCCTCAGATGACTTCTGCCACTTTTCCTATATAAAAAACGTATACAAATTATATGTTATACAATGATATAAATGTACAATTGCAGTGTACCTGAAAGAGGAACACAATTAAGTTTTTATCACACAATTCTGGGCACTTTCATGCAGATTCCATACAAGATTATACCTGAATGTTTTTTCATGCTAGCACACAGTACAGATTTATAGCATGTATGGCATAAACAAAACTACCATAATGCAAAATATTGTAGTGTGTTCGAAGAATTAGTGGTACGTGAGTGGTAAGAAATATTAGTGTTATGTCATATGATATCAGCAGAAACATTGTCATAAACATGTATATAAATCACACTAAAACAGAGTCATTTATGTGCAATTTAAACATATACAGTGTGTATCAGAGTACATACTGTACATTATATAAAACTGTCTAATTCCATATGATGTAAAACTGTGGCTAGTTGTGTGTCTGTCATGTGTCTGACTCACATGCAATATGTCCAAGATTTCTACATCACTGCCTCTGCCTAATTTCACAGTCAAAGGAACTCCCGTGCACATTCTGACACAGTTTCACTCTCTCACTCTCTCTCTCTCTCACACACACAGTGTCACACACAAACATGCCTGGTTATGTGTTAATTTATAAGGTGAAGAAGAACAAATGGTGGGATATGTTTAGAACTTGCAGTTGGGGGGGGGGGTATTGACTTTGTTTCCAGCCCACAGAAAACAGCGGAAGAGAGGAAAGCAGAGATACTCATCTGCACACTGATAAAGGGAGGAGAGGGGAGAAAGAGAGAGACACACACATGTACGGAGGCATGGATACTATAGAGAGCAATAGTGAGAGACATAAGGAGGAACAAACAAGAACCAAGAAAATAGCAGGCTGTGGTGGCTGAACATAAGGGAATAGAAGAATGTAAGGGGCTGTGGCTTCTGAATACATACTGGTGTGTTAATCTAAGTTTGTGAGTGTCCATGTGTGTGTGTGTGTGTGTGTGTGAGAGTGTGCTTTTGTGTGTGGGAACACACCCGCTCTATCTGCCCAGCGACCCAGAGGAAATGGCGAGGAGCAGCATGCTGTAATGGTTTAGAGTCAGAGGCAGACAAATATATAGAAGCAGAACATTACACACCCTAACTGAATGTTAATACTCTGCATATCGGCAGAAATCTGAAACGCTTCACATAAGATTCCATTGGGCTTTGTGCTTTCACCCGTTTCACTTTCAATATCTTTCCGCCTTAGGGAGATGCACTTTGTTTTACACTGATATGCTTTTTGTCTGCTTGGTCTGTGTCTGGGCACAGAAAATCGGCATACTGAGATACTGGTGTGATGCTTGTGTGGTCTTCAATCTCACTGCCTTTCTATTTGTCACACATGCACACTGGAGTTCAACCAAAGCCCACATGAGAATACTGACAATTCTGTTTCTGCATGTGGGATCCATACATTTATTTAGCTTTATTTCATTTTGTATTTAATGTAAATAGTTTTAAACTCCAAATAAACCCATTTGTATTCAGGAGAGAAAACTATTCTTGTCAGTGTAAAAAAAAGCCTCCAAAACAGCATTTAGAGCATCATGGGACATGACAACTTTGCTCAAAACACAGACTAAATTATTTTAGCAGAGGTAGCTGCTGTTAGGGTAGATGATCCACTGCATCTATATTATGGTAGTAGAAGAAATTTCAGGACACAACACTGCCTATGAGGAATTAATTGTAAAGCGTTACTGAACTGAATTGCTGACAGTGAATAAATTCAATGCATAGAGAAAATTAAACTGCAGGTTTGTGTAACTGTGGTCAGGTGGAAGCATCACTCTCAGCACATAACCCAGCTGGCAGTATGTGACAGTGTAACGTAGATGATATTTAATTAAAGGCCACTACTGGTCCACTGATTCAGCCAGGCAATATATCAGTCAAACTGTAAAGCACATTCACTACACGACAGTGTGTGAGAGAGACAAAATAAATAACCAAGACTAAAAGACTACAGTGTCGATTATCCCACAGTGTAGAAGTGTAGTGAACTGACCATCAGTGTAGGATGTTTTTCTCCATTCTTAGAGCTGTACCTGTTATTAGAAATGCCTTAAACGAAGCACAAGAGGACAACAGGATCATTAAAATTTAAAAGAATTTATACTAATGTGAGTATAAATAAGTTATTTTCTGTTAATTTCACCCTGCCTGTTTTGACTTTGTTATTTCTTGTTCACAACAGTTAAATTCGCTCGACATTATAAAGGGAAACGGCCCTATTTTTACAAATTTTGGGGTTGAAATGACTAATCTGATTCTTTAACAAAACAGTCTGTCTCTGTAGGGATCCCTTCAATACTATTGTCAGACACTTCGAATATCAATCGGAGACTGTCAGTGGCAAAAACATGCACTTTTAGAACAGACTTTTCATGGGTGCAATTGCCCACAAGGATTATGTTGCAGCCATTGCAGCCCGTCCACGGAGGCGATCTACTGGACCAATTCCAAAACTTTTAAAATATTAGTCATTTCGACCCCAGAATTTGTAAAAATAGGGCCTAGGTTTAAAAATACCAGTGTTACCCTTTACAAAAGCTCCGGGGGTCATCAAAACGGTTTTGTCAAGTATCATACAAAGAATCATAAATTTCCAGGCAGTAGTTTTCCATTTCTTTTCCCACCTTGACACTAACCAAAATCTTAAAATGTTGACCTACCGGTATTCATGTTCCAGACAAAAGGTCAAAGGTCACTGAGGTCATCATCCTGAAGATCATGAATGACCTTAAGAAATATGGCAGTTTGGCCAGTAGTTGTTGAGATATCTTGCTGCGGACCAAAGTGTTGAATGGATCAACCTAATGACCAACATCCTCATCCTTAGATGGCTAGTGAGGCAAAATCAATCATAGTTTGATGATATCTCTACTAAACAATCTGAATCAGACTTATAATACATATACATATCTTATTCCTGTTTTTCAAGTCAAGTCTGATAAGCAGCACTTTAGGAAATGCAATTACTCCCGTGAAAGATAACGTATCCATTTAAGAAAGATAAACCAGCGATATTAACAGAAGCCCAAAGACGAACACTGTTACATACTAAACAGGTGACACGGAGGTTATCACGTAATGGCACGGTTGCTATTCTTCGCAGGAGCTCAGTTCTATTGAACAGGAACTTCCTGTACTGTCCTGACAAATGATATAATCTCCGTGACTGACAAACAGAGTGTCTGTAACATCCCCATCATGCAGAAAGTGTCTCACTGTTAGATTTTTGATGCGTAGCGTACATGTATCCTGACGTGTCAGATAAGGTCACTCACATTTTATGTATTGTTTCGCAAATTCATGTGTGTACGCGTCTGCTTGTGACTGTGCATGTGTGCTCGGAGAGTGTCGGCTGATGATGCTGTTTGGATGCAGGGCACACAGCTATATTTGTGGCCGAGGTGGGATTGTCTCATTGCATGTCAATGAGCCCCCGTGTCACTCCTGTGTGATTACTGCAAGAAATGACACAAATCAGCCCCAGAGACAGACAGAGCGAGAGGAGGTGGAGAGGGGGATATAGGAGGAGGGATAATTTTAGAAAGAGCGGGAACTTGATGTTCTCAGATAATCTTGAGCATGTCTGTGCTCGGTTTGTTAACGTGTGTATGTGTGTGTGTGTGTGTGTCCTTACTGCTGCCAAATCCAAGGACTCCTCACAGCCGTGATGACCAGCTGAGCCCCACACACACCTCTGCTTCCTTTGACACAATGCCCTCAGGGACATTTGAGACTTTTTGGTAACATGAATGTTTTGCATAAGAATGTGTGTGAGTGTGAGAATGTGTCTTCATGTGCATTAGCACAGATTGTTTTGTGTGTTTTTTTGAAATTATTTTTAAAAAAACCTAATCATTACTTGGTTATAAGGCCACAATCTGCGCGTATGTGTGACACCCAGTAGAGGTGACAACATCGCTGTGACGGATGGGACGTTTTGTCCCTGAAGTCCCGACGAGACTGAGCTGCATCTGGAGACCACACGTACACACACACACACACACACACTATTGTGCTCTTTTAATGAGTGTATCAGAGAACAAAGCTGATAAAAATGCGTGCCATAGCCCAGCCTTTAAAAAGAGAATAAGAAATGGGCTACTGTGTTGCCATGCAGCATGCCTAATCACACTGCACACACAGCACATGCATCTTGCATACTTTCACATACTGTACTGGAATGAAACACACACACACACACACACACACACAGCTATACATGCTACGCACAAACAAATAAACACAGGTACAGCGCTTCACTACACTGTACAGGATGGCTTTGACATCTGCATTCCACTTCCTCTGCAGGAATACATACGCAAGAGGCTCTCGGTATTCACAAGCAAACACATCCCCTACTTTTTGCAGTGTGTGTCTGTGTAACATTCTGCTAACATAATATATTATCCAGTATATGTTTAAATGGTTTCCTTTTGTCCATCCATTCATTTCATGCTCATTATCTCACCTTCTCTTTTTTCCTCCGTGTGATCATATCTTTTTCTCTCTGGTTTGTGTCACTCCTAGATGTTGTTTTGAAAGATTCTTCATCTTTGTTAATAGTCACAAACAGTACCCATTAACTTTGTCTCACTTTCATTTCCCTGCTTCTTTCTCACTTATGTAGAAATATGTGCTTGTTCCTGAGATATATCTTCTCGATCTTTGACTCATTCGTGGCCGATGCTGGTGGTTTGTTCCCCACCAGGGGGCAGTGGCACTACACTGATGGCTCAGTGGAGTGGAGGTATCAGGCTTTGGTTGGAGCTGACACATTCCCAGGAAGTTCCTGAGCATAGCAGCGGGCTGAGCTGCATATCAATGAGTCATGATGAATAATGAAGGTTCGAGGAGGGGAGAACATTTTGTTATTAATGTGAATCTGTTGTCTTTCATTTAGATTGCAGAGTTAGTCCCTTTGTAAAGAGAGGTGTGTTGACACACTCTTACGGCAGGATGGTAATTTACTCTGGATGTGCACACGCATCAGAAGCTGTCACTCAGCTGTAATTAGGGAGAGTATCTCTCCTGCTGTCCTTCGACACTGTTTGAATTTACCTTGCAAACACTGTGCAAATGTATTGTGTGTGTGTGTGTGTGTGTGTGTGTGTGTGTGTGTGTGTAGAACGTCAACTTGTGTTTATGGCTTGTTTGATCATCTGATTTGCTGCTGGTGGATGTTTTAGCTATGGGGCTATTCTGCAGGTTTTTCTTATGTATACCCATTTTGGAATCAATATAAGTTTTACTGTTATGTACACTGTTTTAGTGTGTCCATCTTTGTGTGTATGCACATGATGTACGTGTATATATGCACATGTGAGTATGAGGGAGTGTGTGTGTGTGTGTGTGTGTGTGTGAGAGAGAGAGAGAGAGAGAGAGAGAGAGAGAAAGAGAGGGAGAGCTGTGTGTGATGTCTAGAGTGGGGATCGCATTCAGCCTGAGGGTAGGTGAACCTATTGTAAACAATGGATCTGACAGAATCTAGGCCTTCACATCTCTGCCCCTGTGTGTGTGTGTGTGTGTGTGTGTGTGTGTGTGTGTGTGTGCGCGTGTGTATGTAGACCTTCATACAAGGCCATTGGAGGCCACTGAGGAACCCCAGGGCAGACTGGCCTCTCTGACCGAGTGTCTTTGTACCTCCTCTCTCCAGGGGGCTTCTTCTGTTTGAGGTGAGGAAGAGGAGAAGCAGGAGGAAGAGGAAGAAGAGGAGGAGGAGGAGAAGGAGGAGAAGGAGGGCTGAGGTGTGAGTGAATGCAGCCATGGCCTGTACACCCTGTCCATAGAGGAGCTACTGAGTGGAAGCGAGATCAAGGAAGACAGAGACGACCAACAGGTGAGACGGCATCCTGAGCAGAAAAACAACAGTATTAAAAAACATTTAGTTTAGTTCAGTTTAAAACCCAAAGATATAGAATTTGTATGGATATAAAACAGAGAAAAGCAGCAAATATTCACATTTCAGGACCTAGAACCAGCAATTTTGTTTGAAAAGCAACTTAAACGATTAACCCATTATCAGAATTGTTAACTTAATTTAATAATTTTAATATTAAATATTATTAATATTAATAATAATTTTCTGGCCGACTAGTCGTTTCAGCAATAACGGCATCCAAACCGTATTGGAGCTGAAATGATTAGTCGATCAACAGAAAATGAATCAGAAACTACTTTGATAATTGATTATTTTTCTAGAGTAAAGTTCTAACTCTTCACTCGTTCCAGCTGCTCAAATGTGAGAATTTGCTGCTCTTCTTTGTCATTTATAATAGTTAACGGAATATCTTTTAGTTTTGGACTGTTGGTTGGATAAAACAAGCAATTTAAAGACATCACCTTGGTTTCTGGGAAAGTAATGTAATGGATGTTTTTTTCACTCTTTTTTGACATTTAATGGACAAAACAATGAATTGACTGATCAAGAATATAATCTACAGACTGATCAATGATGAAAGTAAAGATTAGTTGCAGTCCTAATGCACATATTATTATTTCTGGGCTGAGTATAATGTTTCTTTGTAACCTGTCATGACTCATAATGTCAACTTTTTTGTAACTGACTGCTGCCAGAAGAAAATTGGACGAGTTAATCCTAATGTGATACTACTAGGCATAAAAGCATGCTGGTAGCATAGTGTTACAGCTGATGAGTTAGCTATAGCCACAGTATGTGTGTCTGTGCTGGAAGAACATTTTCTTCAGGTCTACTCTGTTCTCCAGCTTGTCATTTTTTCTTTTGACCTTTGCTGGCTCACCTCTCACATTGTTTCTGCTTGTTTGAAAAGCAATATTTTTTGTTTGCTGTGCTGTTTGTGCTCCTGTCTTTTTTGGAGGGAGGAGGTTCTAACCTCTTCTCATGCCCTCTTCCGCCTCCTCTCCCCCCTTTGCTCTGTCTTTGTCCCCTTTCTCTCCTCTATCCCTCTCGCAGGATGAAACTGTGGGGGAGGTCAGCTTGGCCTTTGCAGGTGGCCTTCCTCGTTGCCTTGGTGATGCTCTGCGTTGACCCGGTGTCCGCTGGCAGCCGTAACCATCGGGGACCGACAGGTACACCAGGTCTTGCTCCGAACCCCCCTTCCAACACCAAGAGAGGTTAATTACACTGTCACTGCAGAGGTAAAACACATGTTCCCTGAGCCTGACGCTGACTGAGTCATCACAATCCTGGAGGAGGGGGGCTGAGCGGGAACAATTTACTCCGTCCCTCAGTATGACATAATGTAATCTAGACGAGACCTCGTTTTGGGCTTGGATGCAAACACACCCCTGTTTGAATGATCGAGCCCGTACAGATACAAATGGCACTTAAGCTGTCAGCAGCTGTCAACACAAATAGATCAGTGTGGGTGTGATCTGATCTATTCAGAGTGGTTGCAGACATCCAGCAGTTGAGGCCTGATGCTGTTGTTCTCAAGTGGCCTGATTCTTAGTGGTTGCTATTAAATATGGTGTAGGTCTCATGTAGAAGAGGCCCATGACTTCTAATCCTCGGGCTCATAATTGCCGATGTCTACATTAATATGCATAGCTCCGCAGAACCCCCTTCAACCAAAGCACCATTTCACTTATTCCCTGAGAAATCCATGAAAAAAGATAGACACCATAGCCAGCGCTGACTTAATTGAGGGCCACAAGGTAAATCTATTTTCTATCTTTAATTTCCATAAGTCACGGACATAGGCCTTTCCCCCTGACCAAAAAATGACCAACACAGTCTTGTTAATATTTCACTGGGGCTGCCTACAGGGACAGCTGTGCTGAGTCACAGCATCTTGCGCCTCAACTTGTCGGCGACAACCTCCCAAGTCACCTCTTCCTCACACTTAATTATGACAATTTCCTTAATTATCTCTTGGTTTCTACGCTCTCGCTGCTCGATGTTTTGCAAGGTGACCTTTATGTGCCACAGAAATGCTACCAGCATCCAGTCTGTGCAGTGAGTGATTGTATTAGTTGCCTTTTGACAGAGAGGAGGCAGCTTGCTTACGGCAGGGACACTACTAATTGCAGGCCCTGTGTATTGTGAAGGTCAGCATGAGTACCCGCCCCCTTCTTATTTCACTCTCGCTGTGAAACAAGATGACTCGCTGCCAAACCGACTGGTGCTTTTTATTATAGGGTTTACTCTAATTGGTGGAAGTTTAGGACTTGTTGGCTGTGAATACCAACATCACACACACACACACACACACACACACACACACACACACACACACACACACACACACACACAGCAGTTTGAGGCTGGAAAAATAATTGACTGTATGTTATCACTGCTAGATACGTTTTCTGTGTTTTCTACTCAAGTGTTTTTAACTGCTGTTTTGTTGGCAGATCAGTGAGGAATTTGTTTGATCCATGTTGCCGGGGATGTACCATTTGCTGCCACATGGTGGCTCTAGAGGTCAAAAAATGCTCCTCTAGAAGTATGTCTTTTTTTTTTTTTTTTAAATCTTCCTCTCATTTGCTCACTGTCATTCTCAGAGGCAATCTGTCATTTTACAGAAACTCACCTCAAAACCAAATCTATAATGGGAATGGATGAAATGAATGTCAGCAAACCATGCAGACACGATATGACTGACATTTGTCACTTTGAATAAATGTGGGGGGAAAAAAACAACATCTGCTTTCTTTTTATTTTCTGGCAGCACTCCGGTGGGAATAAAAGGTATAGAATGAGCCACCAAATGTGTTTCTGCTCACAGTTATGGTGTCTCTATACTTTCAGCACATGGCCACCTGGCAGGTGTCGCAGAAAGTGTCAGAAAACCAGTTTATGTCAGATTTTGTTGCGTTTCTTCAAACCTGCAGATGGCAAATACAAGCTATATCTTTAAAAAAAATATATATATATATATATTCTGAGAAATCTCTCTCTCTCTCTCTCTCTCTCTCTCTCTCTCTCTCTCTCTCTCTCTCTCTCTCACACACACACACACACACACACACACACACACACACACACACACACACACACACACACACACACACACACTTATACATAGGCCTATTGCCTTACATTGACTAACAAACAGCTGTGAGGTTTCTCATCACTTTTAGGACTTATAATATTATAATCGAAGTAAAATCAGCAAATCTTTGCAGGAATCCATTGCCCAGGACACAATAATCCCTGTGGGTCAACTTCTCTCTCAGTCCTGACTGCCCACATAACAGCTGTTAATAGCACAAACAAAATGTTACTTAATTTACTTAACACAGGAAAGAGCTTTCCTCTCTCCAGGTCCACATGTTAAGCCTGAAACATTCTGCACAGAAATATGATCAACTAATGTATTCATTACTCTGACTGCCATTTTCACAGTTGGCCCTCTCACAAATAGAAGAAGGCTGTGTAGAAAATTATGAAAGCTATTGCCAAACATGCAGCAACAAATACTTTAACACACCCATAAGATCTTTAAATGCTATTCATTTGGCCTTTTACTGTATTTCACAACAATTACATGGAGCAATTCGTAAGCAGGTCACACAGTAAATTGCACTCCAGACTTTCTTGACAATTAAATCTCAGGCACTGAAACTCTCATATGCCCTTTTTCTTTTCTGGTTTGAATGCTTGAAATTAGATTATCTGAGACCAGCAGTTCAGTCACCAGCTTGCAGAAGTGATATACTTCCATGTGCAAAACTAATAGTGAGTATGGCAACTTTCCACAGCTTTGTTATATCGTGCATCAAACCAAACAAAAAATGTACGGTTTCAAGGACCAATTGCTAATCCCTGGTTCAACGTACTGTTGTTTACAAATGATATCTTAAATTCCCAGAAAGATACATTCATGGAGTGTTAGTGGGACCTCATGTGCCCTCCTTGGCTCATGTGAGGAACAACATGCCCGGCTCTTTCTGCATGAAAAGGGTTACTGTCAAGGCTACTGTCATACTCATGTGCACTTTAAACATGAGCACGCTTGCTGTAGACACAGCTGTGTGCATGTGCACCCATGCATGTGTATATTTGAGCATTCTGTGTACCAGTCCATATCTGAGCCTGCTTATAAGATGTCTCCTTAAAAAACAGCACTGGCAAGGTCTTAGCAGGTTTTATTGGGAATAGATTTGTTGCGCAGGAGTACTCAGCCGCACCAGCGACCTGTTATGATAATTAGCGTAAAGCCTGTGGGCCTGTTAAACACTGATAATGTCAGAAGGATTGATGGGCTGTGTAGGACCAGGGTGAGGAGGAGATGGAGCAAGTGGGGAAAGTGGAGGAGGGGAAGGAAGGTCAAGGAGTGATCTAAGAGGGCAAATGAAAGAAAGGAGGAAGGGTTGGAAATAAAAAAAAACAACAACATTAGGCGCTTCAGCGACTAGGTGTAATATGTAAATATGTTGATTTGTAGTCGAGAGTACATGGGAAGATGTTTGACATGGTTTCCCACTTTGTTCCACACTACTGATCACTGTAATCTTGCTCTCTTGTAACGTACATGTGTGTTCCCACAGAGACGTACAGTATGTCCCCTCTGCATTGACTTTGCCGCCTCTGACAGATTTGCTAGATATCTGGCCTTTCATAGCAGTGGACATGCTTGTCAGGTATTGACAGAGGAAAGACACAGCTTTTTGATAAATTGCACAATGCTCCTGCTTGCCTGTGTCTGTCAGAATACATCAATCGCCTGACTAACCCATCAGTTCAAGGTAGCTTGGTTTGTTGACTGCCCAGCTACTGTTGACACCCCCCCACCTCCCTACCTCCCTACCTCCCTACCCCACCTCCCTCCGCCTGCCACGGGAATAGAAGCATTTAGCCATACTTGAGAAGTTTTTTCATCTCCGCGTGTGCTGGGCTCTATTACATTGAGATGGCCATAACAGAATGGTTTAAAGGCAACACTGAGACATTAGATACACTGTTATTATGTGTATATAGCTGGAGGCTGACTGTTCGACACATGAATCTTAAGCAGATGAGGGGTGAGAGGCAGCAGCGCTCTGAACAGGGGCTGGTGGAGGGAAGACAGAACTGAGAGGCCTCACAGTCAAGCTGCAGCACTTCAGTCTGCATTCCAGACCCTGTTTCTGATGTCTGGGACTTGTACTATTTCGATTCAGACTTCTTGGTTTCGGCCACAGCTAGATATTGACCCAACGGTATACTGTTCACTCCTGGAACTCTGAAAGCTCACTGAAAACTCCTTATATGTCAGCTGTTGGCAATTTCATTTTGTAGGTTAGTGTGGCTGCACTGATCGTGAAACATTTATGAACAGTTTGTTCTAAATGAAACGCACAAATCTATTTCTATTTGTGCAGCAATTTGAAAACGGAGACAATTTTGACAGCTTCCATTTTTAGCAGCGTGACTGTTGGTCTGTCTGTCTGTCACCCACCACTTCCAGCTAAACTTCAGCATCAGCACGTACAGACCATACAGTCTATGATACAGAGCTGCTAGCGTGGCTGTATAGCCTCCTAGTCTTGTTAAATTGAACATGAAATGCACCAGCCACATCTGTGTACTGCAATTCACCACAAAAAAAAAAAAAACTCATGGAAGTATGTTTATTATGCATTAACATTACATTATGAGAGTCTTGCTAAAGACAAGCAATTGCTTTACACCTCTTGTTTCTAGGCAGCAAGAGTTTTGAGTTTATTTCTCCCACATTAAATAGATTTTGGCTGTAAACTCTGTATGGCTCTAACCTCTATTGATTGATTGTATACGGTGGATGCTCAAGGGTATAATTCATAGCTATGCTGCTCCTTCAAAGATGTACATTTCTGCTTAGAAACAGGCCCACACTTACATGCTCACATATCTTTTAGACATAGAGTAAATTTACACACATATTGACATATCCACCTACTTTTATTATGCTTTTCATATCAAAAAATCATTATCATTGGTGCAGCATGATAAAACTTTTCTCTGGGAGAAAATGCCAGCTATCCATGATGAAAGCAAGGTCAGGATGCCATTGATGTAAAACACTAATTTAACTTGAGACTTTTATCACTGCTCACACCATGGTTTTGTTCTTCATTCGCATTCCTGTAACGCCATGTAGAAATGTTGCCACCTCCAGTTTTTCACTGTCAAATACTTTGACTTTGCTCTTGATTCAGAAGCTGAGAGCAAAACCACAAACTAAACAGACTTTTGCGTATTCTTAAATTGTAACATATTGGATTTTTTTTTAATAAACACTGAGAAAGAAATCAATATTTATATTGATATGATGTACTATATGAGCTGAGATGAGCTCATTTGTTACTTGCGGGTCTGAAGAATTAATAATTTGTTGGGGCTTTAATGTGCACACTCAGTCAGTGATTATGTCTGCACTCACACTCGGAAAGGCAACTGGCCTCTTGCACAGGAAAGTGGAAAATAAAACAACTTTTACTCTATTTTACTGCCTTTGATATCTGCATGATGAATTGTCAGACGAATACAAGTGACATTTCAGTAATATTTTGTCGACTGCAAAGAGAACCGTCATCTGTCATCATATCATCATCAGTGTAAAAAAATGTGTTTCTGCATGCAGTTTGTTGTGCTGCTCCCTGATGAAGGCTTCATCTGAAGCACACTGAAGTTGTTTTGAGTGTCCGTTTGAACTGGTCATGAAAGAAAGACTTTATTTGCTTCAAGAGCACCTTGGACTTTTTTTCCATTAAGATGCAACTGTAAGGCACCGGAAAACCCAGCGGAGGCCCTCCAACCTGTCCTCTTTAAATAACAGAAATCACTTTGAGAGAAACATGTAGGCTTTCCTCTTGTACCTTACAATTTACCCCCATACTAATATATGCTTCATTAAGATTTAAATTAGCCCACAAAGCTGGACAGACACAAAAAAAGAACATAAATGCAGCTCACATGCAGTGGGTTTATCTTCCGCTGCTCACACACATTCTCGTAGCTTTACACTTTTAAAGCGCAAACAGCTTCAGGCACTACATCAGGTCTGATGAAGGTAATAAAGAGAGGGGACCTGTGGACCTTCTGGCCTTATTATGCCAGCAGGAGGTGAGCCGCTCTTTGTTCTCTCTGCTGCCCATGACACCACTTCTCCTCCTCCTGTATGACTCTCTCCCTCCCTCCCTCCCTCTCTCTCTCACTCTCTTTTTTTCTCACTAACAAGCGGCCTATTTCTGAGATGGGGGGCAGCCAATTGACCAGCCTTACCCAGTCACCGCTCTGCACTAACAATGGAATACATTTTCGGTACCGAGAAACGATAATGAAGGCAATTTGATTGTGTTTGAATTAGACTTCCATTTTTTTTTTTTTACATTGTAACTCTGTGCCTTCATTGTGATTATTAGTTATAATTATGGCTGATAATTCTTGTCCCACTGTTCTGTTTTATTATATTCTCTTTTTTTAAATTTTTTTTTATCAGTAGATATAGGCTATATGAGTTTGTGCGCGCGCGTGTGTGTGTGTGCGGGGGTAATCCGGCAGCTGCTCCAGCCTCAGGAGAGCCTGAGACAGAGGAGTGAGGGAAATGAAAGTGGAGGGATGATAGCGGAGGGTCGTCCTCAGAGAGCCAGGGATCATTGATGGGGCTCTCTGGAGAAGAGAACAAACAAACTTTAAATCAGAAAGGATGAGAGGGGCCATGGCCTGCAGAAATGGAACCCTCTACAGAGTGTGTGTGCGCTTTGTGTGCGCTGTGTTTGTGTGTTTGCAGCTGTGTGTGTGTGACTGCCTGCAAAGCTCATTCAGCTGAGCATGAAAAGTTTTGGAGTCTGGGTAAAGTCACGTACATAAATGAAATCTGGGCTTATGGTACAGTATAACCAAGGTTTTTCCAGGGCTGTAAAGAGGCTTATAGGTAGTAATGTCACCAGCAGGGTTTGCTGTGCTCGGGAAACGGTGCCAAAGACTCCCAGGGGTGCACAACAAGCTTTGAGAACGAAGATAAGGCGGCTGGAATCTGTTCAGAAGCCATAAGCAAAGATTAGATATACTAAACATTTACCCAACATTTGTGGCCGGCGCGTTTTCCTTTAGGTGGCCACAAAACCCTCCTAAGAGATTCATTGGGCGTAATGTGCTGAGTGAAATGTAACATTAGCATAGACATTATGCGGCACACACTTCTAAACATTAACATACAACATAAGCCTATTCACACATTATCCTCGCAGCATCCTTATGCTGCTGTATTGTATGTGAAGAAATCCTGTAAACATGCCATACCCAAACACATGTGGCAGATTTAATGATGTTAAAATATAAACTGTGACGTACACGACTGTCCCTGCAAGTTCTTTTTTTTTTTTTTTTTGGTATGACGCCACATTTATCAATTAGCACATGAAGACTAGTCTGCATAATGAAACACATTTCCTTTAGGAGGAGCGAGGATAATCAAGGGAGGGATTTGAAACTATTTGACTGAACAGAAATAATTCTGATTAAAAGCATTAATGATGTTATGTTCGCAAACAATCCAATCCTTTTCAACAACCGAGTCGTACTTGCTGAGAGCCCTTCTTTTTATTGTTGTGCCCAAATTTCACTGCCTGCCCTAAATCCACTCCCCTTTGTGAACAGTGAGAACCAGCCGGTCACAGTGTTGAATGAATTTCATACAAGGCAAGTCAACTTTAATTACATAACACATTTCATACAGAGGGTAAATTCAAAGTAGTAAATTCACTGACAAAGCAGAGGGATATGGCATCACCTTGTGTAATGTTTACAATGCAGATCATTGACATTAGGTCATTTAGTGCTGCTAAACCTAGTCCACACATGCCAAATGAAATTATATTAGTGGGATGTTTGAATCTGATCCAAATCTTACCCTATCATTATCCTAGTGATTATTTTGCAGGTAAATCTAGTAACCCCCACCCCCTAAAAAAAAAAAAGAAAAAAGAATGATGAGCCATTATTTTGAACGGCTCTCGAATCCGATCCGGCTCCCTTCAAAGAGCCGTAATTCCCATCACTAAAAAGCATATTGTTTCAGTCAACATCACACACACACACACATAAAGACACATTTTGCCACTGGGCAGAAAGCTTTGGGTTTAAAAATGTACTTTAAGGTAAGCGTGCGCTTCTGTCCCATTACTGTCAAGAGAATGTTATGATTAACCAGACCAAGGTCCTCAGGGAAGTGTGAAGATAATCAGGGGAGATTAGGCGCTGTTTGTGTGTTGGAGGTGTCAGGTGAAAAGCAATTATCCTCGCATAAATTATGACTTTCAGGATCGCGCACGCACACACACACACACACACACAGAGATAAAGACATAAAAAAAATGCAGAGATGTGTAAATACAGGTGCATGCATGCAGCCGTCCATACACACACACACACACACACACACACACACATACAGACATACTGTATATGTATGTACACACCCACACATATACAAACATTCACTTAACAGTGATGAGTTGTAGCCAGAACCCATAAGGATGTATCCTATTAGTGGGTTGCTCTACCACATGGCTCCCTCATAAAATGTGCATGTCTGTTCTTTTCTTAGATCAAGTGGTTTATTATGTTTGAAAGGAGTCCAAAGAAATTATTATTTTTTCAACATTTCCTGCTCTTGTTGTTTTGTTTCTTGTTGTTTTTTCTTCTTCTCCTGCACACAATGATAACAACAGAGCCACTTCTCTGTCTAAGTTAATGAGGGCACTGGGCTGAGAATAAAAGCAAAGTATCACTAAAGAGTGTTTACTTATGAATCAAAGAGTATGAGACTGGAATAAATTGAGGAGTTTATACAAAAGTAAATAATTCAGCAGATTTGTTTAATCCTCAGAGAAGCTGTTGTGGTGTATATTTGATTGTTATTTGCTGCACACATTTATTTGAATTTAAACTGACTTTTTCTGCAGCAGCAAACCATCAAAACACCAATAAGCCATCATAAAAGTCTATGAATTTCTAGCAAATAACCCCCCTTCTCCTCTCCTTTTTCTCTCTCTCTCTCTCTCTCTCTCAGTCTCATACCAGGTGAAGCAGGGGACATGTGAGGTGGTGGCCATCCATCGCTGCTGTAATAAGAACAAGATTGAGGAGCGCTCTCAAACCGTCAAGTGTTCCTGTTTCCCTGGGCAGGTCGCTGGCACTACCAGAGCCAGACCCTCCTGTGTGGAAGGTAAAAATGCTGCAACCCTGTGTGTGTTTGTGTGTGTGAATGTGTATATTCATATATCCTGGTGAAATACTGTACCTGCAGCCCCACAATCCAGATAATTCCCTAAAGGTATACATCGCCATTTCTTCAAAGGATAGGGTGCCAACATGCGTGTTCATTTTTTGTAAATATGGTCATTTTATATATGTGAGGAAAAAATGCTACAGCAGACAGAAGTTTTCATCATATATTGGAACTATGTTATGAAAACCAGCACTACAGTATTTTGAAGGAGAAGGTTTCTCTTGAGTAAATCACCTACATGGCAGTGATTCTAATAGAGCTGCTCTCTGACCTACTGTAAGTCTGGTTATACTACGTCTCCCCACAGTTCTGCAGCAGGGCTTCTGGCTTGGTATCTTTTAGAAATCTTGGGAACATGACAAGAATTCAATATTCTGTTTTGCAGGTTTGGTCGGTGCTTGGCTGTGTTGTGCGTGTGCATGTTTTTTTGTAATTATTGATGCACTGCTGAATCTGACAGGGTCAAAGAGGCTAAAAATGGTTTTAATCATCTTGTATCATTAAATTTGCTACATGAAACATCTCACCTAAAACAAATCATTACCGGATTGACTTGGAGGTATTAGTAACATCAAATAATGAGTCCATTGCAGGAAAGATTCATAGGTTGCTACCTGGTTAAATTCCATGTGAAAACTGATTTTCTTTTTTTTTATGGCACAAAACAGGAAGACATTTCCCTTCTTCCGGCACAAACAGAGCTAAACCTTTTAAAGGGGGTTGAACACGTGAAAATGACACCTGGCCTTTCTATCCTTCTTAGCAAAGCCGCACAATAAAGAAACACACATGGGGTGGGGGGTGGGGGTAGACAGATATCAAAAGAAAAAAACAATAAAATGTTGCCTTAACTCTTATCCCTAATTTGAATAAATGTCCACCATGGTCTCCTTTGTTTTTGTTAATAATACCAATAAGCTGCAGTTAATTTGAAAGTTATTTAATACACATTCACTGGAGGTATAACTGTGTACCTCTGCCCTGCTAGTCCAACAGTTTGTGGTTCATCATATCCCAAGGAGATCATGTAACATGAAAGGTTAAAGCCACTAATGCAGGTAATGGACGCCCAGTCACCAGTGTCTCCTTGCCTCCTTATTCCCCTGTGCCGTATGAAAGGAGAAGCAAGTATACGACAGCTGTCGGCCAAGACTGCCTCGGCCTCAAGACTGGAAATCTAAACTGCAGTTTAAAAGGACTGATTTTATTTGGGACAGCTTTCCATTTCATATCTCATCTGGCCACTTGAGCATACGGCAGATGGTGGTAGAGAAAGTATTTTCTTCTCTTTCATGGGTCAAGACATCAGACATTAACCCCGGGAAGACTAGTGACCACTTTGTGGAAGCTAATAGGGATCCAAATAAAGAATAATAAAGAATGAAGAACAATATATCCAAGCATTGGCAAGAGAGACGTTTTGGGAAGTTAATTATCCAAGGAATTCCTCTCACACGTACACAGCAAGCATATACTGTACATATACAGTTTTAGTGTGTTTTTGCCTGTGTGCTCTGTCTGTGTAGTGCTGAGTGCAGTGATGATGGACAGATGGAAACTGAGGGTCGTTTTCATAGACCTTTGTTCCACCCGTTTGTCCGCTCGGCGAGCTCCTGCCCAGCAAGAAACAAGCAGTGTCACTGACCCCTATCAGCCGCAGACGCTCCGCTGAGATCACAAACACACACACACACACACACACACAGTGTCAGCCAAGCCGATCCAATCACGCTGTATTAGCCCCCTACCAGAGGAAAATACATAGTTGTCTCCTACGTGAGCAGAGCCAGGGAATCTCCGAAGCACATGGGTTATTCAAACTGTTAAGGTCAGCCGGGGTTTGGGGAACTGAAACTGAAACCACACACACACACACACACACAGACCTGAAGGACTGATAAACCAACACAAACAGAGACTTTGATGAGATGTGTGGTCAAAGATGAAGTGATGTATTTTCTCAGACTTGGATTTTGGATTGTTTTTGGTTTGTTTATATCCCTATGAAAACAGAGTATATATCAGCACATAATCAAGAGAGAAAATAAACAAACAAAAAAACTCATCCACCCGGCCCTGGCTTTAGTTTGTTCACATCTATTGACAGACTCTGGCACACTAACGAGAAGAACTGAAACTTATTTAGCTTGGTAAATTAAAACAAAAGGGTCGTTTTATCAGAATACACTATATAAACTGTAAAAACAACATTTAATTTCTAGCATTTATTTTTTGGTGTTTTGTGTATTTGGTTAATGATTTAACTGTTATGTTGTGTTGTCATTGGCTTTAGGCTGCTTTCTCATTGTTTGGGGTCCCACAGACCCTTGTCACCTGCTGTATGAGTACAAATAATAACAACAATTGCAAGAGTAAGACCTTATTAAAACCCAATACATAAAAAAGTATTACTGGTAACCCTCCTCTTTGCCACAAACTGAGCGTTCACGCTTGATGAAGGTGACAAAAAAACAGAAATGACCATAAAGTGTTGTTATTACACTGAATAAGGAACTATTTCATGTTTTATGTTATATGGGCTTATGCTTGAACAAACATATATTCATTTTCTTTGACAAAAACTCATTCAACACACAAATACATTTTCAGTTTGTTGTCTACATAGTGATGTTGCTTATGTTAGATCCCTAAGAGGTCAAACTGCAATGAACAAACTGTTATAAAACTCTAATAACAGAAATCCAAATAGACTTATTTGGGCAGTGTAAAAATTACTAATACTATCAACACCAATCACAGATATAGAGCAAATGAAAAATGTTTGTATTTATCCATGTTTTACAGCTGGGCTCTCAGACACCCCAAACAGAAGTAATGTATAATTTTCTGCAGCAGACTTCTGAAATATTCAAAAAATTCAAAATCATGTTTATAAGAAATTTAGGAAAAGTCATTAAGTATCAAACTGATAAAGCAATATTAAATATGTTTTTTTGTGTGCTGTTAACAAGGCCCAGGGTCTCCAGGACCCTAAACACAACATTTGGACTCATTAATTATTATTTATTCTTGTTTTTCATTTGCACCCTAATCTGCACACTTTCGCTTGCTTCTTAGTTTTAACAGTGATTCATTTTACTCCTTTGAAATGAAACTAGCAGATCTCATGTGTTTGCATTTCAGTGTGAATCACTTCTTACGTTCTGTGCTGCATGCTCGTACTCTTAAGTGTCCAAGCACCTTCTATATTTAGCAATCACAGCTATCCATATGGCACCCGACTTACCACCTCCATCCAGTGTGTTGCTATTCCTGCAGGTGGCCAGTAGACGGTGCTTTTCCCATTCAAATGACTCAGTCACAGACATACCTGCTGGTTCTTTTCAGCACTATTTTCACCCAATAAAAAAATAAAAACATTTGTTGTTTAACCTTCTTGATGAGTTGCTAGATGGGAACAATTGCTTGATAATGATAAAATCAGGCAACCATAGCAAAGATGATTGGCTCTGTAATGAAAGTTGGGATATATAAGGAATCATGTGGAACTTGGCTAACGGTTCAGAATGGGCATTGCCCTGATGCTTTGCTTTTGTTTGTTCACTTCTCCTTAAAGACTTGGTATTGTTTGCTAAGAGGAAGGAATGACACTGATGAGAAGCTAACTCTTTCTCCCCCACAAAATCACACACACACACACACACACACACACACACACACACACACACACACACGTACACACAAACAGCTTAGTTCCTCCATCACGCTAGTCATTCAGATCTCACCTCCGAGTCTCACCACCTCTCACTTCCAAATGCAGTGCTCAGCAGCACTTATCTCGTGAGTCATGCTTGACCTCTGAGATCACAGTTACAAAAGATCTCACCTCATCCAACACTGTTTTACGCCCACAAAGACACACGTCCATGCAAACACACACACACATCCACGTCCATGCATGCTACTCTCACTTTTTTGGCCTGAGCGTTGATGGAAAGAGACAAACCTCTCTCAGTAGCCGGGCTTTGTAGAAAAGCCATAGTGTAAATGGAGTTACATTATTGATGCTGGCTGAAAGAGGAGTAAATGGCAGCAGGTCCCATTACTGGCTGCTGCTGCACGGTGGGTCCCATTACTGCGAGACTAACTCTTTCAAGTGAACTCCATTCATCACAACATTCTTTACCTTGATTTTTTCATTAATCATGAAACACACTTCTTTTTGTTTTTATTATTATTTATTCGAATTAGTGGTGGTAGTGGTGTGTAAATGAAGAGTTAGGGCTGTAAATAGTAAGGTGATTTGGAAAAAGAGTTTTCAGAGGTAGAATTGATAATAGCCAATAAATAGAGGTCAAGAGGTTAATCTGTTTTTTTAAAGAATACTCTACAGGAGAAATGGGTCCACTCGTGTGTCGTGCGTCTCATAGATTTCACATTTGGAGAACAAACTAGCTTGTCTACGTGAAGACAAAATGTGTGTCCACTGTTTGGTTTTACCGCAGTAGCACTCGGGATAAATAAAATGTTTGTTTTGTCTCAATTGGGTTTCTGCCAAGTTTAGTTAAACTCACACGGTTAGTTGGGGAATGTGTTGGTTATGTCTTGGGCTTGTGAGCACCTCTAGGGAATGAATGTAAGTCTGTGCAATGTCAATGTCTGCATTCAAAATTGTGCGCAAATTAAACTATGTAAGTATTAGCACTGAAATGTACTGGAGTGTCAGATGTAAAGGTACTAATTATTGCTCAATTATCGATTCATTTATGTGTATGGAGCATTTTAATATTGTAGCTGATGAATGCAGAGCTAAATGGAACCACTTTATATACTGCTGGGTCGTTTAACCTTTAACAATTATGTGCCACATTAAATGAACCGCTATGCTTTTATCTAACTAGTTACTGTAATAGATGACTGTAGTGCAGAGCAAAAGGTACAAGATTTTCCTTTGAAATGTTGTGGAGTTAAAGAAGAAAGTTATGGAGATACTCAAGTTAACTCAAATTTGTACAATTTGCACAGTAAAGTACTTCACTAAGAGTAACATGTCAGGTCTGCATTCATGTGTGTGTGGGAGTTGTCTGAGAACCAGTGAAAAAAGGAGTTTAAATCTTCCCACAGACACTGTCATTAAAGTTTGTTTGGTGGTGGAGACAGACAGACAGCACAGAGACCTGATAAAAACGGTGGATGAGTGGATTTGGTTTGGTGTGTGATTTGCTGAACTCAGCCACAGACTAACTGTGTGTCATTACTGGGCTAAGAAATCTAGTTTAGTGTTTCAGCACACATCAACCTGCTGTTGTTTACTGTGATATCTGCTCCAAAATGTCACGCTTTTTGTCATTTTGTCAGAGTGTTCCTGCGTATGTGTGTAACTGTTCGCCGTGTATAATCTTTTTTTCTGACAGTTTTTCCCGCTGCACTTTCCACTTGTGTTTTCTCGTCATGCATACCTGGGTGTGCTGGCATGGCTGTGTGAGCCGGGGCAACAGAGATACAGTGTGTTAGTAAATCATTGTAGAAAGAGATGGATGCCTCTCTCCAACTGCTTCGGCACTCCAGGATCACTGAGTGGAACAGTTACAATGCCTGAGGGTATCCATACCTCTGGGTCCATCCCCAACTTCTTGTTTGTGTGTTTGTTTGTGTGTGTGTGTGTGTGTGTGTGTGAAGGTACATCATATTCCTTTTAAATATTAATGACCTGGGAGCAAGGGCACGGGACTGCTTGTGATTGTGCTTTTACGCCTGACACTTGCAGCACAGCGGGGACCGCGTACGTGCGCACACACAAAGGCATCTATGTGCGCGTAATAGGCACGTGTGCACATGCAAATGCACAGACACACAGGCACAAGCACACAGATGCACAGTACAAGTAAACTCCCTATTGCAGTCTGCGTTGCTCCATTGAGTGAGTTCAGGCGGTGCATTTGTAAAGTATTAATGTGCAAACACTCTAACAGACATACGCGCACATATTGTATTAGTATGCCCTGCCTTACATCAAACAGGCTACATTTGAATGATACAATGGGATATGTAGTCCTTGAATTAGGTTTTGTTCTTTTAAATCAAAGGCTAATCTATTATTCTTTATCATGTGGCTTGAATGACCTGAGATAAAAGGGTTAGAGGTGAAGGAAGTCCCTTTGAACTTGCATAGCTGGTAGTGACGTATTCAGTTTTTATCACATGAAATATATTTTCCATGTCATTGTTGGATGCCACGTTTCATGCCTTACTGTGAAATTTTCTCATTCACAAGCCTGTTTTTTTTTTAATCTTCCTATTAGTTCTGGTGAAAATTAGAGAAATTTCTTCCACCCAAAGAAATGCTATTTATCAAATTTGAACTTTTTAACTTTTTTTCATGGGGGGGTCTTGTTTGTCATTAAGCACTTAAATACAATGCAGAGGTGGAACGCAGCACACATTCTCAAAGTGTTAACTGGCTGATAACAAGGCACTGCAAACACACACACAAGAGCATGACAACACTTTAGCATACAGGCTTATATTTGGTCACAGTAGTCTGAACAGTACTTAAATTATGTGTTCATGTAAAGTCACAGAATAAACATGTAGATGAGGGGACCTGCAATTTCAACTTTGTCCACTTGATGTCACAAACATTACAATGACAATTCAGGCAGCATTGCAGGAGGAAATGAACAGAAGCTGTGTTGACTGCTCATACAGCTGACATACTTGCTCACACACACACACACAAACAAAAATGAAAAGGCTGAAACCACAACAGGCGTAACCATGAGTGACATTTATCAGGTGTGCTTTGGATTGACTTCTTGTGATCAGTAGGAGGAGAGACAGAGCTGTAGGCAGCCTCGTAGCGTGGAACCTCCGCAGACCTGATTTAGAGAACCCCAGAGAGTAGGCGAGAACCTGGGGAATAACATAGCCTCAGTCCCTCGTGTTGCCTAATCACCTGCACCTTAAGCAAAGCACTGTCTAGACGTTTGCCCTCAGCTGAGCCCGCGCTGAAAGTTTGAGCGAGAACTTAAAAGGGAGCCATTTTGAGTGCAGATTCCATTGTAATGAGCTGATGGTAAAAGTGATGAAATGTATGCCTGAGCTGTAAACCTTTTTAATTAGCATATGCACCTTTAGTGAATATAAATGTAGACTCCTAATGAGACTTATGCAATTAGAGTAGGCAGCTGAGAGGTACTCCATGTGTTATGCACATTTTTCTTTTTCCTGGAGAATATGCATCCTCTTTCTATTTCAAGAACGTGGCAATGATTCATTTTCACAGTTACTTGTTGAATATAAAAGTGAACCAAAAAAAAGTTTGACGAAGAAGTGTAAAGCCAACGTCAACTTATCTCAATAATTTTAAAAGCAACTGATTTTTAAGTTATTTATGCTCTTCAAGACTCGGCCAATGTAACTGGGAATAATGAACAATGTGTGTATCTTTGCAGCTTTTTCCTCCTGTTACAGCACAGAGTGGAGTGGTATCGATCTTCTCATATAACTCCTGGCAAGGAAGCAAACAAGCGTACTTTCCCAAAACTATTTATTCAAAGTAGAATTCAAGATGTCCGTTCAGAGTGGAAATCAAATGCTATACTTTCAGAAACAGTCGTGCAGAAAGAGACTTTTGTAGGCCATTTGTACAGTAGCTGACCCTGAATCCCAACTAGCACCTGCCACCAGCCTCTGCACGTTTACTATTAGTAGCGCACGGGGAAAATATGGTCCCAGAGGTGATGATCTCATAATTAACTACTGCACACACATGAAGTACCTCTGTAATCTTGTCATCATTGACCTGTTGAGACCTGTCTGTGAGTGCTGTCCACCATCTGAACTATCTATGACATCACAGGCCTTGTTCAGGCTCCTGTTAATTTTCTGACTTGACAGACAGTTGCTTATGTGTCATGCCTGCCCTACCCTCCCGATAAGCTGCAGGGAAAGCTAACTCCATAACACTCACAGGCCATGCCCATTAACTCTAAATAACACTCTTGCAGTGCAAAGCACCGCCGTCGACACCATAATGGCCACATTAACGAGCATTACACAGCCATTGGTTTTTAGAACCGCTTACTGCCACTGAGCTCATGCATCATAACAGTGTGTTCAACATTACGCCCCATGATAGCTGTGAGAGTTTCTTTTGTGGTGACTTGGCAACTTGACTTCCTTCTTCTCCTTACATGTCTTCCTGTCTCTGCCGCTTCAGTTCATTACTCACTTTCTCTCTGTTCTCTTTAGTTAATCTGCTCCTTTCTCCGTCGGACTCAGTGATAGTCATCCTCAAACAGCCTCTTTCCTCCCCACCCTTCACTCTCTGCCTCTCTCAGTTCCCCTCACTGCTGCTCATTTCCCCTCTACGAAGATGTTTTCTTGGTGAACACCTATTATTTAGCCTTGTCTCCCTCCCTCTCCTCCCTCTTCCCTCTCTTTCTCTCTTTCTCTCAGTCACAGTGTTTTCTTCTTACATGATGCTTCAGAGGATTTGTCCATGTTCTTTTGAATTATGCAGTTGAAAGCCCCTTTTTCCCTGCCAATACCACCTCATCTCCTCCCTTTGTTGGAAACAATAGTCACTAGAGATCAACATTTCTTTCTAAACACCATCAATCCAACAGTTTAATGAAGTTGGAGAAATGGGTGCACTCTTTTATCCCTCCATGCGTCCACACTTGAGACAGAAAGCCGGATGGATGATGAGTTTGGAGAGAGGGAATTGAGTTATTCTCAGCTATCGGGCTGTCTCCTGTCTAGACAGTGGGTCAGAAGATCTGGCAGATTTGAGTGTCAGCTGCTAAGACATGAGAAAACTTTGGGTTGTGACACTGGATTAACTGTGGATCAGGCCAAGTTCTGAAGCTGTGAAAATTAGATACAATTAGGGAAATTTAGTTTCAATCAATTTAAAACAAAAGAAAAGTTCTTCACAACATTGCATGGAATGCAAGAGAGATGAGTTTCCGAGAGGGCTTTTATGCCTGCAAAAATCATACAATAGATCATAAACATTAGTGTCTCTTGTCTCAAATACATGAGAGGAGACAGTTTTTATTGATAGCATTGCTTCATCATATTCCTGTTCTTGCTCTCTGTATTACACAATAGGAATAATACTCATTGGCTCATCGTCTAAATGTGCCTTTTGCTGATTATACCAGAAACAATAGGGACGCTAGATGATAAGCAGCCATTTCATTTAAATTATAGGAAGTGACTCACACATCTGCACAAATGCAAAATTCACACAAATTCAATACAGTATCTTATTCAAAGACCTCTGCCTTGTACGAACCTCAGCAGCATTAGCCACATCTGATTGGTTCTATTCACTTTTTTTAGTCATTGCTGCCTAGTTATGACAGTGAAATCTTCATATTTCCCCTGTTCTGTCTACTCCTGTGGATGCCAGACTTACCCATTCCATACAGGCTCTAAGATCCCATGTTGAGGGATTACATTAATCTGATTAAAATGAAAGAAGGGTAACTGCTATACATTTTAGCATCTGTGAAAATCCCAGTAATGATATTACAGAGGAAAAAAAACAACAACACATGACTGCTCAGAGATACTGGAGGTTTGAACAGAACCACAGTGTTTGTCACAAGTGCTGTTCATGGCGCTGATTGTACCATAGTCTCAGCTGTAGGATCAGCACCATGGACAGCACTTGTGACATTTACTTATGTGCTGTGGGCGCTACCACTATTTTGGCCATTCTGAAATATTAGGTCATGTTAGCTATGAAAATAAAGTAAATTGTACAGTATTACTGAGTTATTGTGTAGGCAATAGAGACAGAGCGCAACGCGTCATACTCTGAAAACCACGCCCACCGGAGGGGAAAACAATCGGCGCCACAGTATGCAACCAAGGGCTGAAACGCCAGCAAAATGCCTGTAGCTAGCTAAAAACATTAGATTTCAGCATGTCAAAGGATTATTTTAGCACACACAGTCTACCAGAGAGGACAAACTCAATATTGTCGGCCTATCTCAGTGTCACTTCTCAAGCTAAGTTACTGTAGTTAGCTAAGACACTTGCAAACATAATACTGCATAGCTTTCTGATTTAGCCACATCCCACTACACAAGTTACACACTGTCAAAATGCTTTAGCTTAATTTACAGCTATATAGTTACCCTAAAACTGAAATTTGGATATTTGACTTCTACCAGTGACAAAATGCTTACTGCACACAGGTAGACATTCTGAGTGTCAGAATCCCACAGTTCCCATTCTTCCTGCTGATGCCTCACGTCTGTCTGTATCCACTTTTGTCTTAAAGGCTCAGTTTTTCGGTTTGGCAGCTTTAAAATCTTAGTCCTTGCTTCTTTACCATGTTGGTAGTGCATCCCACCACACAGCAGCTTTTAGACTCTGTCTCTATGGTGGTGTGTTGTAAATACTGCCCTTTACTCTTGCCTCTTTTGACATTAATGTAGTAACCTGCTGTCTTCCTTTTCCTCTAAACCTCCATTTGCTGCTTCAGCCTCCATCGTAGCCCAGAAGTGGTGGTGCCAGATGCAGCCGTGTATGGACGGAGAGGAGTGTAAGGTCCTTCCTGACCTGACTGGCTGGTCCTGCAGCACTGGCAACAAAGTCAAAACCACCAAGGTGAGAATAATGCCTGTCTGTTCCTATGTTTGTATTCATGTGCAAGTGTGGGCCTGTTTGCATGTCTGTCTCCCTTTCTCTCAGTGAGTCTGTCTATGAGTGTTATTACTGACACTGATCAATTGTGTGTACATTTTATGCATAATGCCATCTCACACATGCTGCTCTCTTCCTTACATGTGTTGCCTGTGCTGTTTTCTGTGCTTGAACAGTATCACCTACATGTTTACCTAGCCAACTACTTGATAACTTCTAATTTGTAAAGAACAACAAAGCATGTAATCTTATCAGTGTTCACAAATGATGTCCAGAAAGAATAAATAGCAGCTTGACTAACATTTGATGTAGCTAGAATTGACCTTGATCTTTAATTGAATAGTTTCTTTATCTGTGAAATATCTTGCCTCAGTTAGTGTCTGGTAAATAAACCTTCAACTGGATGACTCTTATTGCTGCTCAGAAGTCCTTACCAAGCAAATTAAAGATAATCTTATAAACAGAGGTTGTTTGGATCGTCAAGATGCCCACAAATGAATGTAGTCTAATTTATGCACTAATTTCAAACGTCTATAAAAAATGACAAAGGAAATACAGAGCTAATCAACAAGCAGGCCCCCGGTGAGCCTCATTTGTTAATCTGCTGTAACTGTATCTCCTCAGGCAGGGGTGACCAAAAAAGCTGATGGAGAAAACACGCAACCTCCGTACACTTTTTACCCCCACACAACCACTGCGTGGTGCCATGTAAACTGACGCTATTCAGATGAGATAAATTGATTTAAATGAGGGTCCTTCATGGCCCTTTGTAAGCTGTTGAAGTGTGAAAGTTAATTTGCGGGACTGACGACCGGGGTGTGTGTGTATATACGTGCCAGAGTGCATGTCGGGGGATGGAGCAGGTGCAGTTTATTTACAGGTGAAATATGAAAAAAGAAACAGTTGCGAGCGAAGCGGTGCAGGCGCCATGAGAGTAATTGCTCGAGAGATGGCATAACAGCACAACATCTGTCGCATTCATTAGAATGCATTATGGCTGGGGCCTTCCACAGAGGCTTTACAATTAAGAGTCATAATTAAATTGGTGAGTGGGATAGACTGAGGAACAGAGGCACTGCTGGGCTCAGTCACAGGCAGAGGAATTAATGACCCTGGGCCAAACACCAACTCTGGGACTGATAGGTGCAATTATCCTCATTCTGTTGCATGTTGCTGTCTCTTCTTCTTCTTCTTCTTCTCTCCCCTTCCCTCTGTTTTGTCTCTCCCACCCTGTCTGACTAGCCGATCAGCTGAGAGGGGAATGAGGAACCAATGGCTGACTGCATCAGTGGACATTAATTGCGCATTTGCAAGGTGCTTTGGGACCGCGGAGCAGTTACTTGGAGACTTGGTGGCAGATGTCACAGAAGATAGTTGCAATGAGACATTGATTCCCTGGCAACTGCTCGCACGGCCCTGCTCTCTCGCTCCCTCTGTGTCTCTCTCCTTTATCCTGCGTCTCTCTTTTTACCCATGACCTCCTTTCACCACCTCAGTGTGTCATTCACCATGATGATTTGTGTCTGTCCATCTCTTTCACTCCCACACAGCGTAGGTGTGCTGTAGAAAGATGCATAGATTGCCTGACCGAGGCACCAGAACACTGTTTAACAAGGAACAGCAAAGACACTGCACCATAAGATACATATTTTCATATGCCCCATTTCATATGTCTGGCTTTATGGTAAAGTATTTACAGCATTTTCAGGGCTAAAACAGGATGTTTCAAAATATTACAAGCATATCTGCTCATTATGAATGCACATGGGCTGGGGTTTGTTGATGAAAAACGGCTCTATACATCTCCAATTATACGCCTTCAACTTACTGCCCAAGTGAAAACAAACCATTACAGCTCCGAGACATGTGAAATCCAGCTTTAACAGCTGAGACACTCTTAGTCCCTGCAATCAGTCAGCCAGCCACATTTTCAATAAAATGAGAAAGACACAGAGCCAGAAATAGAGAGGAAATGGTTTGATTTGGAATATTCTCCTCTGACCTCAGATTGGCTCTTTTAAATGGAAACATTCATTCAACGAGTATGAAGCGGGACACAGAGGCACTCCACGTAATTACATGTCTCTGTGACACTGATTCTTTCCTCTTATCTGTGGTATTGTTTTCTTTTTTAGGTCACACGATAGCAAGAGAGCCACTGAGCCACGAGGAAACCTGAAACTCTCCATGTGGAAAGGATGGATGACTCACACATATTTACTGTACGATGGGGAAAATATCAAGGAAAGGACCACTGTCAGGCTATCCTTCACAAAACAATGGGATAAAATGTACTCATCACAAACTATGTACACTTGGCTACATGGAGCCACACATACAGCATATACAGTATGCTGGTTGTTGAGACCAATGGACTACAATCATGGACACCCAGGGTACATCTGGACACAAACGGACACCTATTTTCCAATAATGGACAAAGTGTGGATTGATCAAAAAATGGTCAATTTCAAACACTGATTAAGCATTTCAAAGTATATATTTCAACAAAGCATTTGTGGATGAGTGTGAGATGTGAACTGAAAGCTGTGCTTAGAGTGCTGCTGGACACAGTCCAGACCTGTTGACAATATGTAGAGCTGATACTGGAGACAGTGGATGTGATTTGGGAGAAACGAAAGAGATAGCAGCTCATAACTAGCAAATAGCAAATTAGCATCAAATTGCTCTTGTGGGTCAAGTCACTACCATGAAGACTGTTTTGCGGGAGTCATTTTGCAGTTCTAATTAGGAATTGCAGTGTAGGATCATAACAACATATTAAAAATTCATGTAAGATATTTGCACTAGTTGAAACCGTTTAGCAATGTTTTGTTTTTCTAGATATCTCCCATCTTTTGCTGTGGATGTTACATGAAATTGAAGGTGAGCATTTTGTAAAATGTCCGACACTTGAAGTAGATAAATATATGTATTACGCCCCATTATTCCTGAGTAGTTATTGGTTAAAAATGGCTCAGACTATTGAGCCTCGCTTACATACAGCTTGGTACAATATTAACTAGCAAAGTGTGATTCATCCGTCTCATTTTTGCCCAGAAACATTTCCAAGCTCAGCCTTCAAAGTTATATATCTTTGATCTATTATATTCAGTCTGTGACATCTCTTATGTTAACTGTTAAAAGGAGGCCCATAAAATGTTCAAACAAGGAGGACGAGTTGTTTTTATGTTGTTATTTCACTTTATTGGAGATGTTTTCCTCTTTCTCTCTCTAAATGTTCAGGTTCTCTTTAAAATCTTTAAAATCACTCTAAATACTATACAATTGTATAAATAGGGGTCTTTTTAACTGCCTTTATTAGGAGATACAGTATGTTTTTGTGCGCACATTGCCCATTGATTGCCTCCCGAATCCTCCTCCACATCAATGCTTCAGTGAGATATACTGAAATAATTGCCACCTATAATGGCAGTTCAACCCTTTGCAAACATATTTTTTTCCCTCGATCATTACTGCACTGAGTACAATAGCGTAGCGCCCCATACAACCACCTTACATCTCTCAGTTATCTCTGTCCATTCTCCCTCTCACACCCCATTTTCTTTGAATTATTCTTCCCCTCTCTTGTGGCCCTCTCTCTCTCTTCAGCCACATTGCATATCATACAAAAGATGGCTCAGTTAAAATAGTTTTCACACACTCTGCCCCACACACTATATCGTTATTTCTCAGCTGTTTGTAGTAGTGGGCTCCTTGTTGCTCTCATGCTTTCTGATTCCATTTTCTTTCTCTCGGAGACACACACCCAAGTGCAAGTCTTTCTCAAACTGTGTCTGTCTGCCTCTCTGATATGTGAATGTGTTGGGTCAGTGTGCCCAGGGGTTAGCCCGCCGGGGGGCTGCTCCTCTGCGAATGAGAGCCTCTGCTTTCAGACATGCTGCTTTGTGAGCTATGATAAATCTGTGGGAGCTGAGCCGCTGCCTCTCCAGCTCCAGTGCTGAGCTCTGAGCCAGAGGGAGCTGGGGGACAGCAGGGCTACCAGTGGCAGGCAGCTCCACTCTCTCATTACTGAGAGGCCTGGATAGCACTGGGCTTCTCTCGGGACCACTGACATGGAATATTTTTAGGCCTACGTTGCAGCACTGCAGTTAGGCCAGTCACACCACAATGCTCTCTTTCCTTGAGCTGCATCTCAGCAACAATGGTCCATTGTTGAGTGGGGATACGATGACATTCTGCAGCCGCATTCACACACAAGCAAATACACCTACATTCACATAAACACTTTTTTAAACTTTCACTAGCCTCCCACCCACACACACACTGATGTGGGAGATCTGGAATCAGCAGAGAAAGAGACAAGCCTTAATTACAGCCAAGATAAGGCAAGATGTCTTCAGACCATATGAGAGCATATGAGAGACCCCCCCCCCCCCCCCAGAGGTTTGGTATTCTGTAGATGAGCCTGGCGCCTTGCTCCCTCCGTCCTACATGGCTCTCTGCAGCAGAATCAATATTTGAGGACAATTTGCGCTGCGCTGCTCCCTGGTGGCTGGGTTTTGACGCTGCAGCTCCACCTTCGGTTCCAACCACACTTAGACTTGCCAGGGACGAGATTCACAGCTCGTCTCAGGTCACCGCTATTTAACAAGAAAATCAGCAAAGTGCATCGTATGTATATTTACAACTGCTGTGCAGGCTATCTAGCCCTGCAGCAGAGCAGACGCACACTCCTCCGCCTTTGCCAATTTATGAGAAGGAAGACGACTGAATTCACTAAGAGGCCTCAAGGTATCTTGGAGGGATTTCATATTACCATATTCACCTTTAATGAGATGTTGCATAGCATGCAAATCTAGCAGGCATCAGTGTCTATCCAAAGGTCTATACATTGTCTGTTCTTTATATTAAAAAACCCCAAACCCACTTCCAACATCCTTGTTACCAGCTGGCTTCAAAATAATGAAAGAAACCAATTCACTGTATGAATTTAACTACAGACACATTCTTCAGTGTAAAAAATAGTCTTGTTTTTAACTGGAAGGAGACGTGTCTGTAGTGTAACAGTAGGAGTCTAACATCCCAAACGTCCCATGGAGACTGGTTGCTTTCATCTCCACGGGTTAGCAACTGGTGGGACCCAGAGGGCAGGACCCACAGAAGCAAACAAACAGCACGGAGGACATGACTCTAGAATAACATGCTAATGAGAGAGGATAGGCAGGTTGAGTGAGAATGGAAAACAGAAGAACAATGAGCTACCTAAAAGAAAAAAAACAGAGATAAAGAGATATAGCTATCGCATTTGAGAGAGGAGGAGTGTGTGAAGAGTATCTTAAGTATGTCTTTGTTTATGCGCTAGGCCTGGGTGGCTCCCGAGAGGCCACTTGCATCGTCAAACCAAACGCCTCCAATAGTCCATCATCACACTCGTCGGCAATTCACACAATCTGTACCTAGAGAGGGAGAAATAAAGGGATGAAACACCGTCGTCTTGGCTTATGCATCATCTTTTGTCAAGTCCAATTTGTATTAGCCTCCAGCCATATCCAGGAAATATGGGTTCAGGATTCATGTTCAGTGAGAATGGTAATCTTCAGATGAAGTGAGTCTGTCAGAGGCAGAGAGATGTGTGACAACTTGAGTCAGCTCTGGGAAAAAAAAAAGACAGCTTTGCCATTGTAGAGGAAACAGGCTCCACCTCCTGCTGTCTGACATTGATTTAATATAAGTCAGAGGGAGATTAGCTGATGAAGAAGATCTGATCGGCGTTATCAGTGCTGGATGGCAGTCGCTGGTCTTGTCACTGCCACTTCAGAGTGAACAAATCAACTCGAGCCAAAATGTTTCCTTCAAGAGATCAAATCTTTTTAGTGCAATAACCGTGACATATAATTACTCAAATGTGCTCGGATGTGTGCACAAAAGCTCTCAAAAATACATTATTCAAACCCCATCTAATTGTATTCAGGCCTTTTATCGTCACTCAGCTCACTCGAGAACACAATGCAGTCAGTCCCCTTCATTCAGTATTCTGGTGCAGCACGTTAGATTAGTGCAACATGGTCACGTGAATTTATTGGCTACCACAGCTGGTTAGCCATCAGGTGATGGTGTGGGGATTAATTGCATTAGCTCCACTCTCTTACCCAGCATAGAATATGTGACAAAAACACCACAACACAGCCCATTAAAATTCAATGAAACCGAGCAAAAAAAACCCCCAAAAAACGGCAAACAATCAAAAGTGTCTTTAATATTCATTTTGCGGCAGGCCTGCGACGGACCGATATTGACGGTGGAGTGAACGGGGGATTCATTAACATCTTCTCCCTCACTGCTCCCTCTCGCTGAGCCATTCCTTGCTGCGTCGTCAAACTCACTTATCTCTCTGAAGCAATTAGCCACTGGAGGCTCCATTGACCTGAGCCTTTGTTAGACTAACGGGCTACATTAGCATGGCCGTAGCCTGGCGGTCTTGGCAATGCATGTGTCGTTGCCAATGTGAGCAGCGCTGATAAAGAGGAGCCCTGCGGCGTGCACATGCATGTGTGTGCGTGTGTGTTTGGGAGGGTACAGGAGCTGCATACGTGCATATTGACTGATCGCTACCATTGTGTCATTTGTATTGAGCACCTATATACCCTTTATGCATTTGTGTACGATACTGTATGTGTGTGAGTCCTGTTTGCACAAGGGGGGTGTGAATAACTGAACAGTCAATGTAAGCAATTCATATCTGTGTGTAAATATAATTTTGTCTGCGTTTATGCTACAACATGCAAGAAATAGCGAGAGCTGAATGCTGATAATGTACACAGCAGCTATCACACCAGCAATATACTTTTCGATACACAATATCTCCATTGTATTATGGGGATATGTGGTGCACGCAAGACACAGAAGTGACAAATTTAATTTTGCCTGCTGCAGCTATAAGATTACACACATGACAATATGATGGGTTGCAGCGCTTGCAGGGGAAAAGCCTAGCTTGCTGTCGCTGCTGAGCATTCAACTATAGAGACCATAGGGTGGTGCGTGGCCTGTGGCACTCAGCTGGTGAATATGGTATGGCAACAGTGCTATTTAAAGTCTGTTTCTAATTTGAAGAAATTGCATTTACTTTACTGTCGCACTGTATTACTGTCAGCCATGTAGCGAGCTCACATGTGAGAACACAACAGCAGAGAGAAACATTAAGATGACACATAAATATGAATTTAACTGTCAGACAATCAGCTGCCATTTATGCACAGGAGAGAAATAGTAAGTGTTTCAGTGTTTACGCCAATGACAACAACAGCTAAGTATGCATGCATTATTCATAATTAATTATCCAAATGTGCTACTCCTTCCTTATTTACCAAATTAATGGTTTGTTTGCCTGAGAAATGTCTCCTGTCTGGTACGTTGGGTGGAGAAGCAGCGTCCTCATAAATTTCCCTGGCAGGTGAGGTACGGAGAGACTGATGAGACAGAACAAGGGAGGATCAAACACACAGAAACCATTAGTTCCGCTGCTTCTCTGGCCCACTGCTACAACTTTAAAATCAGTACAAGCAGAGACCTCACGAGTTCTACAATGTTGTGGTACTTGTAGTATAATCGAGAGCCAAACTTCTGCCCCCTCTGCTAGCTAGCCTCTGTTCCCGCATCTTTCTGCAAAGCTCAAACATGTTCCTGTGGTTTTCTGTCCACATTCTAAGCTAAATGCTCAACTACTTCTGTACTGGATAGTGAAACTTGAGTGCCATGTCATTTTTAAATCATAAAACATATTGGGATGCGATGGCTATGCTAATGCTTTTCCTCCTCTTGTAGTTAGCTTTCAACAACTACAGCCCCAATTGAGAGCTCCACTCAAGCCGGCTGAAGGTGTTGCCTGTGACTCAGTTTGTCAAATCGCCAGCGGCTGGTTTTAGAACATAAGGCACGTCACCTGTTTCAACAGCCAATCAGCTCGTAGCGAAGTCAGCTCGACCCGCTCGTTTTTTTATGTTTCCGTCGTTTCATCAACACTGGACATGCAGCTGTAGCAAGTAACTCACGCCTCAAGCCTGAAAAGCCGGCAGTTAGAATGGAAGAACAGAGTCGTTGCTATGGAAACGATACACCGTCTCATCTGGTCACATTGGTGTAAACCGGCAGGTTTCAGAACGTTGCAGACCTGGCGCATTGCAAGTAGTTGGAAATTTAAACTTGTCTCGCAGCGAATCTTTGGACTGAACTGGGCTTAATAAAGAAAATCACAAAATCCAGCACTGGAACATAACTTGCTCAACACTATTTTTATGCATTTCATTTAATTTGTCTAGACAGGAAGGGTACATTTTTGAAAAAACAATGTCATTGTTAATATTTCTGTTTTTAGTGGCCTTTAACAGACTGAGGCCAGTCGAGTTATGAGCTGTGAGAATCACAGTGCACATGGTTTGGTGCATTTTCCTAAATACAATTGTGTTTCATAAAATGATCACAAACTAACCGGCATACAGAAAACCTGGGGCTAAGCAGTATATCAGTTTAGGAGTACTGGTTGGTTTCTGGGTCTCTGCAAAATATAATGAAGCTGCCATCTGTAGTTTAATTCGGCCTTGGACAGAGCTGATGGCAGTTTTTTTTTTGACAGCAGAAATTATAGTGAAAAAGATGGGAAAATGACATGAGTGTGTTTGTAAATATGGTAGAAAAAGATGATGTGTAATATGCTCACTACCAATGCTACACTGGAAATCTTTCATGGGAGCTGTAGTTTTCTATATGCTAACAAATTAATTATTGTTCCTATTTCAAAAGGGTTTTTAATAGAAAAGGCTGTGCAGTAGATACTAATTTATAAGAAAAACTGATATATCTCATTAAGAAAAACAGATGAAAGAAACCCTCAATGAGAGACTGCATAACACAGCAATTACAGAGGCTAGTGGATATGACATCAGGACTTCAGCTCTCTTTGAGGTTTTTGTGTGTGTGCCACCGGTTAGGGGATATGTTGCAAACGAAAGAATAGGTGAGCTTTGAAAATAGTGGGTGCACGAAGCTTATTATCCAGTATAGTAGTAGATATCAATTTAGCTTAGAGTTTGGACAGAAAGCCTGAGAAACATGTTTAAGCTTTTCAGAAAGACTCATGAGAAAATGCACTGAGATACAGGAGGGCTTGCTAGTAGACAGGGTGGAACTCTCTATATATATTAAAGGCATGTCATGAGAAATGGCACTCATATTTTCTGTCCACCCGTTATCCTGCTGGTGCTGTTGAGCAGGCTGATATTCAGACACATATTTTCAGAGCCTCCTGAGCGTGGCTGCACATCTGCCGGGACTGGCAGCCAGATGCCGTGCCCTCAGCCAGACCTCAGCCCAGACAACAAGCTCCACAGGTGCCGACTGGCGTCTCTCATCCCGCTCTACCCTGTTCGCCCTCAGAGCTCAGGGCTATCCGCCTCTACGGCTGCCTCTGTGCCAGCCTGACAGATGCCCCGTCAGCGCAGATGCGAGTGGTGTGGGGGCAGCAGGGGATGGCAGAATAGAGCTAAATCACTGTGTAATCAACGTGTGTGGTTGGGAGGTGATGGGGGCTCAGCGGGCACGCAAACATTTACAATTGGCCAGGCAGTCCTTGTAAACAGGAGTGGTTGTACAAAAGAGGCAGGTTGAATAATTGATAGGATGTAAGAGGATCTGGCTTTGGGGGATTTTGGAGCATTGATTCTGGCTGAGAGAGAGTGAGTAGGGTGCTTTTCTCTTTCCTTTAGCCCTCACCTCGCCCAGCCCTGGTGATTCTATGCATGCCAGGTATAGTATTTTTTCTGTCTGCCTCCATTCCTTTTCAGCCTCTCTCTCTCTATGTTCTCCTTTTGTAATGCTTTTCTGTGGGTAAGCCATCATGCCAGTACATGACAACAACATAGCCAGAGAAAAACAAAAGAGCAGATGGCTGCAAAAAGCAAGAGAGAGAAATAAAAGGACGAAATGATGGAATAAGAAAGATGCAGGCTAAATTGCATGAGAAAAAGAAGAGGGTAACAAAATAGACAAACAGGAAGAGGATAGAGAGATAGAGAGAGGAGATAAAATAATAGTGTGTCAGTAAAAGGGGAGAGAGAGGAACACTGTCATAGCAAAACATTTCATTCTGTCTGCCTCTGGCACAAAATGTCAGAAAACAACGAATAGAAGTGTGTGAGATTTCCCCACTTTACCTGGATAAAAGTCATTAATAATCTGCTCTCACACTCCGAAACATACATACATGCCCCCCCACCCCCACCCCCAAACACACACACACACACACACACACACACACACACACACACACACACACACACACACACACACCATCTATGTTATGGTAACCCTTTCATCTCGCCAGCTGCAGGGCTCATAAAACGAGCTGATATAAATAAATTCACCAGACTGGTTTCAAGCCTTAGTCTGCCAACAAACACACACACACACACACACACACACACACAAGCACACACAAGCACACACACAAGCACACACAGTTTCACAGGCTCTTTTGACTTTGCACACTTCGCATTCGCATCATGTCCGCAGACTGAGAAACAAGCTTATCTGTGGTTGTTTCACTTGAGCTGTACTTTGCAGAAGTAGGAGAAAATGTCTTGAAGTCTTATTCTCGTCTCATCAAACAGAATAGGTATCGAGATGTGACATTTCTCACCACTGGTCACTGGTAGAAGCGCGCCTGCCTTGTTATTGTTGTGGAAGTGATGGGCACTCGCTCTATTCAAATGCAAATTTCTCTTTGAACAAAGTTGTACAGCTGTACCGTCAGGTGCTTTGACTGTATATTTACCAGAATACATCACAAACATTGCACTTGCATATTGTACAGTACGACATCAGAATAATTTCTACAAAGTCACACATTCTTCTTCATACCCAACTGACTGCAATTGCTGCAGTAATTTAAAGTCCTGGTCTTGCCTCACCGTAACACTTTGCAATTAGCTATGATGGCTATGCTAATGCTTTCCCTCCTCTTGGCAACTCTCTTTGGTTTCCTACAGAGCTCATGTGTCTGGGGAAAGTGAATAAAGATGAGGCTTTTTTTTGGACTTTGTCTTGCTCCGGGATTTGCTTTATCTTTACTTCAAATGAGGCCCATTTTGTGCATGAAGTAACTGAGAACAGTGGGTGGCTTCTCCCAGACAAGAGACATGTGTTTGTTTGGCATTGGGTGGGTGGGTTACATCATCTAGCTGTCCGCCTCATGGCCATGCGCTCCTCTGTGCCGACACAAAGACAACGCGCTAAGACCATCATCAGAGGAAATTAGCTCAGTAGCGTTGAAAGCGCTCGCTTCTCACAATAGCCAGTGGCCATGCTAAATCATTAGCCTGTCACTTCGTTGGGGTTGAGTCCAATTATTCTCTCAACCCGCCTCCAAACCAAATTGCATTATTGCAATTATATCCATTGCATGACATATTGTCGCGGCGAGGGTGTATGAGATGGGGAAAGGAGGAGAGAGGCTGAAAAAAAAAATGAGGGAGATGGAGGGGGGAAATAATTTTGGTGGCATTATCAAGCACCAGAGTACGTCTCACTGTTTGCTAGCTGGCTCTATAAAAGGGCATATTGATTATGTTTTCTGCTGTAATGGATGTTTGTATTTGCCACATAAACATCTCTCCCAGTCACCCCTTCTCTCTTTTTCTCATTGATTAAGATGTTTCCATGTCAGACTTATGGGACCTATTCTTGTTACAAGTTACAGACTTTTCCCACTTCTCCCTCTCTCTATCGCGTCCCTCTCTGTGTGTCTACCTAACTCTCCCCCTGAGTCTCCCACCACGGCTTTTGCTGTCACAGCACTCTTGTCATCAGGCTGTCAGCGCTAATCATGGCGCTGCTGATCATTGTGCATCAGATCATTATCCAGACCTTCCACTCTGATGAAGTCCGAGGTGTAATACAACGTGGTCCTGTCAAACCCGCCGCCGGTTCTGTTGGTGTCACCGGTTTGAACTGGAGATCATAGTTCCTGCCAAGAGAGTCAGCGCTGCCACTGGGATGTGAGAGCATCATGCTGAGGTGTTCTGCAGTTACACTGACTGACTTCATATTACTGCACTCCAATCTCTGGCTTGATACCCACATTGGCTCCCAGTTGCAACAGTGGTCTCCAAATAATGTCAGAAAATAATATTTCTGCTTGCTTACTATAAGGTTAGGATCAGCAATCCAAGTGTAACAAAAGTTCATATTTGCAGAAACAGCTTCACTGTGCAGTTTCCTATTCTCCAACTGCCAGTTTAAAAGTTTACCCTTTTAAACTATTGTTTTAGTGTAGTCAAGGCTATTTGTCAGCCTCTTCTCACCCTGTTTCTTGCACTGAACAACTGTGTGTATGTGTGTGTGTAAGTGTGCCTTTATGTCAGTTCCTGTGTCTGTCTGCCGTGAGACCTTGGACCCAAATGTAATTAGACTTGGTAATGATGTGGCCTGTTTACAGCTTAGGCCCTCTGCTAATGATAAATGCACTTGACATATGTAGTCCAGACTACACTTCAAAATGAGAGTGTGGGACAAGCTCCATGTCAGTTAGTCAGCCAGCGGTAATGCATCATTCATTTACATCCTGGACCTCCTGCACAGAGACCCATGTCCTTAGAGATGTTTTGGACTGACCACAGCTTTGACAGCTGGCTAATCACTCTGGAATTATGCAGAAAACCTAAAACTTAGTGAGGAATCTTTTCTAAATAATACAACTATAACAGATGTGTTACACAGCTGTTGTTTTTTTTTTTGTTATGTCCGTTATAGCTAAACTGTTTTTGCTGTGTACATTGTACTTGTCCAGTGTTGAAGCAACAGCTCTTTAAGTTGTTGGTTGAAATTGTAATAAACAACATTTTTGTCTTGGTCACACAGAAATGTCCTGGAGACACCTGTAGTAAGGGACTATGCATTTAGCACTGGCAGAAAGCCAGGGGCTTGACATTATGAAAGAGAGAGAGAGAGAGAGAGAGAGATGCCATGCTATCCAGAGCCCTGACCACCTGCTCTCCCTCCTTGCTCGCCATCCTGCCTGGGGGTCACTGTGGACACACTCAGCAGACCTTCACTTAAACTCCTTGGAATCTGACTGAAATGCATGTTCCCCCTCATTAATCCACTCAGCATGTGTGTGCAGCAGTGTGTGCATTTACATGTGGTAGTGTGTAGCCAGCAGTCCTATGTGTTCTTGTTTGTGTGTGTGAAGAAGCAGGTCTGGCTCCCCAGGGGGTGAGACGGTGGGATGGTCGGGGCTAGGTGCGGGGTGATGTGACAGCGCCGGGGCAGAGCAGGGCCATTCGGTGCAGCTCCATCTGTGGCCCTTCTGTTCCTTCACTACCTGACCTTTGACTGTCTTTAGGTGTTACATGACAAGGATATCCGAGCCACAGCCCTTTAGGGCTGCTGGTGGTGCAGACTCAGTATACAGAGAGGTTAGCTTGGTAGTAGGAATGCGCATGAAGTGGCTCCAGAATAAATCACACCTCCTGCCAAAGGTCAACTGACTGTTGGACTCAGGAGTCCATGTGTGTGTGTGGATAGGTATTTCTGGATAAAACTGAGAGGGGATTTTGTAGAGGCTTTGATTCACACTTGACACTGTGCTAATGAGAGAAAAAAACTGTCACTTCACAGTGCTAATTTGGGTGTAATATCCCAAAGTCAGCCAATCCACTGAGGAGAGGAGAAAGAGAAAATTAAGCATCTGCTTCATTTCCCTAACTGGCCGTAGCCAGACTCATTAACAAGAACTATGCTCATACAGAGAGGCTCCATCGAAGCTAGGGTCCTCATAGAAACATTCACACAGCCAGTTAAGGAAGTAGAGCACGTAGCAGAATATAAAGTCTGCATCACAGCTCACCTCCATTTGTGGAGTCAGAGAATACCACTATGGCAGCAGATTAGAGACAACCTATGACATTAAATTGAAGGAACCCTTCATAATACCAAAGGGACGGATATTGCAGACATTGCTGCTGACATGTGTTTCCAATGAGTATGAACATCCTTCACTAACCTCTGTGGTGATGATGGTGAGCTGCAAGGCCGACTTAAACAAAGCTGCCTATCACGCTGTTGAGCTGCCTGGAAACATTTCTGGGTCACTGAAAGTGAGAGCTGAGCTCATAACAAAATGGAGGCTGTTGTCACTGTGGAGCCACACAACAGATGGGGTGCAGAGACTGTTTACAGCCACGGCAATGGCAACATTTTCAGTTAAAGAGGTTAGTGAGAGTCAGAGGAATCAATTAGCTTTGGATGGGGCGAAGTTCTTAAAATTCATTAGTGACAGCCTAATTACAGAGGAACAATGGGCTGATAATTACATCTGCAATAATTAATACATTTATTGTAATAAAAGGAACGTTGAGAACACACTCATCAGCTAATAGCTTATTACTGAGTTGATACAATCAGCAATTCTGTAATGAGCGACGACAGAGCTAGGAAACTTGGGCCCTGTGTGGGGAAGGACAGGGCCTGATGTTACAGATGTCTGACATCAGAATGTATTCCCAAGAGTCTGAATGTTGGCGAAGAAACACATGGTCATCATTGAACAGTACCAGTAAATTAATTTCAAGCTGGATGTATATGTGATAACTAGCATACTTATGTGATAACTAGCATACTTACTTAACATTAGTCTACGCTAGCATTATTATTATTATTATTATAGTATTTTGCATTTATCTGTTTTACCCAAAGCTAACACATGATTGTATTAGCTGAGCTAATAGGGGACACACACAAAAACTTAAAAGGACATTGCGATTCTTTGTTGAAGGAAACGAGATACCTTCACATTCATAGACAAGAATGTGACAGGGACAGTGGGGATGGCAAAGTCTGTAACGAGAGCTCCATGTACATCAATGGTCGTACACACCCATCCTATCAGTGCAATACCCTGGAGGCGCCTCAGTGCCGACGTTGGATCCCAAGTGGATGTCATACAAGACTTGGCCAGGAGACAAGGTCATCCTTGACTGCACGGAAGTCATCTCAGCGGTTGTGTTGCTCTTTCAGCTGAAAAAAAAAAAGGTTGATCCCATCTGTAGGTGTGACAGATGTTCATGCAGCTGGTACTGGGTGGGGTTTTGGTGGGTTTGTTCTGATTGGCCTAACAAGTACATACAAATTCCAGTGGACTACGGCACAGTAAAGAGGGGGTGAGCTTGTAGAGTACAAAGGAGGATGAAGCCTGCGGCAAATAGAACATTAATTACTTAGCTTTCAGTGTCTTCTAATCAAACTGTCAATCAGTTTGAGTGTGGGCAGACTTCCTTTACTTTGAATTGGTGGTGGGGCTATGTTTACAGGTTGTGCCTTTAAAATATTTATTTTAATCATTGTATGCTCTGACAAAAGATACAATAAAATGAATACCAAAAGGTTCTGATATAGCTTTGTTCATTTTTGTATTGATTTTACATGTAAAGAGCTGTACAGCATGTGTTCTGAATAGAATAATAGTATATACAGTGGTAGCGGCTAGAGCACCCCTGTTCAGCTTAATTAGCTAGTTAAGGAACAGCCAATCAGGTGAGGAGACCAATTGCCTGTGCAGAAGTGGCAGCACACAGTTTTCTGCTCTGCCTGGAGAGTGAGGCAAGGATTTTATTTCACAAGTTTTCTGTGGGAGATTAACAGACTTGGTTCTTGTGTATGTTGTGCATGCAGCTAAGGGTAAGTCCAGTTTTGCTATAGTTTAAAGTTAAGTGTTTTTCTGCTGCGTACACCTATTTAGCCTCATTTAAGTTTAATAATAATTTTTAATTTCAGTGTTGAAATACAATAGTAGTTACAGCAATTTTCCTAGCTTATTGTTAATGCAGGGAAAGTGATTTGTTGTCTGTTTTAGAACCACATTCACATACACACCCACAAGCGTGCAGGAAAGCTTGTTTGGAATAAAGATTCATCAGTGGAGTTGAAGCCAGGTCCATGTGCATTCTTACCGATGCCCCACAGCGATCACTCTAATTAACCAGCAATCTCAGACAAGATTTTAAAGCCCACATAACAGCATGACAGGAAGCCTTCTTGATCTCTTTATATGAAGTGGCAAAAATGTATCCTATAATAGATACCATTAATTATCTTTTTAATTTCTGCCATTTCTTCATGGATCCTACCATTACAGTCTGCAGTATCCATCTGGCTGGTAATTTAGACCCATGAGAGGAGGGTCCTTTTTAATTGATTGTTGTACACTTGGCAGGTAGTGCACATGAAACCTTGGGCCATGATCAAGGGAACTATAACTGCTCATTAGATAGTGTAATAGCATAAGATGTCCACAGGGAAAGTCATAAACCATCTCCTCATTATTACTCCTGCACACCTTTGCTTGTGTGAAATGGCGTAGTCCACAGCAGTGTGTAAATGCAGGAAAAGCCCAAGAGATCTGACTGTCTGCCCTGTTCTTGGCTGCCTTGACAAATGTCAACATGTGAATGATTGTCCTTGGGTAAACCTCCAGTGTGCTGGGGGATAATATGTGGCTATATGTGATGTAAGCTGTAGGAAAGGGAGAGTCCTTGAGAGAGTTTGAGGCTTTATTTGAACAACTTGTCATGTTTGCTTGTGATCACCAATGCTGCTGTAGTTTTGAACATTCAAGAGGCAAACGCATCAATGTTTAAAATAAACCAGCACCTTTACAAAAAATGAAAATACCCGTAAAATATGTAATTACCTATAATAACCTTAACATTCACAACACCAAGGGTTAGAGTTATAGTGGGTAAGTCAATATTATTATGTGACATTTACTGGCTGTACACCAAAGATTTTCATTTTCTATTTTGTATTTGCACATACAGACTACAGTATATTGTATTAACTGCATAAACATCAGCAATAGCTAATTTTCACTCTAGCCCGAGATGATGTTATCTGCATAGACCTGACTGTTCGCTTACATCGTTGAGACTATTTGAGCAGAGGACAAGCAAGTCATTTCTGTATATGTTCTATATCTCAGACTATTCATAAAACTAAGCTGTCACGTCTATGAAAACATTTTCATTAGACACAAATGTCAAACTAATTTTACTATCCATTCCTTTACAGAAATGCCAAACACATTGCTGCTCCCATATTCTGCCACTGCTGTAGTGTGAACAACAAGCAGCAACACGTAATGAAACGGGTGCAAAATGCAACATTCTTGTGTATGATGGTTTTACACAGAGCAACTGAGAGAGGCTTCATTTGAAAGCTGACATTCAGAAAAACAGCATTGTATTAAAAACAGACAAATGATGTTAAGCTACTGAACATGGATTCTGTGTACAGTGCAGGTCCTGGTACAAATTCCTGAGACACACGTATACAATAAATAATTTCTGGCTTAAGAATAGTGGGCTGGATTTTGATTGGATTTACCAGGTGGCCTTTCCCACTCCTTTGGTCTGGGTTGTGCACATTGTTAGATTCAATATTTCAATCAAGGACACTTCAGTTGTTTGTTTATGTCCAACACTGTTACTGTCTCAAAGATTTTCACAGGCTGGCATTAGACATGGAAACAAAAGCACATCCTCTTCACTAGGGCAAGAAACACATCCGAAATAACCTGAAGACACCTCGGGCATGACAACAAAATAGGAGAAACCATTCTACATGAGAAAAATCTGTAGAGAAGAACAAACATAAATAGTGAGTCTCTGGCGAGGTCACAGCACAACATTGTCCCGAACAACATCACCAGCGTAATGATGCACAGTCTGGCAGGAGAACGGACTTTTGTACACGTCAGTGAGGGCAACACCTGCAATCGCTGCCAGGAAGAGCACTGTGTTGGTGAAGGGCTTCAGCTGGCGGCGGTGACCAAAGAGTCAATGGCAGCATCTGCATCCACTGCCAAGTAGCAGCCCTGGTGTCCGACGTCTGGGAGAGAGGAAAAATAGACAGCGCAGGCAGACACATTCACCCCTGCACACACTCCCAGACTGCAGACAGCCTGTGAATGTAGAAATACAGCAGCAGGGAAGATGCCTACTGTCAAAAGGGCTCAAACAGGTGCTTTCTTTTTGAATTATGGCCCCTCTAATCATGAGGTGTCTCTGCTGCCCAAGGAGTCTGAGGTGAAGCAGATGTAACCCTCAATGTTTAGTTTATTTTCACTTCTTATTTGGAGCATCAGTGCTCTTCACTGCTCTGAAATGAGCAGAAGTCATTACTTATATCGACCTTTTAGTGTCTGCCAGCACATCTTGTGCAACCCTGCAGGAAGCTGTTGGAGGCAGTGGACTGAGTCATGGCTAGATTGGACTGTGTGTCTGCCAGTCTGTATGTCTAGCAGACAATTATATTGACTTTCATTCATAGGACATATCTCGCCGTTTGCTCAGGGTAAATGTTAGAGCTATGCCTATGCTTGACTGATGCTGTAGATGTCCCTCAACCTAAAATAAATATTCCCCTCATGAGCAACCCTGGCTAGGTAGCTACTGGCTGTCAGCGGGACATTCACATCTCTATTACAACTGGCAGGGCGCGACACAACTCAGCCAGATAGCCTGACTGCTATTTACACCTACTCACATCCTAGACGCTGTATTTCTGACAGCTAGGCCTGTTCCTCCTCCAGCTTCATCCATTTCCTGGGGAAAATATGTGTACAGACTTACAGTATGTATCATCATATCTAGTCAATGCAGTTAATTATGTCCATCTTTTTTTATAACCTCACCCTTATTTTTCCACAGTTCTTGCCATCATTTCTAGCCTGTCAAAGTCAGCCCACACTTCTGCCTCTGTCACTGAGGTCTGGCAAGGCCATGGGAAAATTAGCTCAAGACAGATATAATTTCAAATGGGTTCTATAACAGGTGAATGATACTTCCCGCTGTCACCCAAACTCAAACCATTCCTACATCTGTTGGGGGGAAATAGGCTTTCATTAGTCCTTGCATCCAATGTTCAAACTGGAAATATATGGTTTGATGCTCTGGCATCGTTGTCAAATTACTCCTTAAGTGTCCGCCAGACTCAGTTTATGGATATAATGAGACAGGGAATGGGCTATGCTGTTGCAGAATCATGTTTCATTTTACTTCTACTAAAGTTTTAGTAGATGTAAATGAAGTTTTAGAGTTCCAAAGGGAGGCGAGGTGCGTCACTATCTGAACACTCCCAACAGTTTGCTGAACAGTCCAGGAAACATCTGACTAGGCTAAATCAATCCTTTAGTGGATGATTTCCAGACTTAAATCTTGTAGGGGAAACTCATCTCACAAGATGTGGTCTGGCTTTGTAAGGCCCCAACATTCATGCTTAAGATAACATTTTCCTTGGCAGCTTGACTTCTTAGCTACTAAAACATGCAAAGACACTTGTAGACAGAGCTTTACAAGTGAGTGGACAAGGCACCATGAATTGCAATCTACTAAATGTATTAATATTGGCCAAAAATTGAATAAATAAAGTATTCTAGCCCTAAATACGGAGGAATTCTTTTTTTTTCTCTTTAACAAAGACCTATGAAAACCCTATGTGTCTATGTTTTATGGCTTGACCTAAGCGCCTGGTTGTTTCCAGTGATGACATGACATGAGTCTATGCACTTGAACATGTTTAAACGTCTTAGGCAAGTGAGAAATGAAGTAAAAAATATGTCTTACAGTGGCCAGTAACATGATTCTGTCATTTTCATTTCAATAATCACGTTTTTTCCAGTTGTGTTGTGAAAGAGTTCTGTTTCTATAATTAGATGAACACACTCCCTCTCTGGATCACAGAAGGCTTTGACTCAACCTTGATAAATCACTTCTATAAATACCCATGAATATGCAATTACGACACACTGTACGCATGTCTCAGCACACACATGACATCCTATATATGCCATGGATAAAGAGCTGGTGTTGCTGTGCATAATGCTCTCTGCTTATGACATCTTAATTAGCAGCATCTGCACTGGATCACAGCAGAACGTATGTATGACAAACTCCCCAAGTCACCACAGTCCACAGGGACTTGGTTCTGATGGCTGTGGACTATTTCTCATTTTTCGGCTGGTCTCACTGCAGTCCTCGGAGGGTTGGTTCCCTACGTGCACACTTCCGGGTCAGGCCATGACTCTGTCAACTTGGGAGTTTAAACAAAGGGGGACGTAGTGGTTTGGCAACAATGGGAATACTCTGGAAGCTCCTGGGAGCGAGTGTATTAATGTGTCTGGTGTTTATAAGTGTGTCCCTGCGTGTGTGTGTGTGTACATATGCATATGTTCCTTGTGGTTCCTAGAGTCTCTAAAAGTAGAATGGGAGCCAGAGCCTTCATCTATCAAGCTCCTCTCCTGTGGAACCAGATCCCAGTTTGTGTACGGGAGGCGGACAACCTCCTCACATTTAAGAGTAGGCTTAAGACTTTCCTCTTTGATAAAGCTTATAGTAGGGCTGACTCAGGTGAGCCCTGAGCCACCCCTTAGTTATGCTGCTGTAGGCCTAGACTGCTGGGAGACCTCCCATGATGCACTGAGCTCCTCTCTCCTCTCTCCTCCTCTTCCTCTCCATCTGTACGCCCTCATATCCCATCAATGCTTGTTACTAATTCAACTTCTTCCCGTAGTTGTGTGCTTTCTCTCCCCTTTCTATCTCCTTCTGTTGCTTTCTGCAGGTGTTTCTGCCTCCGGAGCTGTAGAGTCTGGATCTGTGGTTGCAGGCCACCTGCTGCCCCCGTGCTCCTGCTCTGCACCCGCTGCTGCAGTTGCTGTTATTGTTCTTATTATTAGTATTGCTATTATAATATTGCTCTTAGTATTATTTCTGTTGGTGTTATCATCAATACCATTACCACAACTGTATTGTGCTGCTGTATGTTCTCTTTCCTCCTGCTCTCTCTCTCCCGCTCCCCCCCTCCCCCTTCAACCCAACCGGTCGAGGCAGATGACCGCCCACCCAGAGCCTGGTTCTGCTCGAGGTTTCTACCTGTTAAAAGGGAGTTTTTCCTTGCCACTGTCGCCTAGTGCTGCTCATGGTGGGAATTGTTGGGTCTCTGTAAATAAAAAGAGTCGGTCTAGACCTGCTCTATACGAAAAAGTGCCCTGAGATAACTTTGTTATGATATGGCGCTATATAAATAAAACTGAATTGAATTGAATTGAATATGTCTGCAAATGGATAATTGTTTTCATTGCAGTTGCAATCCATGCCTTGTGTTTGTGGATGCTTGTATGTTATTGCATTTATATGACATACACATTTAAGAATGCATTGCATGTGAATGCAGTTGCTCATGCATGCATTTCTGTGTGCACATACAGGCAATAGACACAATAACAGGCACATATGTACAGTAACACCATAGACAGAGACAACTGTCAGTCAACACCTGTAAGGCAAAGAAGCTTAAACTCAAACATCATTACTTCTCAAAGATATACTTCAATGCAAAGCTGTAGGATTGCACCATATTATACAGGTGTTCATGTTATTATGTGTTCCCTCTGCAGGGGTAAACACAATGACAAACAATATATACACCCCTTCCCCTCCCACTTACCTGTCTGAATATAGGACAACTCAATTTGAATTCACTCGAGAAATGAATTACTGTACATACTGAATTACTTACATACTGTTTGCTTGCCTCCACTCAGCTTTTCATTCAGCATCACCCAGAGAGAGCAGGAGGTGACCTGTGTCATATTACAATGACAGCATAGCAATAGACAGGGGCAACGCTTCTTTTATAAACCTTAATCTCCATGATGTGCTATGATTTGTGATCTTTTGAACCACGGGGCAGGCTCTTTGTGTCCCTGTAGGAGTACGGCACCACCCATCCTCAGTGATTAATGTCCTGCCCTCATCTTTTACTGCTTGGATCTGTCACATAGTGTTCTCAGCTTCTTAAAAAGTTCACATTATGTCTGGGATGTAGTTTGGTTTTACCTTGTCCTCACCTCTATAAGAGAATATTCTGGTCAACACTCATTTATGAAGGTGTTGAGTCCAATTATTCAGTGATAACAATAACATCAGAGGCATTGATGATATTCCAGTCACTCCCCTGTCAGTGGCTTTGTCACAAGGCTATATATCCAAAGACGTCTTTAATCTGATCACTTCATGTGGATCACAAGTGGATTTTCGTTCCTCTCTGAGCCCCCACTGTTCATGTTTTATTAATGTCATGTGCTGTTGAACTGGGCTCTCCTAACTGACTTACCAAGTCATCCCTTTCCTTGTCACAAATCAAATTAGGCCAGGCTGTGATTAATCATCAGGCGGAGCACCCAGTGAAAGGGGGCTGGCACCTTATTAATTTACTTAATTACATCTTGTATTAGGTTTCAGAATCGTCCCGTCTAATTATGCTGCCTTTGACTCCCAACTCTTTCAACCTGGCTACACAAATTATTTGTGCAACCAGGGATATTTAAATGGATTTCATTAAATATAGGCGAATGTGATTAATGTAATAAAGATGGGGGGTGGGGGTGGGGGGGGGTTCAGGTGGAAGGTTTTCAGTTCTTTCATTTACTACAGAAAGCCGCGATAGGCTTGAAAGTTACATGCCATGTTACACACCATGGCTGAAACAGACATTACATCATCTTTGGGTTAGTTTTAAGTTAGCATTACCAGGAATTATTGATTACTGTTACCTCGATTCTCGCTATATTAAAGTGAATGAATTGTGGTAATATTATTAATGTGTCTTTGAGCTAGATTTGAACAATAGGCTGCCTTGCTGGAGAGGAAATAAAAGGCAAAGATGATCATGTTTACACTTTATGTTACGTGTTAATGTCTCCACACATGTTGTACAGTATCCTTAAATGGTGTCATTTCTTTGGCTCTCGTATGTAGCCTGGGTAATATCTATATATTGCTTTTTAACATGCAGTAAAACAAATATCTGACTGTGCTTCTGGGTAGTGAAAAATTAGGAATCAGCCAAATGATCAACACATTTCATATGAGCTTGTGGATAGGCTCGCAGAGCTTTGCTGCCACTGTCATTATTTGTGTTTAGAAGGCAATTCTGGAGGTGCTGAAATGAAAAAGAGAGATTATGTGGCTGAGTGCACACGCCCTGCCTATGAATCATAGGAGTAGGACTGTGCTGTTTAATCGATGACACTGTCCAGGCATTCATTTACTAAGTTGTTCATTTGGGGAGCGAGTTTAAATAGTTTCGCTCTGAGCAGTTCAGGAAAATGCACTGCCAGTGTTATATAAAATGAGAGCGGCGGCAGGGGACATCCCCAAACCGGCCTGCAGTGCTCCATGTAAACGACACAGGACTGCTTTCACATGTACTAGATGGCTTCAGTGAATCATAGTTGTTGCTGCTGTAAGTGCATTTTATATTATCATGATGCACACGCTGATAGGCAATCAGTAGCTTTCATGCCAGGGGGGTCATTTGAGGGCGCAGCTCAATATATAGGTGGTCAGTCAGAGTTGAAATGTACGGAAGCTGAGAACGGCCATGCTTGCAATTTTTTAAAATTTTGTTATCTCGAGATTTTTTTAAATTTTGTTATCTCGAGATAACAAAACTAATTTTCTTGTGATAATGGGTTCATTTATCTCGTAGTCTTCTCCTTAAATGACAAGGACTGATATAAATGTATCTCTAACAGAAAGACAATGCAATTTCTGTCTGTGTTGCTTAGACCTTGATTGAAGTACAGTCTGATAATGGGTACTCCTTGATCTGACATTTTCAGCTTAAATGAGAACAAGTAAGCTAATAAGAGGAAACAACCTTTTGTTTTCTTGTGATAACGGGTTGATTATGTTGTCATCTCGAGATAACAAAGCTCATTTTCTTGAGCTAACGAAATAATTAACTTGTGATCTCGAGATAGAAATGTAGAAATGATGATCATCACTGGGCCACAATGACATAAAACATTACGTCACTTTATGTTGCACTTGCAAGTACATGAAGGCTGGATGTGTGCTTCTGCTTTTGATATATCATTCATTTTTGGTATAACATTCTTAAACAAATTTTGATTTTGGCCACAGAAAAATGACACCATTAAGTCACAATTTACATTAGCCACAGCTGTTTCAAAGCTTAATGCAACACTAGTCATGTGAGCGTCACTTAATATGAGTGGAGACAGTGTATGCTCACTGCCTCTGGATGAACATGTTGGAAAAAATAACCTCACCTTTATATTTCAGTGCCTCTATGGAGTTTGTCAGTTTGCATAATGACAGCTTCACGTCACTTACAGGTATTGTGTATACACAGGCCTATTTGTCTTCAGTCTGCTAGGGAGGGTAGGATACGGTTGGAAGTTAACATTGTAACAGCTAACTGACAAGCTAATACAGAAAAATACTAATGCTACACAAGTCGCTTGGTTGCCAAAGTCACTAATTTCCAACCTCTAGTAGTAGCTTTGCAGAACTACAGTATATTTGAAGAAGCTGTTCTAACCACATCTGATATAAAGTTGGGACATTGGACATTCTCTTGTATCAGGGTGAGTGTAACTAGTTGTGAATGTGAAAGTGGTACAGGTTTACTTGCAATATGAAACTATATGAGATAATAACGAGACGTGATAGTGGACTGCATCTATCCAGAAGGCTGTCAACTATTTCTCCCTAATAGATCCATGAGGGACAGTGAGTGAACGGGGCACTCTTTGTTAAGCATTCTGGATGTTTCAATCCTTATGCATCCATGTGCTTATAAATACTATTTGTTTAGGCATCATTGCCATTTTAAATTGGCGTGACAGATTTTATTCTATAGTTGTCATGTAGTGTCTCAAAACCATAAAGGCTTGTCATACAGCATATTATGGTGCAATCCTCCAAACTGTCTTCTATTTGACATCAAACAGATTACTATGCTTATACGATGTGAGTGCATATTACATAATCATTCAGGTAGACTAATTCTAATTGGTTCTCTTTATACCTGTGAACATATAGTAGAGTAAGAGGGAACAGGATATGTATAGAGCCGCTGCATCACAATTTAATGAGATAAGTGAGGTGGGTAATTTGCAGTCCTTAGTAAAGCATGGTGATGGTTTTTACACAGCACTGTGTTACTGCGGGTCTTTTTGTATCGTCTGTCTGTCTGGTTGCACTCATCAACGTGGCCTGACGAAAAAAAAAATGCATTGTGCTGATGGCTCAGGTAGTAGTGTCTCACTTCCAATGTGGATCAATGGCCATCGCCTTGAGACACAGACACCATTCTATTTGGGATGATAGCTTGGGGAAAAACAAGGTGGGGAAGGTAATACAAAACAGAAATACCCTGGACAGTCATGCCCAGACACTGTCATGGGAATAACATCTAAATTGATTTCTGCACCATGCTCATGTTAACATTTCATTCTAGCAGCAAGGTTTGCTATACTGGCTACTTAGATAAAGGAAGGTGTTCTGCCCTTTTGCGTGCTTGTGTGTTTGTATGCTTGTTGCTAGGTTTTGGTGATTTGCTAAACTGCTGTTTAGGCTGCTGTGAGTTATATGCATTTAGGACCTGGATAGCACATTATGGTAATTCACACTAAATTCTGGTTTGATAGCCTCTACAAGACTTGCAAAACGACTACAGATCACACACAATTGTCTCTACAGCTTATGCAAGGAATGCCTGCTTGTGTTCTTGGCACTGTGTGGAGTGCAAGCATGGCACTTAGATTTCACCTGCCTAAGTGAAATGATAGTGTTGAATCTAAATGAGGCACGGTTGGCCCTCCAGGGTGGCTCTGTCTCCTCCTAGTCCAAAGACTGTGTCCTTCACAATCCCTGCTTGCCCTTGTGCCTCTCATTTGTGTACCAGAGAACGAAGCAGCTCAGTGGCTGAGGGTGGAATTGGGAAAAGCGGTTCCATCCTGCACCCATTAGACAATCACCTTTACCATTAACCCAGACTAAAGACTCGGCTGAAAGCTGTTTCTAGCTCTACTACTATGTGTTCATATGCCATTAATGAATTTATACATAGATAAAATAAATAGAAGACACAGGTAGTGCATTAAACACTACAATGTAGGTAACTGCTAAAATCCACATCTACAGATTCAATGTACCAATTGTATTTTAGTAAATCTAGATCCTATTTTTTTTTTTGCAAAGCAAAATGAAATGAGTGCTCCAACACTACATTTAGCAGCGTATTATTCTGTCATTATAAATTATGAATGTTGATGTCTCTGAACCCTCTAAAGTGGTATCTGACATGAGAGAGAAAAACAGCAACAACTATTTGCCACAATATTCTGATTTAACACTGTGTCGTCTCAGAACAGTGTCAGTTCTTCTGTTCTTTATTTTTTGTATTGTGTTAATTATTTTTCTGGGGGCTTGCAGTGTTTTCACTGACGTGAATCTACAGATTTTTCTGAATTATTGTGGCTATGGTTTCATGCTTGCTGTTTTGTGCTATGCTTTAATGACAAAGGACAGTGATTCAGTTTCAATATCAAGAGAATGAAAAGGACTTAGTGAGAAGTCCTTGAGGGGGCTGAGGGGTGTAATGTAGGCGAGACAGAGCCGGGTAATGAATGAACACAGACATTCATCTTAACAGTTTTTGTGCAAGAAAGGTGAGAGTTTAAATTCATTACATTTTCCCTTTGTAGAATTAAGTGAGCTTGATAGTGTTTGGGTGATTTTTTTCTTATTTAAGTAGGTCAGAAAGTATAGACAACTTAAAGTGGTAAGTTACATGCATCATGAAATAAAATGTGACTGTTAACTATCGGTTAAAACTGTACTCACATTTCAGAGTATAATCTATCGATTAGGAAAGACAGGTAACTTAACAGAGAGTGAAAGCGAGATGTCGAATGAACCCAGTGACATGGCAAAACTTTTCAGTCTGTGTGTAGGCAGCACACATGCTCTAGTTTTCCTTCCCTTCATCCAAACTTGAGATAAGTTCACTGCGGCATGCTGTGTGTGTGGGCAGGTTTGGACTGACGGCACAGTGCTTTGTCTCTGGCAGGCAGCCTGAAGGCCAGGATGCTGTTGTGAACTCTCCATACAAACTTGGACAGACAACATGAAATTTCATCTGACCTCCGCAAAAACAATTCCAATATACAATCTGTTCCTGGTTATTATAAACGTGATATATTTTTGCTTTTTTTTAAACCTTAACCTGTGCACATGACACATCTGCTAATTTAATAACTAATCTGCTATATATTCTATAGGAGAAAATATTTTCCCAAATTAAAATTATTTATGCAGCAAGGTGATATTTTAAACATCATTTGAAAGAACAATATCTAACTGATAGATAGGTAGACAAACAAATAAATAAATAAATAAATACACCTAGTGACTAGATAATGTAATGCCTTTGATGTAATGCAATGCAACACAAGGACACAAAGGTATTTTTTTTTATTGTACTGGATTGCATTGCACTGGGATATCTGTTTTCTGGTCAGTCAGTATATGTGGGAAAAAAAAAAACATGCACTTCTCAGTTTTCAGATTTCACAGGTAAGTGCTTTTTAAGCCTGCAAGGTGTGCTGTGTGTCCTCATCCTGTTGTGTGATGGTGCCGTTCTGACAACAGCAGACTGTTCGCACCGTCTGTGGTGACCAGAGAGGCTTCTGCATCCCCTGTGTGCCACCATGAAAAGGTCATGAAAACAAATGACTGAAAGCGAGCGTTTCAGTACGTTTCTGTTTAACTCTACAATATATTTCTCTAATATGTGAGATATAGTTAGTTGGAGTTTGGAATAAGACTCAGGCTAAATCTTATAAAAATATACACAGTGCTCCTTTCTCTACCCGATCCAGCTCTCGGTCATTCGGTCTCATGTGGCAAACAATTGAGAGCCTGTGTGTTGACGTCGGTCCAGCTGTGTGGAGACACTGCTGTGTAAAATGCTCTTTGTTTAATGGGAAACTGTGAAGTTTGAAATCTCCCAGTGAGGCTGGACTCTGACAACACTTGTGCCCCTGGTGTGGGCAAATTGCTACACTTTGGACTGAAACACGAGGGGAAATAAGGTGAGGAAAACGGCAAAGCAGCAGATAAATAAATTGTCATTATGGCAGCTGCTGACAATCATAGACTGGCAAGTCATTTTGCTGACAAGTGTATCGGTGGTTGGCGGGCATGGAGCGGTGTCATGGGACCGTGACAGTGATGTATTGTGTACCCATCAGAGTGTGTGCTCATTTGTCACAAACAATGGCGTTGCAGCAGAGCACTGGTGTGTTTCACTACACGTTGTTTGCTGTTTCGTTTTACAGACTTGAGAAAACGTGTAGTTGTAGGCTGCTCCGTATCAACTTTTGATATTTATGATGACTATGTGGTCTTGAAAAGGATCACATCTTCTTCATCAGCCAGTTTGTTTGTTAGCTGTAACTGTGGTGTTTAATGACATGTCATTTTCCCTTTTCTTATGTGCAGTGATGAAAACGATTAATCAAGAATCTACTTTAACATAAGACTGTCTGATATCATTACTTTTCATGGCAAATGGGCCTCTGGCAATAGTGACAGAAGTCACTGAATAGCTATCACTTAGACCAAGTTTTAGTGTCATTAATGATTTTGAGATGCTCTTAGTTGTCCGGTTAATTGTAAAGGCGACATTCACAGTGACTCATGCCCATAATGACTATAATTATAGACCACAAAGCCCCCACAGGTAAGGAGTGTGCCCTTTGCACAAATTATAGGTTGCTATGCAAAATGATTAAAGAATATGAATGTGATAAAGTGCAAAGACAGGAAGTGGTGTCAAAGAGGAGTGGAGGCTCCTGCTAAAAGCTCCTAAAAGCAACCATGCATTTAACTTCATCACAGGGCAGAAGTTTGTGTTTTACTTGAGATACCCTTGGAAGTTACTAATGCAAGTTTTATAAACAACACTGTTCTTCTGCACACGTCTTGGCTGTATGAAAAAGGTTGTCCTTGCTGTCAGGCGTTGATTAGCCATCCAGCGTGATGTGGACATGGCTGTCTCTGTGTCTCGGTGGGAGGTCGGCAGGACTTGATGGATGTCTCTCTTTTGAGATTGCACAACACCGCGGAGAGGGAGGAGGACCTGGCCCCTGTTATCTATTCATGCTGTGTTCCTTTCAGCTCTGCCTAAAATGGAGCAGGACCTCCCTCCACAGCATGACTCCATCATTTCTGGATAGAGCTAAGGAGTGCATAAAAGAGAATAAGAAAAAGCACCTCTTCCGTTTCTGATCCCCAAGCACCTTTTAAGCAAAAATCCACTTAGAACTCGCATAAGTAGGGAGGGAGAAATCCCTTGATTTTCTACACAAGCACTGAATTTGAGGATAATCTTCAGAGTACGTCGTTGCGGGATGCCTGTCTCACAGACTCTCTCTAAAAATACTCACAGAAGCATGGTTTCACAGACAAATGCACACATACACTCACATGTATTCATTTACAGCAACAAAAAAAGCACCCAGAGACACTTTTGTACATACACACAAACTCATTCCCCGACTCATTTTCATTTGCACAAGCTCAATAAGACTGCAGGACAGTGAATCCTATTAGATATGAGAAAACAAAGATGGGAACGGCTCATTGAGGAGGAAAAAACAAGCTCTTGCTCCCTTTGCATATTCCTTCATGATTCTGGCAAGACCACTGGGAGATTGATGCGTCTGTCTTTTTCATACCTTCTGTGACTGCTCAGCGAGGCGCCGGGCTCCATGAAACTAGCCAAATTCCTAAATGATGAATGTACACTAGTGCGTCCACTGGGAGAAGAAACGAATCTCATATCAGCCGAGAGAGGAGGTTGATATTGAAAATCATTTGGAATTTTGCCTGGCCCGATATTGGAAATCTTTATTCTAATTGCATGAATGAATTGAATGTGCTGTTCTGATAAATCCTCTCTGCCACCAAGGGAATTGTATAAATGAAGCATCACAGATTCGTCTGTGTGTTTACTGCATGTGTGCGCGTTTGTCTGCCCGTAAGTCATTTTCACATTGCCTTGTGCTGTTGTTGATTGCTTGTTTACTCAAGCAAAAACTCTGTTCACAATGTTAACATATGATATAAATGAAACTCTGACTAGATCTTCCCCCCACATATTACAGCATATCAAATTGTCATAAGAGGAACATTTTTCAAAATATCAGTTACCACATGAAGGAATGGGAGACAGCATATCAGTATAGAAAACCATTTTTATTTCTCATAAGGCTGTCCTGTAATGTACTTATATCTACTGGGGGATAACTGTATGTTTCTCCACTGTGACTAATACTTTCTCACTGTCATTTTGAATAAATCATCTCTCTCTGGTGTGTGAGAGGGAGATCTACACAAGAAACACAGTCAAGCAGTCGCCCATGACCACTCTCCACAACAGAAATAGACACTAACTGTCTGATTATGGTCCGAGTTCTTCTGCTGCTGTTCCATGTCCCTACTGTATCTGAGTGGAAAGCTCAGGGGTTGTTGTTAGTGCTGCTTTCTTTTGTGAGGCAGTTCTATACAGTGTTTTCCTCATCTTTACAGAAACTATAAGCATTTTCTGGCTTAACCAAGGACATTGCTGAATGACAAAAGTGACCAATACTTATTTTTAGTACTCTGTTGTGGCTTTTTCCGATGCAAGCGTATACTGCAAAGCAGTCCTATACACACCATACTGGGACATCAGCCTCTGGATAAGTATGAAGTGTACTTAAATTCAGTGGCTGATCAATATTCCACCATGGGGCTTGAGCTCCTAATAGAGTCCTAAATATATTTTTCAGCTTCTTGGATCTGTCATCTTATATGTCATGTATTTATATATGTATATATACACAAATTATCTTACATAACAAAGAAAAGAAGTGCTCATGAATTTACATCGGGCATGCCCTCGAATAAGAGCAAAGTGTCCATCATGAAGGATGAAGGTGAGGCCATGAGGACGGACCCTAAAGCCTCTCAAAGATTCTTCATTAACTCGTTATAGGCTGCTAGTGGTCTCCATCACTAAAGAAATCCAGCGTTTTTCAACCAAATCTCCTCCGTGTAGTCATAGCAAGGCTGTCCTACTGGGGTAGCGGCTCAATACAAATGCCTTCCACACAGAAATAAAAGGATATCCAGTAAATTTCCCTCCTTGCGCCCTCAGTTCTGTGTTCATGTACAGGTCCATGTAAGCTCCTCAACCGGTTTACCTTCAGGCGGGGCAGAAATCTATCAAATAATGTTTTAACAACCTCTAAATAACCCCTGCTAAGCTGTTTCAGTTTTTGAGGGGGGACAGAGTGAGGGAAGCAGAGAGAGAGAGTAGGTCGGAAACTGGCCACAGCTGTGTGGAAGAGGAGAGTCACCAACATGGGGCTCATTGATCAAACAGGGGATTAGTCTGGTTTGAAATCCTTGGCACCACGCGAGCAAAGCTGTTTTATCTGGGTGGATATCCTTTCTGTGGTCCCAGGTAATCCAGTCAGTAGCCATGGATGTAATAGTTTCAGTCCGTTCGGTGGGAAGGGAAAGGGTAGATGAGTGGAAGAGCCTGGCACGCAGCCCTGCAATGGGAGCTCTCTGTTAGGTCCTGGGATGAATCTGCAACACAGAGGAGGAAAAGGAGAGGAGAGAAAACACACATGCACTTAGATACAACAAAGGCATACAAGTGTGCGAGGATTAGACCCAGAGGAATTGCTCCGTTTGCGTGTTTCAAAAACTAGGGGAGTCTTTTGAACTGTGGAGGCTTTGTACAGCCCCGTCTCACCTCCTGGTTGCTGCTGCTACTAAAAACAGACAGTTCATACGAGTGGAAACAGCGCCGAAAATGGTGGTGTGTTTGGCATTTATAGGTATATCGGGATATATCAGGAAAGCTCTTTGTACAACAAAAAAACCCCTGGTGTGTTTCCATGCTGTGGATGTCTGCTTTACAAATTGACTCTGGTATATTTTTGACTATCACAGATCGTTTTGCCACATCCCCTCCACCCCCCTCGTTTGCACCTTCATACCAAGCCTTCCAATCACAGCCGAGGATTTTTCTCCAACCCGATAAAATGACTTTGGCATTGCTAAATGGGATCAGGGCACCCGCTGTGGAGTCTAAGCTGTCTCTCCGTGACTCTGGTTCAGGGACTCATATTCAGCCTCAGTTGCAGACCTGGACACATTTCAATGGTACATTGTGCAACCTTGAGACTGTTATTGAATGTCCTGCTTTTCAGCATCCTGCTCAACCTGAAACTCAGTAAGAAAACTGTGTGCATGATGTCTACAACAGTTAAAGCAATCGAGTTCCTTGCCCTCTCATGACCGTCTATGCAGCAAAAAGCATGTCAATGTTTTCCAGAATATTTGTGTACCTCACTTTCATCACATTTCCCAGTTATTTTACTGCTTTAAGATTGTACAGTGAATACATCTGAAGTCCCATGCACACTGTGGGGCCAATTAGAAATCCCATAATCCTGTTCAACTGAGAAATACAGCCATGACATTTCCAGCAGGCTTGGCAGGTGGTAGCCAGGTGTGTGGATTTGATTTGGGAGGGTGCTGCGCGGGACTCTCTGAGCTATGGCACATAGAGAGTCTCAGAGCTCCGATATGTTGGACATGCAAGCAAGAGAGCCAAATGATTTTATTAACCACTGTGGGTAGAATTGTGTGCACCTGCATTCACCTACCGTATTGTGTGTTCAGAGAACAATCAGAGAAGCAGGAGACTCTCGGGCATTATATTTCTGGTTCAATTTAGCATCAACATTGTGTATGTCGGAAAACATAATGTTTTTTTTGTTAGTAGACAGTGTTTAATTTGACAGAATAATTTGATACTGCAAAGTCGTATTTTTAGCAAGTAATTTACTCCTTTTGTTCATTTTGGAGTCACAAGCCTGTTTCTTTGGAAAACTCTGCCAATGGGGGGAAATTGTTTCACCAGTTTTTAATGAAAATCAACTTACTTCTAGAATCAAGCGTCATGTCCAGCTCTGCCTTTTCTCCTTCATCAAGCTGGGTATGTTAGCTTGCATGTGGGAGAAATTTGCCTTCAAGGCCTTCTGCCAGAAAGCCTTTGAAACGCATGGTTAACATTGTGAAATGGTTGCAGTTTGGTTAGGTTTAGGCACCAAAACTATTTGGTTAGGTTTAGGAAAAGATCACATGGGATATGGACAGCAGTCTCCTGGGTGGAAGTCCAGTGTTTGACCCATTCATCCACCCCAGCCTCCTGACTACACAGACTTTTTCGCTCTTTATACTACGTCACCTGACTTCCTAAAGGCTTTCTGGCTGAAAGCCTTGAAGGCAAATTTCTCCCATGTGTGTTAGGAGGACCCATAGTTAGTATCTTAAAAACCTGTTAAAATTTTCAAAGACATTTGATGCCTTTGTAAAGGAGATTCTTTTCAGGTGCCCTCCTGAATCCAGGTGCAGATCCATGAATTTTACCATTTTCACTATTTTCACATGAACTTCTGAACTTCTTACATAAAAATCTGGGACATGTGCCCTCTAATTGTCCATTATTATGTGCATTCTGATGCCGATCCAGATACAGATGAATCATTTTTAAACATTTCCTGTCACTAAAATAACAAAGTACTTTCTAGGTCTATCTTGTTCGAGGATACTGATGCTAGATAGTTTCTGAAACAAAGGAAGCATCACTGGCAGGAAATTGAGCCCCATTGGCAGGTTTTTCTTTTAAAAGGAAATGAATCAAATGACTTTTAAGACAGATGTCAAATAAGCTGTCTCACAGCCCCATGTTAAGGAAACGCTTAGCAGTACTGATATATTCTCCCTTGCCGACTACATCATGCCTATTAGTTGCACTACAGCAGTTCCTCTGTGTGCTCTAAATAGCTTCTGAGTCTCAGATTTAACATGTTGATTTCTCCTCCAACATTGTCACGGTGCCTTTCTGTACAGATTTGGTCCTTTTCCCCTGTGATCCTTAAACAAAGAAATCCTCTTGTCTCATCTGTCCAGCATTTGCATCTGTGTCATCTACTATACGGCGACACATCACAATGTTGAAGCAGAGAATGACCTCTGCCAGAACAAGAGCAGTAACAGGTTACACATTACGGCTCTCTCTCTATCTCAGACCCAATTCACCAGAGGTTTGTTAGTGGGAGAAGAGTGGTTGTATGCAAATGCTGTCATTTCAACCCACATGCATGTGTGTGTGTGTGTGTGTGTGTGTGTGTTTGTGTGTGTGTCTGTGACTAAAAGTGTCCTCTGTTCTTTTTTGTCCTCTGTCTCTTCAAATGAACAGTGCAGCAGGTAGCAGCGGCTTGCTCAAGGATTTCCTGCCTATCCCGTCTTTGCTGGCAACTAAGCCGTCTGCATTCTAATTTGCTGGCCGCATTAAATTGCAATTTACTCAGACTTCAGTTAGTAAAAGGAGCCAAGGACAATTGCCTTAGCAAAAGAATTTAGTGCAAACACAGCCTACCCTTTCCCCCTTTCTCGTTTAGTGCTGAACAAATCAATCATGCCAGCTGAGAAACCTCTTCAAACAGCACTAAAGAGAACCCTCTAAAAACAGAAGACTCCAGACAACAAAATACATCAAGATCCATTTAATGTGACATTGACAATGAAAAAAAGCAAAGAAAACGGGTATAAATGAATCAGTAGCACTTGCAATGAACTTCCCCACCCTAAACCTGTATATAAATGTCATAAGGAAGACAATGTGGCCATTCTTGGCAGCTTGGACTGCATCTGTCAGCTTATAACCCCATACTTTTCAAATATTTCATTATTTATCTCAAACGACACACTGTTTACCATTTGTGTATGGTTTCGTGTTTGTCTTTGTGATGACATTACACAGGACTGAAGGAGGAGGAGAAGTGTTGTCAAGCACGGAGGTGAAACAGATGATTTCTCTGTGAAGTTGAACTGTATGTGGCATGGCCGCTTGGAGTTCGTTTTGATCAACTGCAGAGGGCGGCCTCCCGATTTGACAAATTAGATGGTGATGCGTCTGCTGGCAGGTCACTTTTGCTCTGAAACTGTCTCACAGATGGGCTACATCCAGTCACAGTGTGTTATCTTGCTTGGAAAAGTGCCCTCCACTCCTTTTAATAAGCGACATGTGGGTCTCTGAACAGAAAGTAAATCATGTTGGACTAGTTGGAGGGGACACACTCTGTAAAGTGTTAAAGATTTTGGTGTATCAACTTGAGTTCAATGTTTAGCACTTGCTAATCTGAACAATGACATACTCCATAGTAGAAATGCTGTGGCCTTATGCAGCTAAAACAACTACTGTACATGAGAGGTTATGTTGCACTGTGAAATTACTAAAAAAAGCCATTAAATTCATTGATGCCTGATGAGGGTTGTATTACGTACTGTATGTATGACATCCCTGCCTTGATACTGACGACAAATTTATATTCAGTCTAGCACACTAACAGTGAGGTTATCAAATGAACGTAATTCTTTTCACTATCATCAAAAGCAGGGGAGAAGAGCGAGTGGGAGAGGAGACGTTTTCATTACAACCTCTCTCATTCTGCCTGTCTCTCTTAAGGTGCATAATTGTTTGGAGGGAGCAGAAATGGACTGATCTATTTAGCGAGTGGAGCGGGTAATGCAGATCTATGGTGGGCGAGTGTTTTTGGAAGGTGCTCCCCAGCCTCGCTCTCACTGTGACTTCCACAAACAAAAGGGCCTGCCTTGTCTGCTGCTACAGAACAGGCAATGAAGGGCTCCCTCTCTGAAAGACATAAAGAAAGAAAAGAAGAAACATGGGTGTCAGGCACTGGCTTTGCTTGGCTTCTTACTTTTCATGCCAATTTTTATGAAAGATGGTAATGTCTGTGTGCAGTTGAACAACATGTGTGTGTGTGTGTGTGTGTGTGTGCCTGCCTCACTGACACTTTTCAGAGCAAAATGAAAACCTGCAGGTGAAATAACATGGCTGAGAATTCAAAAAAGGAAAAAAAAAAAAAACAACAAAAAAACAATGCTGTGTTGTGGGCTTGCTGGCTTGTGACGGAACAAATACGAATGAGGCAATTTGGCCTGAGAGGCAGGTGAATGAGGAATGTTGATTAAAAAGGAGAGCAGAGTGCAGGATAAAAGGCCTTTCATGTAGCCTGTGGGCTATGCTGCATGCAGATAGCTGCTTCAGCGAGACCCTCAGAGGGGGATCAGGATATCAAGTGGCCTCTGATAAGAAGCCACACAACGAACGGGGAGGAGGCCCGGGGGTCTCGCGCACACATGTGAGCGTACACACACAAACACAGACATATATCAAAGACATCAAACATGTGCGTTCATACACAAACTAGGAGCACACACAGAGAGGAGCAAGTAGCATGTCACAGATTAGTGACTAATGGGATTGGCAGACCGGTGTAAGGCACTGTAATCAAACCCACACAGCGGCCGATAGCAAAAACAGGACATAGAACAAAGGAAGAGGGACTGATCCTGCCATTACACACTGTTCACAGACAGCAGGGTTCTGCTAAGGGGTGGACCTGTCTCTGTGTGTGTGTTTCTCCAGTACTCCATGAGTGTGCTGCTACAGTAGGCCTATATACATGTTTCCCCACCTACGTACTATTTGATATATTTTAGTGATACATGCGCCACTGTTTAAATATGAAAATGCAGCAACTTACTTTTTATTTATGCGTGCACTGCCTGTGCTGGGTGATAAATATTTACAGTGGGTGGCGGTGCGTTCAGTATTTGTGTCACGCCTGCCTAATCATGCACAGCATGTAAACACACACTTGATTATTTCGCACTGAATATTTGGGTTAATGAGAAGTCATTGAACATGAGTTGGTCCCCACTCCTACCGCCCGACACTCAAGTGCATTACAGTGATGTGAGAGAGACGGGAAAACAAAAACAAAGAACAGCTTGAGAAAAAGACTAACCTTTACAGAAGCAAGAATGCAGCTCAATTTCTGTTGACGCATCCTCTGCATTTTGCTTCCGGAAGCTAAAAAGGGGAGTATGGCTGGGTGTTCTGCAAAGAGAGGGTCAAGAGAAAAGGACATGTGTGTATTGGGTAGAAAAGCAACTTCAGGCCTGACCTTTTGGCCCTCTTCTCTTAAGGTTTTGATCATATTAGACCAAAGCTATATTACTCATAGATACGTATTAATGCTCTTTTTCCATTTGTGTGCAAAAATGTACAATCTTGATTAACGTATCTCAAGAGAATAAAGACAATCATTTGTCCCAAGTTATATAAAGACAATCATAATTTCAAGTTTACTTAATTCAAATTGTGCAAAGGACTGAATTGAGAATTAGAGATGCATTCTTTAGAGCGAACCAAATACTACAACTTACCTTGACAGGATGGCAAGACCCCATCCGATCACCTTCTTTCTGAAAATTTGGGGCCTGTGGTAGCTGTGAAGGGGCCCAAGTGAAAGCTTTATGTCTGTCTGCTGGCATATAAATCTGGAGGACAACCTTGGGAGGCCCCATGTGGTCTAACCTTCACTGACTGTTCCCTCTTTCCCTACCATCACATTAGTCTCTGCTTCTATTCAAAGCCATTGTCACCAAGCGCTATAAGAGAAGACGGGGGTTTGCTGATCGCGAGCAGGTGGGGGGGGCGAGTCAATTAAATTAATACAAATCGGGTGATCAACCTGTCAGAGAGTGCTGGACTACTGGCTTCGAGGACTTAACTCCCTTCATTATTTTTGCATGCCGCATTCGGAGTCAGTTTACAGAGCCGAAAGGCAGCGGAGAAGCAGAGTGGCCGTTAACTTTATCTCTGAGAGGAGTGTGGCCTGAGGCAGAACCCACCTGTTTGTTTACTGCCTGCTTTATGTTTGTTCTTTACTACTATGGGCCCTTAGATATAGCTTGCTTACACCGAACAGAATCCACCCTGTTGTACAGAGGGCACAGATGTGCTGTGCTTTCGGAGTATTCTCTATACAGTGTGATTTGTGCACATCCTTTTTACCCGCAGGTTTGACAATGCGCATGTTTGATTGTTAAATGACAGAAGATTAAATAAAAATGAAGCTGGCATTTAAAGCATTTAATCAAAGTATTCAAACACCGCTTCTTGTTATTTCTAGTGATTTTCTCATTTCAAGTTCAAGAAGAGAGGTTGAATAGTAAAGTGTAATCTGTCTGGCATTTGGGCGTATACTGCTGTGGGCTGGTGTGCAAGTGTGTGTATGCCTCAGTTAAATGTGCATATACAGTGCATACACAACAGGCATATGCATGTATTGTACATGTACGTGTGCATCTGTGCATTGCGAGTGTAGGTCTGTACATGCAGGTAGATGCATTCGTGCTTAAGTGTGTGCGTGTGTGAATGTGTGTGAGGTCTCACTCTTGTGGTCTTGATTTTGTTCCCAGAGGAGCACATCCATCCAGAGTTGTCAGGCAGAGTCTTACACTCTTCTCCCTCCAGACACGGTTCCATCTCACACCACCATTTCCCAATTACAATGGACGCTGGGGAAGGTGAGCACAGAAACGCAACAAAGCAGGTTAGTTTATCGCATGGAGACATGTGTACACACACATTCACGTGTGTACGCACACACCATAAATGCCAATACAAATACTGATAATACTGACAAAAGAAAAAAAATAGAAGAATGTAATGAAAAATAGCAAATTCAGTAAATAAAAATGGAAAAAAGCAAAGTTAAGGGGCATGATTACAAATGAACCTTAAATGAGCATTAAAAGTAAAATACATAATAATAACATGCCATTAAAAACATCAGGAGTAACCAGAGTTTAAAATGTAGGCGGAATTATCACAAAATGTTGTACACCTCCCACGCAAACATATTTTGTGTACATATTCTACACAGACACACTTTTATATGTACACACATACACAAGCACCCACACATTATGTTATAAGCAGCTCCAGAGGAATTTGCAGCCAAGTCTCTAGATGAATGTTTTTCCTCCTCTTCGGCCTCAGAGCAATTGTATCGTTGCTGCATGGGTACTTTTGCTGTTGACAATAATGTCTTATACCAACAGAAATTAATCATTATTTTGTTTTGATATAGCTACATTGCATGTAGGGGAGCAATCTCATTTTTAATCAAAACTAATTGCCTCTCATTAACATCGACTGGATTCTTCCTCCAGCTATCTGACAAAAACAAATATGTTCTCATCTTCTCATCAAGATCTCCCTCCCTCCTCCCCTCTTCGTCTACAGGTCTCTGTGTGTGCAGTGTGTGTGTGTGTGTGTGTGTGTGTGTGTAAAAACATGTTTTAGGTGTTAGATGATACCAAAAAAAGCACCTTCTATGATATGAGAAAGAAGAACTCTTCTATAAATCATGTAGAAGGTAAATCTAATTAACTTATAGTCCATATGTTCAATTAATCACATGAGGAAACGTGCTTCCCTGCTCTTCCACATCCATATAGCTGTAATGTATTTGAAATAAACACCTGTATGTCTTGTATCACACTGTTATAGTTATATATAGTATATGATATATTCATAATTTTCTAGTTCTAGTTTTTTGTTAAATCCAGATGTCTTGCAGTGGAAACCTCTCTTTGAATTAAATCATAGCACACAAATCTTCTCTTTGCACAAGTCTTTCAGAGTCAAGTTCTGATTCATTTATTAACCATGATGTGTGAAGAACGTTTTGTATTTCACAGTCCTCCCGTATGAGGTTCCTGAGAGCATGCTTCAAAAGTTCTAAGCAGTTTTTCAGATGATGAGTCATGTTGTCTTAAAAGTTGCTGTTTAAATCTCCAAAGATCATCTTTCCTTTCAGAGGACATGAAAGTCAAATGTCTGGGCGAATGCAATGAGTTAGACCAGTACGATTTCATTTTCCAAACCCAATTTTGGAACCGTTTGGAAAACATTTTTTTTTCCCCCTCCAGTGTGTGTTGCCAAGGTTACAGGCCAACCACCAATCAATTGTGAGTATGAGCAACATGCCGTCTCCAACTGATGAAAGAAGACGGTTAAAGTGCAGTCCCTCACAGCGCAGAGCGTGCTACGGTTCCTGTGTGAACGGACACACACACACACACACACACACGCACACGAATGGTCACAGAGTAACACCCCACTGCTGTTCAGTGAACTTGCTGCATTTCCTTCGCTTTTCCCTCCATCAGCCCTGAGGATACTCAACGCCAGAATGAGAGCATCCACTAACAGGCTGTGAACCCGCCCTTTGGCTCCCCCTATGGCTGTTTACCTTATCCACTAATTACCACATGTTGGTCCATCATCCACTGTGCTCCCTCTATCTGCCTTTTTCTCCCTCTGTCTTCATCCGTGGTGTTAAATATGCATTTCACATCATTAATCATGTTTACATTCAGCTGTGTTTTAGGCGCAACACCATAACTATGCAGGAAGTCCTCGTTAAGTGGCAAATTATGACGTGAGGAGATATGTTTAATCGGTCCCACTGAGTGATGGTGATGTGCCACGACACCGCCACTCTGTTTAGCCCCTTCTTCTCGCTACAGAGCGAGGGGGGAAACGGAGAAGTTGTTTTTCATTATACTGTACCACCAACCGAGGAGGATTTATATTCAACAATGTGAATGCAGAATCCACTTGAAATTGAAAATGGATACCTGAAAAAGCAAAAAATCATTTCCTTCAAATGGAACCAGAGAGGAGGCAGGAAAAGAGAGAGAAAAGGGAAGCAGAAAACGAGGCAGGAGATTAAAACGCTGCATCATGCGAGCGACTAAAACACGAGAGCCGCTTTGCATGAAAGCTGAAAGATATTTACTATACTTCACAGAACGGAATTCACCTCACCCTCTGTGCCCTGAAATGTGTGCACATGGAGCATAGATAATTTATACAAGGGGAGTCTAGAAAATAACTGCATTGCATGGCCATGTGAAATTTTTCATAGTATTATTTGCTGCTTTCATAATTTATTTCTATGATGACCAATATTAAATTCCTGTACGGTGTTTTTGAATACCAACTGGTTGTTCAATAGTCCACTCCTCGAACTGGATTATTGATTTTTATTGTTTGTTTTGACTGATAAAATGGTTGTGTGGTTTGTTTTGGCCATTAAAATATTTCAGCATATTTTCCATGTTGTTAGCAGTGTTTTAATGTCCATTAATTCTATTTAAGCCAATAGCTCAAGACAGCAGCATGGTTGCTCAATAGCTAGTGTAAATAACAGTGTGTTGTTCAAAAAGCATCACCATCTGAGCAAAGGATCACTGAATCATCTGTGGGATTTGTGTTTCTGCTCATATGTAAACATTTTGCCTTCTCCTTTCACCTCTCTGCTGTATCTCGAGCTTATGGAAAGCCTGTGTAAAAGGGCCCTCATGCACTCCATCATTATACAGTGGGACGCTCCAGAGTTCTTGTAGACTTTTTGAGGAATGCACATCAAAGATTGAACAGTAGATCTATATTAATACCCCTAATAATAATAATAATAATAATAATAATAATAATAATAATAATGTGTTTTGCTTATTGGTACTTCTTCACTTGCTTCACAATGCAGAATGATGTCTGTGCAGAGTTTGACACTAAAATACTTTTAATTTTTTCTCTGAGTTTAAGGCGTATATGTACGAGCAGGATTTTGTGACATCACAACTAGTTTGGAGCCAATCACGATCCAATATGGAGAGAGAAGAGAATGGGCTTTTCAGTGAAGTAGGAGTCATCTTGTGTCGAGTAATTAAACTTTTGAAACAAAAAAATATAAACTGGTGAACTAATTTATGATAAAAAACAACATATCAGACACAAAGTAATATTTTTACATGTCTTAAAATATGTCTAGGGGGATCTTTAAATTTATAAACTAGCAGCATGCATAATTCCAGCATTTTAAAAATTGTGGATGCTTCTTGCATATTGCTGCTCTGCTTGTCTGCATGTGTCACAAAATGGTTATAATCAGTATTGACTGTGTTCTGTTGCTTTGTGTTGCTTACATGGCTACATGTACCGAATAGTGGATACTGTTGTTGTATTATTGTACTAAAGATTTGCTGTTTCCTGTTTCCTTGCTTGTGCACTGCCTTGAGAATGCCTTTTGTTGTTGTTGTTGTTGTCTTATTAGTTTCAAAACATCTCGCCAAAGGACTGCAGTTGAAAATTAGCCAGCTGGCTAACACTGCCACATCTACAGAAATGTTGATTAATGTGCATTGTCTTTATAAATAAATGAAATGAGGCTGTGCTTAAGCAGCCTTCATAACTCTTTAACTTCATAAAAATAAAATATCCAACCAGAGAGAGCGCTACCTCCTTACTGTTTGCATACTATGCCCACAAGATCAAAGATGGATTACCACAGTCTTGACAAATTGCTCTGTGTTAGCCAGAAAATATGTCACTATCCACATATTGTAAACTAGAGCAGGGCTCCAGGTCTGTGTTCAAAAAGATAAAAAGTTTTACAGTTATACCACGGCACAGACCAAAGGACTTAAAAAATGCACCCTAATTAATATCTTGACAGCTTCCCCTCTTGTACTAAAAGGAGAGTAAAACTTTAATGAGCAGTGACTATGAAATACATCTTATAAATATTCAAGTTCAAATTTGATCTTTGCCTTAAATATCTGTTTCAGTCAGTCTATGTGGAAGACAGCAGGTCCATCTGAGAAAACCTGACAACACACTGTTAATGAGGTGTCTGGTCTGATGGCCACGAGGATAAAAAAAAACAAAAAAAGAAACGAGTCGAGACTAATGCGAACACACACACTTCATGTCCGTGGCTGTACCCAGGCCAGGACATCTGGCTCTGACCTTGACCACTGGAGAAGAGCCATCTCTGGGCCGGGATCCATGCATCACTCTCTGGTGACCACTGACCTCCAACAGTCGTTTTACTTTAACTACTCCCAGTGCAGCTGTCAGCATAGAGGGCATAACCTTTGTTCCAACATCAGCAAACTTTACTCCTCCTCTGTGTCTGCTAGGCAGTGCAAGAGGAGGTGGGGCTGACAATTGACCACCGCCCCAACTACCCCTTTTGGGCCGACTATTAATTTTCAGATCCATCTGTTTACAAGCTGAAAGCCTTCAGTGTGATTTAAAGCACCAACACCAATTAACACGGTCCTCTCATGTTACCATAAAGTTGCTGTTGTATACTGTCAAAGATGACAGATGGGCTTGGAATAATCAGCAAATAAGGACTGAAAGAGCGTTTGATTCAAGATGTTAGCCATGTAGCAGGCTGGAGTCTTTAGCTTTGATGGACAAACAACCGAAAGTGGGACTTGAATTGATTGAAAAACATGAAGCGATGGACCTTTTACAAGTGCATCTGTCAGATCACTGGTGAGCGGGCTCTGTGATGGATTGAACTCACTGACACGTCCCTGCCAGGTAGCAGAATGTTTGAACACCTTGACGGATGAGGAAGAGAATTGATTTCTGTCTGTGTCAAAATGTGAATACGTGTCTGTGGGCTCAATGAATAGTTAATGTTTTTTAACTTGGTGCGGCCTGCACAGCACTCGGTGGACTTAAATTAATCATAGCAAAACGATGGCTTTCAATGATGTCAGCCCTAGCGTGTGTTTTTTGGTGAGTCACTTAAATCAGTCGCCTTCAGTCAGGATCTGGAGCAGAAAGCAATTAGGCTTTAAATTATCATGCCATTTTGTTGGGTTAAATTTACAGTTTGGGGCGCAGGATCGATGCTTCCCACGAGATGATGGTAAACAACCAGCCTCACCTCTTTTCTGTCCTCCCCAAAAATACGTCCGCATAGGTCGTCTGTGCAGCAGCTTATTACGACCCATATTTACGTTTGAATGTACACAGACCTCTAGTGGCCATAGTAATTATGACGGGAGCAAAGGCGGAAGTCTGGTGAGGTAGTATAACGAGTGATGGAAAAAGACAAGGGTGGGGTGGGTGGATGGATGGATGGATCAGACAACACAGGACTTTCACTCAGGAGACTGCTGTTCGTGTCCTGTGTGAAACCAAAAGCCAACCTTGACTTATTTAAACTAAACCGAACTTACTTATTTTAACCCAAACCATGATCTTTTCCTAACTAACCTAACCAAACTAAGTAGTTTTGGTGCCTAAACCTAACCAAACTGCGACCCCTTCACAACATTAACCACGTGTTTATTATTGTTACCATGACGACGAGGGTACGCTAATTTAGGAAACACACCTGTGGGTTGTATTAGAGGTTCGGAGCAAACGACCTTTGTGGTCGTATGGGCTGGAGGACTTGTTGGCTTTTCTTTCACTGACTCATTCAGATCATCTATCTCTATTACGAGAAAGTCCTTTGTCTCTTCCCCTTTACCTGATCAGTTTACGTCAGTGCTGCGCAAGTGCCCTGATTACTCAGTTATTAAGCAAACAAATGGCCAAACAATCAGTCATTCATTCACATAATCATGCAAGTAAGCTAAAAGAGTTACAGTGAACTGCCTGATTAAAAAAAAAAACATATTTCTATCTTAATGAGACAGAGGTATGAGTTCAAGCATTGTGCAACAGCAGTAAAGTATTCAAAGGGTCACAGGAGCATGAAGCAAATGAAGCAAGTGTATAATTACAGCGGGACTGAGACTTGGACCCCTGAACCCGAGGTCAGCTTAAGAGAGTCATTATTCTGCATTAATCTTTGCCCCCCTCAGAAAAGAGAGAGCTGAGGTTTGATTAGCTATTCAGAAAATATAGTTTGGCTTTCTAATCACACAGCTTTTCTGAATTTCTGAATTTGTAATGGACACCCCAGCACCCGCCGACTTGAAGAAGAATTCCTGTGTTTTTATTTGATTACTTTTGGATTCAAATTAATTCTTATAAATGCCACAGAAAGGGTTTCCTATTTTGCATGACCTCAGATTCATTCAGGCAAAACTGGAATGTACAGTTACACATACATAGAGCAACATTTAACTGGGGTAATGCAAAATACTGGCAGTCATGGGGAAAATTACTACAACAAAAAATATATATGTGGTATTTGCTTTTAATATTGTTACATTCAAAACTATACAGTATCTAAATGTTTCATTTGATGTTATGATTCCCTTTTGAGTGTGTCTGCATTAATGAGTGAGTGTAACCTTGTGCCTGTAGAGTTGGTGTGTGTCAGTGAGTGGGTGTGTACATGTGTGCCTATTAATAGATGAACAATGATTCCTTTTGTTGTGTGGTTATTTCCCTTCTTTATATGGGTACAAAAGCGATTTACGAACGCTGACACAGATCTGCCTCATGTTTCTTTACTTCTCTCTCAGCACAACCGCAGACTTGTTACTCCAGCAGTGAGAGCAGAGAGGAAATATGATGTTGCAGAGAGGGAGAGGAAAAACAAAACTAAAGGAGAACTTGCAACTCCAGTTGAGGGTCAGATCCTCTCCTGGCGGGTTAAAGGTTGAGAGTCTAATCACATCGTCAATTCTGTGAGAGCTCAGTGGGATGTGACAAAGATGGAGGAGAAAACCTGCTTCACGATCATTATCTTCAACTTCTCCAAAGACACAAACATCTTTTTGACCCAGGAGGATTCACTGTTTGCTAGTCTCTGCTTGTGTCTGCCTGTCTGTGTGTTTGTCAGCAGGAGATAGGAGTTATTGTTTTCTATTGTAAAGTATGACGTGCTCCTTCTCTCCATCCCTTCAGGCAGTATCTGCAGAAGGTTTGCGTCTTGCAATGCAACTGTGGGGGGCAAAAGTTTTATAATAGGAGGATGAGATGTTCGCTTGGCTGTTCTTGGGTGTCATCAGTCTGGACTTCCATGCAATCCATGCAAGCAGGTACAGTAATGAATAAACTCTTGCAAATCTGATATGTTTTTATGCACATAATGCATGTAAGGACAAGGTTTGCCAGTAAGGCCTCCTTGTAATGAGACGATTATGTTTTAAAGACTGTGTCAAACTGTGCATCTTACTCCAGCATGCTTTTGATATTCTGATTGCATCTGTTCGACCAGTAATGTATGTGGAAGAACAGCGGCACTTCTTGTCCCTCCCCTCAAGTATCGTCCATGTGTGTTTCCCCCCTGGATGTATCTCAAATGTACCATGACAACCTGTCATGCACGGCTATATGCGCCTGCAGCCAAACAGAAGGGTTCATTCCCCATCAGTGATCAGCAGCGAGCGGGCATCTGCGTGCGCCTCTTGTTGAAAGAGTTTACTGCTACAGCAGCTACATGACAACACAAAGTGGTAGCATGTGTGTGTATTAGGGCATCTATATGCATGTGTTGAGTAAATGAGTGTATGTGTGTGTGTGTGTGCGTCCATACTGTGGCTAGGGGCTTACATGTCTCATACACTGGGATAAAGGCAGTGGTGCAGTGATGAGCGCCTAATCTGAGTGCATGTGATCGTCCCGGCGAGGCTGGAGAGATATGAGCGTTTGACTTGTTAAAAGGGATGTTCTTCACTAAGAGCCTTGTTGGCCTTGACATAACTGGGACATAGTTCTCCTTGTCAAAGCTAATAATCAATTCCCACTACGGGGATAATCTGACAGCAGACCCCCACTGAGCATGACACCTCCCAACGCAAGCTGTCGTCACATCCCCATATATTAATAACAACCCAAATGGTTACCAATAGCAACTGAAATAACCCCATGTGGCCCGTATTCGCGAGGTAGTATGGGACTGATCTTCGCTGTGTGCTTTGATGTTGGAGTTTGATGCTAATGACCGATAATACAGCACGTCAGGGAGACTGCCTGTTTCTGCAAATTTGGCCGAAGATAAAGGAGTGTTCATTACTCCAGGCTCTGTATGTGTGTCCAAACCAAATGACCTCTGAAGATATACTTTTGATTTGTTCTATCAGAGCACTGGCTATTCTTTATATTTTTTTTATTTTTTGCGGGAACATAACCTGTGTATGGTACAGTGGCGGCAGGTGTCCCCCAGGGGGGTGGCGAGATGAGCTGGGCTGCGGCATCGTTCCTCATCTGGACGGAACATTAATAACGCCGGGACCTGGGGAGAAAGCTCCATCTGGGCCAGGCCGGTGCGCTGCTGAGGGGACAGACCACTGACTCCACAAGTCTATAATCCCTCACATAGTGCAGCGGCAGCCTGCGGGGGCCCAGTTGACAAACACGTGCAACTTTCAGGTAAAGCTTTCCTAGATAATCAAAACCCTTGAACGGAGTGCCCTCCCTCCTGAGTCCATTTATTTCCACACTTACAAAAAAAGATGCTTTAATTAAATGGCGTGTTTGCAATGCGTGACACTTCCGACTACAAATGAGCTCTTATGAATAATCACGTAATTATTTGGTCTGCCCTTCAGCCCTTATCCTGTAGTGGTTTCAGTGTTAAATAAATAACAAACAGCCTGATTCACTTTCAAGCAGGTGAAAATTATCCAAGAGCAGAGGCAAAGGCCCCAACTAAAGGAAATAAAATTATTAAGAGGTCAGGTCATCCTTACTCTTTCATTGTGGTGCAATGGCGCTCATTGCGCAGCGACTTGTAATTTCTATTTTTATCACTACTCCCTCTATAAATGCTTGTAAATCAATACACAAAACACCATTGACTCTCTCACGAAGTGACATCTTACGGACCTACAGTCTGTAATTTAGTTTTTGATTTGTATATCTTTGTTCAACTTCTATTGGCAACTGGATTTCCTTATCTCCCCTTTTATTATTACATGGTTTTCATCTTAAGGACTGAGCTGTATTTTTTTAGTTGCAGGCAAGAAAATGTCTCAGTCTGATGTTAAGATTGTCATTTCAAAATGGGGTCATTTTATTAGGTCTGTCTAGGCCATGTTTAGTGAAAGAAGACACAATTTGAGTGAATATAAAAGGAGTTCAAAGTCCCTTGTCTGCTTGGTACTGCGGAGGAGGCAGTGTCTGGTTGTGTGTCTGCACAAGGACAACACAGTCGGCTAAAAAAGCTGCATCTCAAGGTCAGAGCTCTGTAAATGTTTCATTCAGGTGATGCCTCCAGCCACAGGGCAAACACATCGGTTTCTTGAACAAAACGTCTCAAGGACTAAAAATTCAGCTGTTCAATGAAAAGTTTTATATGGTTTTGGGTAATTTTTCATCAAAGAAAGTTTTGTGTCGTCCTTGCCTCATATCTTATTCATGTTCTAGGATCTTCTTGAGTGTCAGCTGTGGCTAACCAACCCTGTGAAGCCCACTGAGCGAGTCTGTCCGGCCCTTCATGTAACATCCCTCATAATGAAGATATTTTGGTGTCATTTTTTTTTTTTTGCGAGAGGCCAGTCAGAGAGATGACTTTGATCTCTGCTGAAGGTGGGGGTGAAAAAAGATCAAGACTGAGGAGCAATAAATGAGCTCCGTGGAGTGAAGGGGGCATCGCAGTTCTGTCTCAGTAGACTTGTGACTTCCTGTCAGCTTTTTTTTTTTTCCCCCATGGAGCCGCCTCTGCCTGATTGTTTTTCTCAGCTGAGGTAATTCAGGTGCACTAGCCTGGAGCTTCCCTGACTTGTGTTTATTAGTTATTCATTTCCATCAGCCTGAGCTGCCTTAGGCGATGTGATCTGCAACGTGCTCCCTGCTCAGGTGTTCAACAGCCCAACTGGATCATCCTTTATCTCCCATGATCCCCAGCAGCACAGCACTACTGGGTTCTTAATGGTTGAATGTATTTTTATCATCGGGAAAATCACAGACAGACAGCACAGAAAGTTATATTAGATTATGCTGTCTGAGGTGTGTATTCAAACATGTGAAAAATAAGTAGTTTTGAAATAATTCATTAAAACCTGATGATAATCTCACCTTGAAACCTGTTTCTGAAATATAATGTTAGTATGTATCGGCAGCTGTAGTTAGGCAGAATGAGTCAATGAGAAATCGCTTATGCAATTATCCAATAATGCACGTATAGTCAAAGTTATTACTACAATTATCAGCAGAAATATGCAGTGACCTTCTCAGGTTTCTTTCCTTAGTCCAATGTAAAGGTCAAGGATTTCTTGCAATATTTTAAGAATTGTATCCTGATTTATTGTAATTTAAATACAAATTACATAAATGATCTTTCATTGCAATATGATTTTGTTAACAAAATATCCTAATTTTAGAAATATGTAAAGTGTTCTTATAAAGAAACTCAAGCACTGTAGAATTACTGACGACTGGAAAAAAGAACGTTAATATTGCATGATATGGATGATTCTGCAAAACCCTGGATTACAGTTACAATTTTCTTTTTACATCCAACTCCAATGTCTTTAAAATTCTTGCTTTCAGTAATATCTGCACATGGCAATTAGGGTATGTTTAGGGTTACGGAAAGATTGTAGTCATGGCAAATAAAAGGTGTTTAAGGTTTGGCAACAAAAAGACTCAGGTTGGGAAAAGATCATGGTTATAGTTAATAAAAACATGAATGCTGATTGCAGATCTGTGACAAGAGGCAAACTCCGGCCTCCTGCAGGAAAGTCAAACACGCTACACGCCCATCAGCCCTCTGTACTGTTACTTTCCGCCTCTCTCAAAGGGCACACTATTTCCTGCATTGGCACTTAATGTTGGCATGTTAGATGTAATTTGTACGTAATTCCTAGGGATACTGGTCTGGGTACAACAGGTATCAAATAGACATGGACTTTTTCCCTCACAAGAGCCTTCAGTAATAAGTAGTCAGCAGCAGCACAATGTTAAAACACACAAGACTTCCTCACCATCCACACAGGAGGGTTTGTTGCGTGTCGTCCCGGCCACTTTCCCCGGTAAACAGGAGCACTTGACTGTCTGAGAACGCTCCTCAATGCGATTCTTGTTACAGCATCGGTGGGCGGCAATCACCTCACACGTACCTCCCTCTGCAGACAGATAGACAGAGACAAAGGCGCACGGTCAGTACATGTGAGAGATTAACAGAAAACATGTCACTGAAAATGAACTGAAGCAACCGCATAGAAAGATCCTGTAACTTTTCATTAACTGACTATACATGTGTTTTTATCAACGTCAAAAATCCACATAAGCGGCAATAATGTGAATGAAAGATAGGGAAACTCATATCATGTGAGGCACGCTGCAGTACAATCATTGGACACTTACACTGTAAGTATGTGTAACAAATTGGCCCTCAAGGCATCTCAATTATGTCATCTAATTGCCTCTCACTCAGTGCTGGCTGTCCTCACTCCATACCAATCAGCCATGATGAAGATCACATCATGCACTCGTTATGTATTACTGTAGTGTGCATGCCTTTGCATCCTTGACATCTTCCATATGTTGTCAATATAATTTAAAAAGGGATGAATCTGCTGATCTTCTCCAGTGAAGACCCTGGTTATAGGCTTCAGTCATAGACTTAGAAGGCTGACATCTTTAAGTCCCATGACTGAGCCAATACAGTCTTAGGCTATACTACACTAAAGCATTAACTCCAAAGCATAGGTGACACCAGACAGAGCAAATAAATGCTGTACAATAGGTCCCAGTCTGACAAAGGAGGATGTCAAAAAAATTCAGTGAAAAGAGAAGGCGATATGTGCCGATGGCGGTACTGGGTCAAAATAACAATGGGGAGGATTGCCCAGGGGAGGGAGAGGGAGGTGATGGAGCTGAGGGACATCCTGAAATGAGTGAGACAGGCAGAGGGAGAGAGCTAGAGGACAAGGTGTGTCTGGCTGCCAGGGACTGGCCATGCCAGTGAGTAATGAGGGAGCCACTGGAAGTGCCCCCTTCACACAATTATAAAGCGTGGGGCTAATGCAGCCAGCAGAGCTGCAGGAGAGAGGCCCTCCATCACCGCTCTCCCCTTTCCTTACGCCCCAGGAAAAACTCTTTATCTTCCCTTGACAGCCACCGCAACAGACACCAGCAGCGTCCAACAATTAAACTGGAGCTCATCCCCGGACAGAGGAGAGGAGAGGAGAGGAGAGGAGAGGAGAGGAGAACTTATCCTCTCCAATCCACAAAACGGATAGAGTGCAAAAAAAAGAGGAGACAACCAAATTCCACATTCCATCTTGTTTGTGCCTTATTTCACTCGGCCGTACCAAGTTTTAAAGAGAACATCCTGCTGCGGTGAGAAGATGCATTTGCTTCCACTGGCATGACAACAACCAGTGTGCGTTTCTCTAGCTGGGTTGGTTGTGCAAATGTTTGAAATGGCTCGGGTCATGAATTACGGAACTGAGCTCCCAGCAGCCTCGACAAGTTTGGCAACAGTTTTCTTCTCCCATTCCCATCAATGTCTGCCGTGGCCAGACCAAAGGCCGCCGAGTCCTGGATTAAAAGGCAAACATTTGCAGTCCTGCTGGACCGTGCTGTCGTGCAGTATTAATGTCACTCTCTCAGTGCTTGTTGTTAGATATTTCTGGGCAAGAGGAGAAAGAACACAGACTATAAAAGTGAGGAGAAAAATCCCTTGAGTGTGCTAAAACCCCAAACCTCACAATGTGTTGGCTTGTTGAATATTTTACTGACAGCTTCCTGACCTGCAGACTTGCTTTCAAGTCAAAGCAGATCTCTGAATAAGTGAGGACTTCACGTTGCGTCACAGAATACTGAATTGGGTTGAATCCCCTCAGCTAGCTTCAATGGCTGATTTGCAGGTTGGCACAACAGAGGTGTAACCAGCAAACACCTGACAAGGGACAACAAAAGGCAGCCCCTGTCATATTCATATCAATTGTCTGCCTGTGATGTGACTTTTGGATTCATTTCTTCAGTGGGAATTAAGTTACGGAAGCAAGCTCGTGTATCAAATATTCAAAATAGTGTGTTTCCCCATTTTAGTCAGAGACACTAACTCCACAAATTGACCATTTATTGCAAGGGAGATGCTGGGAGAACTCATCCCCTGTAACACATATTAGCACATAATCAGGGATAGCTGTAAACATACGTAAGAGTCAACGATACCAAAGCTTCAATATCAAAAAGGAGGTTGGGGTGTTGGAGGGAGTTGTGGCAGCAAGGAGTGTTGACATGAGGGTATCAGAAGAGTTATATTGACAACTGACAGTTTATAAAGGGAAACTTGTTTAAATGGGATTGGATGTTACTAGTCAGCTAGTAGCCAAACTGTTGAAGCACCAATGAGCCAATGATACATGAACATGAACAAAATTGCGACGCCAATCAGCTGATTAGAGTGCAGCTTCCTCTGCTGAACTAAAGCCATGGTCCATTCCAAAAGTTGGCAATAAATGAATCACAAGTCAGGTTCCTCATAGTCTAGAAGAAAGCCCACCACAAAGGAAAGGCTGCACGATATGACTTTAAAGTTCTCCTCCACTTAAAAATATATTTTTCTTCTTTTTCCTACAGTTGAATGTTGGAGCTTCACTGTGCAGAATGATGTATGTGCAGAGTTTGACACTAGAAGGATGTTTTCACATTCATCTGCTGAAAGTGGAAAGTTTCTATGTGCTCACTGAAAATCCCATTTTCAAGGCGGGCCTACGAGCATGATTTGTGACATCACAAATAGTTTGGAAGCCAATCCTGGTCCAATATTCAAATTGCAAAAGTGTGATGTAGAAACTTGAAGCTGCCCGTGCACATACTGAGAATGGACTTTACAGTGAACACCTGTTGTCCAGCGGTTCAACTTATATTTATAGGTTCTGGATTTTAATGGATTTTTGGGGGATTTTTTAGACATATCTTTTTAGCCTGGCTTTTACTTAAGGTGCCTCAATCATCATTTATTGTTGTCAATTTTACTTTTTTCCCCATTTTTTGTGTCTGTACTCTTGTATCCTTGCTCTGTGAAGCACTTTAGGCTGCATGCTTGTATGAAAGGCTCTATATAAAAATATATACATCTTTATATATAAAGATGAGTTGAGTAATGAAGCAGAAGGGGTAGATGTCATTTTAACAAGATAATTTAACCTTTTTTGAAAAGAACATATCAGATACAAATTATTAAGTAGAGTCATTTATATACATGTGAAAACATGCCTGGAGGGGATTTTTAACACTGGACAGGAGTTGGGAGGAATTATGAATTATAAAAACATTAAATTACATTACATTTACATTGTAAATCAAGATTTCTTCGAACAAACAAAAACAGAAGAATGACAACATACAGTAGATCAAGCAAGTATTGAGTCGTTGCCAGTTGATTTTCAACCTGTACTGAAAGAAATGAAAGCTGATTGGCCTTATGGCACATTCAACAATCTACTGCGCATAAATATGGTACGATTTGCAAAATGATCACCAGTAATGTAAAGAATACATGGTTTGTGGGGCTGAAATTTGTAAAAATGCTGATTTGGAGGACAAAAATGATCTTTCAGTGGAATATTGTTGTGCATGTTTTACTTTTAGACTTCTGACTGAATACATCCGATAAGTAAGTTGGACAGAACATATTATTTTGATTATTATGATCATTATGATGATTATTATAATTATTGCCATTAGAATTCAGGATCACTCCCCCCCACACACACACATAAGCACATGCTTGTGTGTGTATCAGCCATGGGGTTGAGGTCCAGCCATCAGCCAGGTGGACATTAGGCGGGATCACTATGAACCATCTGGTATGTGGAGGAGAGACCAGTGTAAATGGCTTCCCAATGACTCTACTGGGCCAGTCACGAGAGCCACTTAGACGACAAATGGCCACTTGGACTAGACATAATCCCATTCAGGTAGCTAGTGGGGTAAATACCATCCATTATCTGTCTGCATTTGTGTGTGTGTCTGTGCCCATATGAGTTTGTTTGTGTGTGTATTTATACATATAATGAAACTATATACGGCTGAAAAGCTCAAGTGCGGTAACTGTGTGCGCATTATGGTGCAATATGGGATCACAACAATTTGAGACATGACTGCAGGTTGTGATGGATGTAGTGCTTGGAGCCTGTCAGGCAGCTAAAGGGGTTAAACCAACCTGCTAAGATGGAGTGGGTGGCTGTGCACTCTAGCCTTTGGTGAGGGGAGGTGAAGGGCATCGATGGGACCACTGACTGGTCATTTTTCTCTTGGCGGCCCACAGTGACAGCAGTCATTAAACGACTGGATGAGGTGATTATGTTTAAGGAAATCAATGCTTCATTGTTTTCAGCTTAGCCCAACGGCCAATTAGGAGCTGTTAATGAGGTAAGGCTGTAAAATGTGGAGATAGATAGGGGGAGACGGAATGGGAGCTCAAGATAAAAAAGCCATACTTCATGTTAGAGTATGTGTGACACTTTGACAAGAAGCAAAAATACAAAGGTGCACATATACATAACCTTTTACACTTACATAAATGTACTGCATTGGCCCGAATATTAAATATAACATATATTTTCTGGAAATTATGTTTGAAAAAGTGGGGGTGGTCTTTCAATTCATGGCCTAGACAATTACATGTTCACAATGGAGAGAGTGCTGCTGTAATGCCGACTCCCGCAGAGAGTGTTGCATTATGGGTTGTTTTTAGCCTTAATGTCGCAAGCCTAACATCTTTCACTCCGTTTACAGTGCGACTTTTAGACTTAGTCAGCATTAAGAGTGTTTTGTTAGCCCAGTTTAACCTACAGGAGTTTTTGAAGGCTTGTGTTTTTCTCCCACAGAGAAAATTATTTAATGACGAGTGAAAACGAGTCCATAGCATCTCTCGACGTCTTTGCTGCAGAAACGGACCGTGGACCAAATCATCTGTCAAGCAGCCGAGAATTATCGCTGTCACAGATGATGAGGAGCTCAAAAAGACTGAAAAATGCTAACTGACGGAGAAAATCATTTTGACCTCTTCCAAGAGACTGACAGGCGAGCGTGAGTGTGTGACTGATAGACAAAGCTACACAAATGTGGGATTTACATTATGCTTTATTAGTATTATTTCACGTTTCACTTTTATGAGAGAAAAGGCTTCAAGGAAGAGGCCTCTCTTCTCCTTGGATTAATAGTATCTGAGGGAAACTTTACTAACAGAACTAGTTTGAAAGTGTGTTGTATCTTCAAAGAGTGTTTTTCCAAAAACAGATCTTTGAAAGGGAGGGAGTGTCGTCTTATAATCAGGCCGATATGGTAAACCTTAGATGCTTAAAACCCATGCAGATATATGAGTCACACATCTATCTCTATCTACACACAACTCATGATGGGCAGCATTATTTCTGTGCATAAACTCAAGGTTATAGTAACAAACCCATGACAGTTTATTCACCCAAAGACTCCAGGCTCACAGGAACGAAAGTGACAGTTTCTTTTTATCCTCTGAATGACAAAGAACGTACTCTACCGGGAACTTATTGCCTTGTGATCTCACTGCATCTGGCAATTTTTTGACACAGAGATAAATGCAGGTGCTTGTGACAATGTCACCAAAAAAGAAAAAAAAAATCCCACTACACCTTGGCTCAGCTTCAGCATCAACAACTATAATCTATGCAGAGTGGCCAAAAGCAGTAATCACTGGCTCACCATCAGCTAGCATTTCTGTCACCTCCTCTCTCTCTAACTCTCTTTCGCCCTCTCTCTCTCATACTGCTTCTCTCACTGCTACAGTTATTAAGTAATGACATATGGCCGAGGGAAGGAACACAGCAGCCGGGAAAACTTAAGCCTCTCAAGGACTCGTCATAACAACTTAATCAGTGCACACTCGGGTGAAAATGAGCGGTTTCCGCCTGCACGCTGGAGTGCCTGTTTTGTTTTGCCAGACAGGCAGCTGCTGCATCAACCACAGTCCATCTTTCTTCACTATTCCTCCTTTTCTGTGGGCTTGTTGTTGTCCCCCAGTGCTTCTGTGTAACTGACAGCTATCCACTGTCTTAGTACTTCTAACTGTCAATTTACATCTCAGGTGGCAACAAGAATTATGGTTCCCATTGTCAGTGAATAAATGTAGATGTGTAGAGCTAAGAAATGTAAATTTGACACTCAGTTCTTATTCAAGAAGCAGAGTGAGAGCTGCATTTCAAATTATTGCTGAAGATGATGCACATTTGGAGGACAAATTGAGACTCTCACAGTCTCCAAATGCCTTTTTACAAGTGAACAAAGTTGCTTTGTATCGTGCGCCAGATAAGTCAATTCCAACCCCCGCAAAGTTTCATTAAGCAGCTGATTGTTATTGAGTTGTTTTTTTCCTGTCAACTTTTCTTTCTGTGAAATCATGCATAATGGAAAATGACCCCTTTTTATGACTTGTGTTTTAAACACAATAAAATGAATCTGATTGAAAAGTTGTCAGATATGTCCAACATTAAAAAAAGCTCTATTCTGTTTGTCCCGATTAGTTTTATGTTTTTCAGATTTGAGGGAAGAAAAAAGAAGGATATTAATGATCTTTTTCAAGAAGCAAAGGCATCAAAGTGGCTGCAGGCCAGCTGTCCCTCTGCATATATGTTTAATGACGCTCATCAGAATTTAGCTTTTCATTACTTAAACATGTTGGAATTTCATGAACACTCCCCACGATTACTTAGGATAATGTTTAAACATGCTACAAAGCACCGTCGAGTGGATTCCAAATGGAGGCCTTAGAGGCAGTGCCAGGGAGCAAGTTTTCATGTCCTGCCTCTTGGCAACTGATACGGTTTATACATTTTTGTCAGAAATTACACAACCCTCATTTACTGCTCAAATTCCTCTACTTATGTAAAAGGACCAGTTAAAATGAACAGTGTGTGAAGAGAAATCCCTGGGAGGAGTAGAATTAGACCTCGCTGCTGTATTTTCATGATGGAGTATATCCCTTCTGTGGTGCTAATGCTCTCTGAATCACAACTCCTGGAGTATGGAGGAGATGTGCGAAGTAGCAAGAATAAGAGAAAAGCACAGACTGACTGCATGCATAGTGCATATTTCTGTGTATGTGCCACATTAGAGCTATGCTGTTAGGCATGTCACTGTCTGGAGGTGTTAACATGGACACTGACTGTGTGTATTCCACACGAGAAAGAGTCCTTCGTTGGTAAAAGCATAAAAAGACAACACTCCTCGTATTATTTGGACATGGAGTACTTCTTTGCGGCGCTGAAGTTCTCCTGGCCTTTGAGAGTAAATCGTCCACTAAGGCTTGATCCCCAGCCACTTGTTCTCACTCTGAAGCCCTTTCCCAGAGAGCTGTCTCTCGCCAATGAATAATAAAAGGTAGCCTCAAGGAGGAAGGCTACCAGAGGAGCTTGCACCATTCACCACTAAACACTTCTGAAGAAAGAAGTGTGAGGGATGCCAGCTTCGGGACGTTTTACAGAGCAGACTGTCTCCAAGAATAACAAACAAATTAATCCCAGGCATTGTTAACCATTGTTTATCCAATCTAAAAACATTTTGACCCATGTGTCACTGATGCATCAGGAGCTGGAGTGGATTCACCATTTATCAAGTGCTCATCAGTGCCCTGCTGCAGTGATCCGTATGGTTTCTCTGACCTCAGCCAGTGTGAAGGCTTCAGGCTGGTTTCTCACTGACCCTTCTGTGGCCTGGATTTCACTTTCCTCCTGAGGCAGCATCACCCACAGTAATGGGAGTAGACAAACAAGTGGACATAGCAGCTATAGTAGCGCCTGGAGCTACGACAAACCTGAGGGAGGGAGGAGGAGAGGGAGAGGGAGGGGCGGGGGGAGACACTCCAGAGCTCAAGCTGACTGACAGGAACCACTGACCCAGCTATACTGGAGTCACACGAATCAATGTTGTTTTTTTCCCCTCTGCTGGTATGGCTTACTTCTGAATCTAGCTATAGTCTCACAGAATACTGAATACTGCTCCACTACAGCGGATCCAACTTACAGAAACCTACCATGAATGTGTTTGATAAATGAGGAGAAAGCCAGGGGGGAAAAAAACAGACATAAAAAGAAAAATCTTAGTATGTACCTTGCTTTTTAACAGGTATTCTTCTTTATGCGTGGAGACACAGGTGCAGTTTACTGAATAGGAAAAGTATAGTGCAGCAATTGCACCATTGGTGGTAATAGTCTTGACATCTTTAACAGGTAATTCCATTAGTACGAATAAGAGATGCGAGGTGCTGCTGGCCACGGCCCTGGTCGATTCTTAATCACCTGTATGGGTTTCCTCTCGTGGGCCTGTATGACTCCAATGCTCACATCTTTATGGTTATTAAAGTTAACGATTGCTGCGTGCCTCATTTACCAAGGCTCTATCAATACCAGTTCAGCACCATGAAATTACCCCAGTCCAGAGGGAGCAGCGTGACAAACCGGATTAAGAAGGGTTCTGTAATGCCCTGGCATATATAACTCTCCGTGTCATGGACTCAGCCCGCTGCAAGAAGACCCAATGCCAAGCTCAAGCCCAGTGAAGGGAGGGGCACTACGTGGGCTGTTGACAACCATTAGAGCTTAAATGTCAATTCAAGCTTTTATTACCCACATGGTTGTTCAGAAAAGCGATGAAAAGTAATAGCTGGCAGGTAAAAAAAAAAACTCCCAAAAACACTGCTTTGGAGAAAACACATTAAAAGTTCTCAGAAGTTACCTTCCAGATGAATGGGAAAGGAGGGGTGATTATGGTAAATATATGCAGGATGTAACCTACTTCTGTAGTCTTTCAGGTGTGTAAGGATAACTTTGTTGGATACTCTTTTATGTGCATGACAGTTATATTTTGTATGGAGAAGGGCTTCATTGCATTTTAAATGTGGTATCCAAATAAAAACCTGCAGTAAAGGGGAGAGATGGCTCGTGTCCCTTCACTTACATCCCGCTTTTCTTATTTCCATGGCAGGAGGGTGAAGCCAGAAATAGTGTAGTGCAGTGCCAGAAACACTATTGTACAGAATTTACTATATGCTGTCACAGTCATATAAAGAGATGCAGTACATAAAGTCAGCAAACTTCTATTTATCACTTCTTTTTTTCTTACTTTAGTCCTCTCTTCTGCTGTGTGCCTCTGTGTGTCTGTACACTCTTGTGTCATTACAAAGCAACACAACCATTGGGTCCAAGCACGAAGGTGTGGCCGCACCTCTCTGTGTTTTACTGCACCCTGCAGTACAGTTGGTGCCGCCTGACCTCTGTCCAATGTCCATATGACACAGGTCACTGCTCGCTCTAAATGAGAGTCGGATGGTGAAATGAGAAACTAAATTGTCCATTCAAAATCACAAAACTGCCTTTTTGAACGGCACCATAGAGCAGCCTTCAAAAGTGACATTCCTTGGTAGAAAACAATTGGATGCTGTGAGCCCTGGAAAATGGCCTGAATACAGACCCTGAGTTTCAGTTCACCTATTCTAAAAAAAAAGGAAAAAGAAAAAGAAAGGAACAAGTTCTGAAAATGGCAAAAATTAAAGTTTTTAAATGCTATATAGGATTGTTGAGTGCGATACATTAGAGCTTCTGTCTGGTCGAAGGTCTATTTTGAATATTGTGTGATGCAGGATGACCCGGTGGAGGAGGTGTGACGCAGAGAACATGGTGGCTGTCTCAACCAGCAATCACGCCATACTGGGGCTTCTGCGTGTGGGGTCTGGAACGACATGTCGCTCTAGGTTCAGGCGAGGTCTGCCTGGATTACACACAATGCATTATCTAATATGCATAATGCATCAGCAGGCACTTAACATCAAATTATGGATGCATGCAAACATTCACAGAGTTGGGTATGTAGAGAAGGGGCACTTTGCTGTGCAAATAATCTGCCCACTTTCTGTAAAGCCGAGCAATCAGGGAGTTGCATGATTTTGCATAACTGGGCCCCATATGCAATAAATGTTAATAAGCTCAAATCTCTCTCACTGGCATGTTTGCATGTTGTAATGCTGCCTTTAAGCAATTGGCTACAGCTCACCGCCTGTCTGTTAATGTTCTCTCTTATTTATTCATTTATTTATTTATTTATTTTATTGTAAACACTTGCATGCACAAACCGCATTTTAAATGCATTAACACACGTGCTATACAAACACATAACTGGCTGTTAGTGCAAATGTAGCTAGAAAGCTGTGACCCTGTTTTGCTATGCAGCTGGTTGAGGCCCATTTGAGCCAAAGCAGTCCGGTCTCAAGCATGTACAGTATGCTATGTCAAATGGTTCTATTAACTAAAAGCTTACAGCTCTTGCTCATGTTCTACTATTCACTGTCTGTATTCCAGTCCAGTGTCCCTGACATGTACATGACAAAGAGTTTTCCATAAGCACCTTGTTAAAACGGATATTGGCTTTTAAATGACGCCTTCGTGAGATGATAATTGCACGACAGAGCATTGATCACTTTCCCAAAGACTGACTTCCACATGATGATCAATCTAAGCAAGAGCAAAAGCGAGGAAAATCAATATGCTAAACGCTTAGCTCCTGTTTGACAACACAGAGTAACGATGTCAGATGTGACATTTAGCGGCTGACCTTGCTCTCAGTAGCGGCAAGGACAAGAGTGCGCCGTGGACTACGGAGAAGACGGGAGCATGAAGCTGTCATGAAGAGCTATAATTCATCATGACTGAAGAAATCCTATTTAGGTTGATCAGGCAACAGCCATTTTTTCATACCTGCCTATTAGATGACAGGAAATCACTTGAATCACATTTTTTTCATCATTAAATTGAAAATGCATCAAACAAAGGCCACAAGGGTTATTTCACTAAGATAACCATCACTTTTGCATCACAAAGAGCGGACCCTTTCCATACATTCCCCACACATGATTAAATGTAACTGTAGCCAACGATTGTGCAGAAAATGACTTGATGAAAGGAGTCTTCACTGTTAATTCTCACCATCCTCATCCTCAGTGGTGTTTCTTTACTGTAGAAGCTAATTATCCTCCTCATAAAGCATTGCAGATACCTTTAGAGACAGGTTCTCAATCCTATCAGAGAGCAGAATGGAGACTATTGAAAATACAGCACAGTACACAATGTGCAACAGATTAACTAGGGGCCAAATAGACATCGGACAATGATAATCTATTTTTTGTGTCACAGAGCACTAAAATGGGTTTTCAACCTATTTCTCTACCTGTGGGAAAGAATCACAGCGATGACAAATGACTATAAGAGAGAGGAGAGATGGGCGGGGGGCGGGTTGGTGGAGGGTAAGAATGAGAGGGGTTAGGGGAGCGTAGTTATTTGCAGACTCTAAAATCGGAACAATATGAGAAGTGGAACACAATTTGGCATCAGATTACTCACAGCGATATCCATCAAAACACACAATTCAGTCACTCAGTATCATTACTGTCGGCTTGATAAGCTTTTAAGCTGGAGATAAGATCTTGATGTGGTAACACAAGTGGGAGAAGAGTCTCAGTCTCATCTGTTTCTATTGTGCAGGCCACAACAGAGAAAAATGAACCATGTACCAGAGCAATGAGATGTGAGATGATTCATTACGAAAATGATTGACGAGTTTATCATTAACAAGCTGCCATCTCGCCCCCCCCCGCCGAGATGAAGACGACAACAAACTTTCCCCACTCTTGACATCTCTTTGAATCAATACTTTTATATTCTGGTGAGTTCTGGTGTGTTTATTAAGAGTGTTTTATTTTATATGAATCACATATTTTCTCTGTGTGCAGAGATAATATTGCAATCAAACGTTTTTAAGCTTCCTGTAGCTTCTCACCAAACGCCATAACATTGGGAAGACACTGAATTGACTTGCTGAATGCCGGAGCTCTGTGAAAAGAAGAAGGCCTAACTTTCACTCTTTTCTTTTTTGTTTGACTGAGAGTGATTACTTCATCTTCCACAGCAATCCTCTGCAGAGAGGAATCAATCATGAATTGAAATATGCCATGATTCAGTCACAGAAACTATCCCCCATCTACGAGATTAAATATCGGCCGTAATGAATGACATGCTCTTGTACCCATTAATTATAAAGATTAGAATCATGACTTTGTTTTGAACTCGTGTCCTGTCCACGCTGATTCTCAAGGTCATTCTCTCTTATAAGAGGACTCATACTTGCAAAGAAACACAGATATAGAATGAATTAAATGTTCACAAATAGTTTTCCATGCTTTTTTCTGTTGCCTCAAAACTCGCTTATGCAAAATTATGGTGACAAAATGACCAAATGATTGAATTTTTAGCGTCTTGTATCAACAGTAACACCCAATATTCACATACAGTGCATGCACCTTGGGCATTATATTGTCTCGTAACTGTGAAACCCTTAAGTGGAGATGAAATGAAAACCTGAATCTCCTCATCAGTCTTGCCTCTACATACCTGTAAATTTGATCTGTGCCACCAGGGTGGACTGTGAAATCATGTGGCTGCACATCAAAGTGTGACTGAACTCAGTGTGCATACTAATGCTAGAGCAATGCATGCACTGAGGTCTGTGATGGAGAGAGAGAGAGAGGGAGAGAGCAAGAAAACAACCAGAGCAAATCTCCCTTGAAAGAAAAATATATATATTGGAAAAACTGAATTGTGTTGACATTTAGTGAATATTTTATCCAGGAGAAAAATAAGGTTAAAGTACATTTTCAGGTACATAAAGGTCCACCTTAACTACTTTCCCATGCTGGTATCTACCTTTCATCCACAGATTGTACTTTCAAAAACGCCCCCCTCCTTAACGCATCAACTTGGGAAGAGATATGGCTGCTATGGTGCCAAAAGCAGCAGTCACCGTGTGTATCCTCTTTATCCATCATATCCACTGCATCATTTCCCTGGTCATTGCCTGTGTACTGGTGGTGCTCCAAATCGTGACTGTGGGATCAGAGCTAGGAGATAAGTGATTGTCTCCTGGCAGACAGACAAGCTTCCTTGACAGGCAATGAAGAAAGGAGCCTCTGCAAAGCACTTCAGTAGACACTCTCCCTATTTCTCTCTGTTCTGTCTCCCTCCATCCATCCATCCGCCCATCTGTCCATCCATCCATCCATCCATCCATCCATCCATCCATCCATCCATCCATCCATCCATCGCTCTCCAAGGTAGGTCAAAAGAAAGATCCTGCTTGGCAGCTCATTCCTCACTCTGATGAAGCTGCTTGTTAGAGACTCATCAACTCCTCTCTGTGTTTCAGACACGCACACACGCACACGCACACACACACACACACACACACACACACACACACAACGCTATCTTTCCCTCTAATACCTGTCTTAGAATGTCTCCATTTCACTTTTCTCGCTGCCTGCCTTCCACTTCTCATGTCTCAGGTCTCTCTCTCTCATTAGAGACATCTCCAACAGTGCGGCGCATGAGGGAGGTATAGCATCTGACCGGACTGAGATGTGACGTGTTCAAAGAGGGCAGATTGCACCATGCGTGGGCTCTCATTACCCCAGGTCACTGACCAGAGTTCGTCGAGCTCAGTGGTCCCACTGGCTGGCAGGTGTCGCAGGTAAAAATGTACCTTTGCCCTAAAAAAACATACACTGGGATGCGACACATGCATGCCACAATGGAGAACATGCAGAAGGGGGATGTGTGTGTTATGGATGTACACACACACAAACACACAAATTAGAAATGACTCTTATGAGTTGTGGTAATTCTTGCAATTAAGTTTGTCATACAAAGGAGGCATTCAGCACGGCGCAAGTAAATGCTCCTAAATGGCAACTAATGGAATTGTACTGGTTGTCTTTTGCTTGACACTGTTGCAAAGAAGTGTGTTTTTGATTAATTTCATCATGGGGTAATTTGTACATTAATTTTCACATTATTGCTCTGATATGTCAACACCTATGCACTCTAAACAGAAGAAAATGCAATAACGATATTTGCCAGCTGTTTCTCGCACACAAATCAAATTAGAGTGCAGCTCTCAAGGCTCAGCAACAGATGGTTGATGAAGAGGAGAGTAAATCCCCAGTAGTTACTGTACTATGACACTCCTATGTTTATCTCCACGGACTTTTCTGGAAGAGCTCCATTATTTATCCATTTTCACAAGTGATGGCATTTTGTAACAGTAAACTGCTGTATGATTTAAACCAGACAGACTCATTCAGCTGCATACAATGGCAGCTTGTTTATATGTGTTTAAAAGGTCTCCTATCTTTCATTTTCAGAGTTGCTGTGGATGAGGCAGATGCCAACTCTATTCAAAATAGAAATGTCTTCAGACCCGCCTGCTCTCTTTGGAATTTAATTAATCACCTTCAAATTTGGCATGTGGCCTTCTGAGAATAGTGCAGCTTTTTGCTGACGTCACGAGTAGAGGTTGGCACGCCCTCTCTGGCCTACACACCTCTGTTGTCATCAGCTGGAGGGCTTCGATAAGACGGAGGAACAGACTGTGGTGTATTCTTGGGTCTAGTTTCCAACCTGAGAAAACCTCTAACCCGAGGCTCTCACTCGGAAAGTACAGTGCCTACTCTCAGTGCATTTCAGCACAGCACCATCTTTTACAGAGGAACCTAGCTGACAAATTATATTCAGCTAATCACTTAAAGGAAGATTCTAGTTTCATATGACCTGTCATAGTTTTGATATCTATTTTGATATCTATTGGTAATCATGTGTTTCTGTCCCTGTCTTACTTTGCTGTAATAATGTCACTGTGTTCTCAGATCTTGGCATTTAAAACAATGTTGTCATGGCTAATAGAAATGATGGCCATAGCTATGAAAATAAGACTCAAGTTATTATAAAGTTTTCCATTAAGAAATGTATAAAGTAAGATGACTAAGGGCCCTATTTTCATGGCGCCACAACGACCAGCGCAAGCAGCGCTCTGACCTTTTGGCATTTTCCAGACCTTGAAATTCGCTTTGACGTGAGCGAATTTATGACAGTAGAATTAAAACTAAAATAGCTTCATCAAAATTTACTTATTTCTATCATCATTTTACAAATTACCTAAAAAAACCCACACCATCTGCTTCTGGCTGCAGATTTGTGGTGCCGCTCTACACCATCCAGACAACAATACGATTTCCTGAAGAAGCGTCTTTTGATTTGTTGAGGTATTGCTGTCATGCCTCACTGTGATTGGAACAGCTGTTTCAGAGCGATGAGACCAGTGATATGACTGGCTGAGAGTGTATTTACTAATACCCTGCTCCAGGTGCGCTTGGAGACGCCCACACAGTCTATGCGCCCCAGACCTACAGCATTGCACTAGTCGTTGCGCCTGCGCCATTAAAACAGAGATTAAAAAAGAGTCTACAGCTGCTGTGTAAGGCTGCTTAGGCACAACAGTGCTTTGTGCTAAATGCTAAAAATCAGCGTGCTAACATGCTCACAATGACAATGCTAACATGTTGTTTAGAGGGTTATAATGTTCAACATCTTAGCTTTGTCATTATTTTTTGATATTTCATGGACCTAACATTTAATCAATTCAGTTATTTATTAGTTAATTCTAAAAAAAATCAATAGATGAACCTATAATAAAAATAATCCTCAGTTGCAGCCCTATGAGAGCGGCAGATGAAAAGGATGAAAAGAGACGGAGGAACAGGAAGTCGGATAAAAAGACAGATGGAACAGGTTGCCAGCCATCAAGCTCGCCATACTGTTTTGTCTCCTCATATAACTCATCACAAGGCACATCCCTCCTCCTTTCTTCATCAAGACTAGGTCTCTCACTGACCTTGTCACAACATTTAACTAAAACTTTTCTTAGAGGACACAGTTTAACAAAACTTTTCCACTGTATTTGTTTGCTCCTGTTTTTTTAGGAGGATAAACAGGACCGTGAATATGGGTCAGCCCTGCTGGAATAGAAGACTTTCAATCTCAAAAGTATTGATGCACAATCTGGCTGCAAAGAAGGCCCCTGAAAAACTCTTTCATCAATATCACTACCTCAGATCAAAACATTTTTTGATTTTTAACATTTTTCAGTTCACTCAAGCAATGCTTCACACTGTAGATCAGTGCATGTAATGTACTGTTCTGTTAAAGGAATTCATAACTGTTATATATATCTATCTATCAGTGTATGTCTTGCATCAGCCATGCTATCAGAAGTAATTCCATCTGGTGCACTTTACTTTGCAGTGTCTCTGAGCAAAAGCTCTGTTAAATCAGAATGCCTTGTCATATTATAAGGCATGCTCCATTATGTTGGAAGGCATATGGATTAACTAATTAGGAACGCTCTGTTCTTTGCCACAAAGTACTAGCTCCCAGCTCTGGGCCACTGACTACACTGGCCAGGTAATGAGCTGATCTGGCATAGGAGCACCCATATGCTGCTACAGGGGATGCCTAGCTAAGACCTCCATCCTGGAGACGTGTTCCTTCAACACATAAAGCAGCATGTGGCAAGGTTCGCTGCGCTGCCCCCACTGCAAAGCACTGTTCACTCAGTGTTAATGAATCAATCAATTTCTCCCAGATAAATCACAGTGAACGCCTCGCAACGGCCGACTGTCACCATGATGAATTCCTTCATTTCATGTAATAAGCTGGCTGGGAAGTGATTTATCCCTGGTGCGCACGTGGCTATATACAGCAGTGGACAGAGGCGAGAGATACAAAATGAAGTGTAATATGTCATTGAAATATTTCCCATGCAGTCAGTGAATAAGGTTGAGGCGCAGGAAAAACACTTAAGTCCAAAATCCAGTCGATATCAAAAGATTTCACTCAATCTCTGGTTGCAGCACCCAGTCGGGATATGTGGCTGGTCTTGTGTTGCACTAAGGGTTCCCTGAGCTGGTGTGGGCCAAAGCATATTTCCTGACATCACCATATAGCTTGCTGACATTTGGCTTTGAATTAAGCGCCGAGCCTTTTCAAGGCTCCTGTTCTTTCTACTCCTTATATTACAGAATGAGACCAAGATAAGTGGGAGTAAGAACTACATTCTAATGCTATTGATTGCCTTTGCTCTGCCCTCGTTCAGGACCAAGATAAAGAGCTGTTTTTTTAAAATGCAGACCTCCTCTCTGGCCAAGCAGGAGACACTGTGTGCTAATCAGTTTAAACCACTGCTGAGCTCAAAGCATCACGCATAACAATCCCCTCCTAGTTTGTGTAAAGGGATTGATGTGAGTGTTATGGTTTTGTACTGATCCCAGTTAAGTGATGCTATTACTAGACTCAAAGTCCGCCTGCCACTTGACCCAACTACATCAACAGCAGAGCAATTAGAAAATACAGCGTCAGTGACAATCATTTTCACTTTATAGATGGTTTAATATCCTCACCCCGTCAACTGATACTAGTTTTGTATGTATTTATTTTGTATAGTGATCTTTGAATTGAAGTGATCTTTGCAAAACTTGATTGGGGAAATCAAGATTTGAAAAAAGAATAGAATAAAACAGAAGGCAATAAAAAGGGAATTAAATGAATTAAAGTGGAATTGTGAGCCCTATCAAACCAATGGATAATCCGAATAAAAATGCCTACATCCACAATCATTAATCACATTTATATTAACATTGCTAAAAGATTTATACTAACCAAACTCCATTGATGAGTCCATTTGTTGAAATGGGAAAAGGCTCTCGGCATTTTTCTCTCGATTCCACATATCAAAATATCCTCCACTTTAATTTATGACTCATTTGGAATCTATAATAGCGAAAGTAATAATAGTATTTCACAGTTTTCTGCAGAGTGAGATAATTGGAACTGAGACATTAGGTAGCAAGTGGTCAGTAAATGAAAATAATATTACTTGGTGAGCACTTTCAAAAGATGGTCCAGAAGCCTTAGCATGACTAATCTGTTTCAATTAAGCTGCTGTGAAGGGACCCTTTGTACGCTTGTCTGCTAGATGAAAGCTTGTGAAAATATCAATGGTGTAGTCTTAACTGTTTGTCCACATGTTAGCAAAAATAGAGTGTTATATATAGATATCTCTTTCATAAGAGTAACACAGTAACAACTTTTTTGATTCCTACTCAAGCAAAACTCAAGGTTCACAAATTAAGCCCCCCCCGGATTAGCCCCTGAAGAGCCATCCAGCCCTCTCCCTCATCATTACCACCGCCTTTATGGTGCTATCTGATAATTAATTAAAAATAAATGAGATATTCTCTGAACTTATGGGCTGTAGAAATCGAAAGGTGATGTAGAAGGCTGTGCTTTAACGACTTGGTGACAGCGTCTTAATTATCACCCTGCCCGTTTGTTACCTTGTCATTGTATGTGTGTGTGTTTGACTGTGCATGTCTGCGTGTGTGTGAGCATGTGTGCGTGAATAGATCCGAGCCCCCTAATCTCTTAATATGCGTCTGAGGTCTCATTTGAGTTCAAAAGTCACCATTTAATTATACCGTGGCAAATACTTAATTTTCAATTATGATGGTGCTGGGGAGCTCACCTTGAAAAAGGACGACTCAGAGACAGGCGGACGGGGCCCCTTCTAACCTTTTCAGAAAGGGTTTTTATTTTTTTTGAAACCCTGGAGTTTGTCAGTGTGGTTGATTTGCATGGGGCTGTGGCATAATGAAGGTCTAGTGTTGGTGGCCCTTATTCGTTCTGACTTAGGGGTCATGTTGAAGGGATAAGCTCTGGCTGCTAAGGAATCGCTCTTTCACTGGGGCAATTAGCGCAGACACACACACACACACACACACACACACACACACACACACAAACACAGTTACACACAGATGGTTACTTGCACACAAACGCTTTTTAGAGAAACACTTATGCCTGTTTTGGGCTGGACTGCAGAAATGTGGGGGCCAGCCCTATAAACGCGAAAGTCTGTCAGTGACTGACTGACTGATGAAGACACACCATTGGTTGGTCGAGTGGTGGACTTTCCCCATTGGCCGTTGCTCTTTTCACAATGGATAGTTTTATAACCCCTAAAACAGAGACCTTTTAAAACGCTGCTGACCCTGTTTTAGTTTGAAAACTCCAGAATGCGTTTTAGTGAGGACGGGTGGAAACAGAGACATTCTAAAATGATGACACCCATGTTCGCTTCCTTGATTGGGTCTTATCAACCACGACGTGTCCTTCCCTGATTCGTCACGCCCCATCACGTGACCCTTCCCCAGACGAAAACAAATGACATTAGCCTTGACTACCAGCGATTAATTCAACATTAATAACTAATTACAACACTTACTTTCAGAAACAGTTCCACCTGGTCGTCGGTCCAAGCAGAGAAATCTTTGCTCTTACTTTTCTCCATTGCTGTTCTTTGTTCGTAGTATTTTCTGCAACTAAGCAACCAATCGCAGAGTAGACAATCTGCTTCTTGTTACACCGGCACGTGCATGCCCAGTGCACGTGAATGGTCATGTGATATGTGTTTTCAGGCGTGTAGTATGGACAGAGATTATTTCTAAAATGGCGATAAAATGCTTGTGTGTACGGAGATCGTTTTTGTTTTAAAACAAAAATGTAGTAGTGTGGTTGTAGCCTAAGGCTACCGCTAGTGGGTTCATCCCTCGCTCGCTCAGCACTGAAGACTTTTAGTGTACGCCCTCTTACTACGTGGGCCCCAACTCGGTCTCACTTTGTGTATAAGTTGAGCTGTGACCGGACAATCGGCTCCCAAAAACAACTTTTTTCAGCTAGTTAAAGGAACCGGTGGGGACCACAGCTTAGATGGCTGCGCCTATACTTATAGAATCTGGAGTTATGGTACGTAACTAATGTTTTATTTCCTATAGGCTTTGCCCTCTGAAGCTATTGCTAATGGAATAAGGGCGAAGCAGGATGTGGTCCATACCCCACTGGGTCCGTCCGGTACCCACAAGCAGAAACACACACCCACTTCACGAGAAATCAATAACCAGTCCATACCTCACCAATGCACATCACAGTATCATGTGCGCACTGATGGCAGAGACACAATATCTGATATTCACCATGAGGGAATGAAAGTGGAAAACAACATAAAACCTACTGCTGTGAGAAGCAGAGACGATGGTTACGCACTGTAACAGTCCAGCAGAGAGCAGAGTAGGAGAGAAAACAGCTCTCCATGCGCTAGTTATCTTTCAAATCAAACATCTTAAGATATGAGTGGAAAGTATTGTTGTTGCAACTGCATTTATAGATTTTTTTGACTCAAACGTAGCTTAACCATGTCATGTGATATGCTACTTCAGTACACTTTAAGAACAAATATCACTGGGACCACTGCAGAAAATTTTGAACGTTTAATATCCAGGAATTCACACTGACTATATGTGTAACAATTTGGCCACAATACACCACACTGACCATACATGGCCCAGCCATTTACTAGGTTTTGACCTAGTCTTGTTAGGTAAGACTACATCACATGTGACTCCTCCCTGCAGAAAAGTGGTGAACAAAAGAAAACCAAATTTGGAGTAACAAATGCTGACACACAGTATATAAAAAAACAGGGTCACGACACAGTTTGGCAACTATTGTTTGAGTCATTATTCAAAACATAATTTTCTCTATGGGAGGTCACCTGCAGTGGTGAAACTACTATTCAATTATAATGTTCCATGTTTGAATTGCAGTCAAAGAAAGTGACTGGATTTGAAACATTATCAAGTGACAGGTTTGACAATGTACTCTCATTCAGCTCAGTCCAGAGGCACTGAACCACATTAGCAGAAACATTCATGTCCAAAAGGCTGAAAGTGGCAGTGTTTCTTCAATATAGAGCTGAGAAGTTTAGAAAATTTCTCCAGCAGAAATGAAGTTGGCATTATGCAAAATTGCCCATTTTATGTTGCCTCAAATCTTCTCAGAGTGGCAGCCAATAGACAGCACTCAGCAGGATGCTTTCCTCTGAGCAGTTGGCATCGCTGAGCCAAAGCAGTGGGACAGTCTCACAACACAATGAGTGATGAAATGGCTTCCCAACCAAGCTCACTGCCTCGTTCACTTTCCCTCTTCCTCCCTGTCTGTTTCTCTCTTGCTCGCCCTTTCTCCTGAATACTCCACTTAAACTGAAAGCTTCCCTTGTTCTCAGCATAGAAGAGTGGATGCAGGTTGAAAGACATTTCTTCAACTCAGTGAGAAAATGAGCCTGTTTCTGGCATCGGTAGGAGCAGGGCTTTTATAGCTTTCTTCTACTGAGAGCAGGTACAGTATGTGAGTGCCAGTTCTCAACATTTCCATTTTGCCATACATAAAGATGCCCCCCTACACTCTTTTCCAAGCTCTAGTAGCACCACCAAACACTGTCACCTATCCTGTTCAACTGTTACTGTCAAAGAAGGAGAAGCTAAAAGGAAAAAAAAGGAGTGAGGGTGGAAAGAATAGAAGGATAAGGAAAGTTTTTTTACTGTTGAATGCAATTTCCTCTGCTCTGTTTGTTCAATTCAAATGCTGCTCATTTATCAGGCAAAACTACCTGCCAAACAGGAGAGAAAATACACAATAACTAAATCCCCACAGAGTTACAGAGAGAGGAGGAGGAGGAGGAGGAGGAGGAGGAGGAAGGGAGGACGGAAGGAAGGCAGCAACCAGCCCCGTTTCCAATGGCTGACTCACTTTTGTCACAACTGGACCCTGTCTGCTTCTCTCTCTCTCCTCTTTCAATAACACCTACACTTGAACACCTACACTCATTCTAAGGTGACATCCGCCTGCAACAGGAAAATAGCAACGGTCAATGATGCTGACTAAGATTTTGTATATTCAGGCTCTGAAAATAACAGCCACAAGGTGGGTGTATTTATTTATGACATGTACTGTATATATTAAAACATGCATATTAATGATTTTGTTGGGTTATACATGATAGTTCCTCCATTATTTATCAGCCTTAAAGTTTAGCTTCAGATATTTTCAAGTCTATCTCATGTAATATGTACGTTGAAAAAGTTACCATCGCTATAATCATTCCTTCTACAAACTGTCCATGAAGTGATCCCTTTCTAATGCAACTACATGAAACATTGCTGTAACCAGGATTTCATCCCCCATTGCAACCCCACCCCACAAAGAAAGGTTTGACTTCATTTTCCAATAAAAAATATTTTAATTCTCCACATTATATTGATTAATTTAATTGTTCCGTTACTATTTCATGTCCCTACACGACGGTCTAAATGGTGTTTTAAAGAATTCTCAACACGTGAATATAATTTAGCGTGTTTTTCAAATGCAGCAGGCAGCTGTTTTGTAGTTAAAGAGCTCTAAAAACCTGCTTTACGCAGCCTGTCCAGCACCAAATGGTAGACAGACAAAGTTAGTGGCTAGCTGATAAACATAGTGAAGTCATCAGCCATTAAAGAGCCAGATCTTTCCCTCAGGAGTTGTTAGAGACCAAAAACTGAGCAAAAAGGAGAGTGAATATTGGACTTACATTCACCAGGTGGCCAGAAACACGACAAAGGGATGCTAATGTTGCGCCGTGTCTGCTGGATATGTGGGCGCTAACCACATCACTGCAACATCCATGGTTTGACTTCCAGCCGGGGAACCTTTGTTGCATGGCATACCCCTCTCTCTCCCCACATTTCCTGTCTGTATCTCTACTACCACTATCAAATAAAGGAAAAAAAATGCCCAAAAAATGATCTTGAAAAAAACAAACAAACTTGTTTTTAGCTTTTTTCCGCTGTGGTGTTATTGTGGCTTTAAACGCCAGCCTCCAGCTCTGACTGAAACAAATAAGGGACAAAATCCACATTCCCCGTTCAACACAAAAACGAAACATTCTAAAGTTTAGCTAAAGCTAACATGAGGCTGTCTATGGTAGTCGTGTGTAGGTCTATTGCTGGTGTTGCAAGGAAACACTGTCAAGGAAAACACAAATAAGGAATTTGGTGCTAAAAAGATAGTAACCTTGGAAGATACCCAGTGTTCGCATTCGGGAAGGATGGCTACATGGCCAGTAGGGAGAAGAGGAATAATTACAGCATCCAATTTCTCCTTCAACATACAGGACACGTGGCATGTGAGTGTTGTGTTGAGACAGACTTGAAAAAATCCAAACCTATCCTTCCACATTCGAGTGAATTTTGCTGACTGCCAACACTATTTTTACATCGTCCTTACCCTCAGTTCTGATTGAAGCTGTGCACCAGCTCTCATTTGGAACACATTTTCATTGGAAGACAAGCTCTGCTGCATACACCAGCTGGCACTTTACCAAACAGTTTCAAGTATGTACAATATAACCCTTGTTTTGCTTCACTTTGCTGAAAATTGTGTTTTTTAAGCCAAACAATTTGGAGAATGTGTGCATTCTTCTGGGACACCGCAATTGCCAATACTTGTGTGTGACTGAGAAGACTGTTGCTAATTCCCTTCTTCTGTTTTCACCTGTTCCCTTTCTTCATTGGCAGAGGAGACCTCCAGCGCTCGGGAGCCTTTAGACAACCAAACAGCACCTGGATCGCATGCTAAAGTGTGTGGAAGCTGTCTGTGATATTTCAAAACTGAAAGAGAGGGAGGAAGGTGAGAGGAAGGCCTGCAGTGAGTTCACTGCTCACCACTTACTGAAAGCACCAGCATCTGCATGTATCCACTGAGGGTTTTATGTACACTGGACATGAAAACTGTGTTTTTCCTGTGTGTAGCTTCTTCCTACTCATGCGAGGAAACCCGCAGGGGTGTGAAATTTGGAAGAGGTAGGGGGTCTGACAGGGTCTCAATTGGACTGCAAATTGAAATGCACTATTTAATATAATCAAAGCAAATAGTCCAACTGCAAATGAGAGAGGCAGGGAAGATGACGGAGAAGAGGGCAGATGGGGGTGGGGGGTGTCTTGTTAGTTTCCCACAGAGGTTTAACACTGGTCAGAGCATCCCAGGGTGCTGCCTTTTTCTCCTGTTAGTGGTTTAATTAGAGATTCAACAGCATTGGAGAGGACGAGGGAGAGCGGGAGAAGGGCCGATTTGGTATGAGATAGAGGGGGTTACTGAGCAGAGGAACTCTTTGTGCTTGTTCTTGAGGCACAAATTGCAAGGTCTTGTTTGTACTGGATTAATCAGCAATTGTCCTACAATTGAGAGCCAGCATATTTATTCTGCAGACATGCTGATAGCTCTAATGATGATAATAATAACAACAATAACAACAGTTGAGTCTCTTGGGAGAGCCTTTTCTGTGGGCATTTCTTCAATAATTACATGATGCATACCCATAATTCAGCACTAATGTGTTTGAAAAAATAGCGGGGGATGAGAGGTAGGTTACACAACCGAGGGAGGCTGAAGTCTGAAAATAAACCAGGCAGAGCTAACATTAGGCTGTACTACTGTGTGGTTCTGTGTATTTAAGAGATAAAACAGCTGAAAGGCAAAAATAATAATCCCACTGAGACATGGGTGGTCCCGGAAAATGCAAATGATGTTGTTAGTTCCTGTGGATCCTACTGCGGAACCCGTGTGCCCGTGACCCCCCTATGCCTCCCCCGAGGTGAGCCCAAATTGCTTTGACAAGGGCGCTTGTTTTTATCTCATGCTTGGCTTCTCCTGGCTTGTGATTGATGCAGGCCTTTCCGAAGCAGCAGCACTCATTGTTTTTAAGACCACATACCTGAGTTATGAATGTTTCATTCAGGAGACTAAATATGAACTGGCTGGGAGAGAGCCTCCCCAAGAGCACTGAGGAACAGAAGACTCATGCATGCTAATAATGGCCTTAGAGAGGGTGGAGGAGAGAAAGACGGTAAGAGCAAGAAAGAGAAAACAGACAGCAACCGTATCATCAATTCATTGGCTTCTGTATTTCCTTCAGACTCTTTCTTCTGCACGTTTCTACCCTCTCTGCCAATCACTCTCAATTCTTGCTACCAGCAACAAAAATTCTGCAACAAGCTTCCAAAAACAGAGAAATCACATGAACATTTTTGACTAAAGCAGCACAGCAATATATCCATCTTGTTGACTTGGGAGATGTGGGGAGTAGTTTTTTGCTGCAGTGACACGCTGGCCTGTCGTATCTGAATTCGGGCAAGATTTATCAATATAACGTGCTGCAGTGGTGGCTGACAGGTCTTGCAGTGTCCCACTGTGAGGTCTGCACAGACGGAGGTCTTGATCTGACCTCCCACCCCCCACCCCAACCCCCTGCTGAGGTGAGAAGGAAGCCCCAACACACACCATGTTTTGAGTTAGGAGTGGTTAAGATTGAAAAAGCATCCATGTGCCAAGAAATGTCACATCTGCAGCGATAGTGATAGCGATACATGTTTGGTACAAGAGGTGACATGAGTGTAGGTATGATGTGTGTTTGGCGTGACATGCAAATAATTCAGTTTGACTGTCTCTCTCTCTCTAAGACACACACATACACACACACACACACACACACACACACACACACACACACACACACACACACACACACTCACTTGAACTCAACGTGACTCTCTGGTGTCAAGTCCCATCCATGCTGAATAGTTCCTCTCACCATGAGCAGATTATGATTTGTGGTGAACTGAGGCACACTAGCTGCTTAATGGAGTTGAACAGGATGGAGGAGTCTCATTCTCATCTGCCTGTAAGAGACATACGCATACACAGAGGGACTGAAAGAAAGAAAGGGAACAGAGAGAGAGAGAGAGAGAGAGAGAGAGAAAGAAAGAGAGAAAGGATGGGAAGGGGAGATCCACTGGGATGTGTCAAATGTTGCATGAATCACTAAACGCTTCCTGCTCTAATTGGCTCTATTCAGCAGTGGTGGAGGAGGTACTCAGATCTATTACTTCAGTAAAAGCAGCAACACCACAGTGTAGAAATACTCTGCTACAAGTAAAAGTCATGCATTAAAATTTTTACTTAAAAGGAGTGTAAGATTTAGGGGTATCTATTGGCAGAAATAGAACATAATATCAATAAGTATGTTTTCGTCAGTGTATAATCACCTGAAAATGAGAATCATTGTGTTTTCGTTACCCCTTTATATCTACAGAGGGTGTGGGTCCTCTTCCACGGAGCCCGCCATGTTGCACCGACATGTTTCTACAGTATCCCAGAATGGACAAACCAAACACTAGCTCTAGAGAGGGCCTTTGGTGTTTTTTGCGCTTTTTTCGCTTTTTGCGTGTTTCTCCTACACGCTTGGAAGGGGACGGTGAGCAGCCTCACTGCTACATGCCACTAAATCCTACACACTGGTCCTTTAAGTACAAGTATTTGCATCAAAATTTACTTAAAGTTTAAAGTAAAAGTACTCATTATGCAGAATGGCCCGTTTCAGAAAAATGTATATTACTGGATTATAATTATTGATGCATTAATATATACATCACATGTTACAGCTGGTAAAGGTGGGACTAATTTTAAATATTTTATATACCGTATATATATATATATATATGTACTGGAGTAAAAAGTACATTTGCCTCTGAAATGTAGTGAGTGAGTAGAAGTATAAAGTAGCAGAAAATGGAAATTTTCAAGTAAAGTACAAGTACCTCAAAACTGTATTAAAGTACAGTACCTGAGTAAATGTACTTAGTTACTTTCCACCACAGCATCCCCTGTGGTAGAGGCCAAATGCCTCCCATTGTATGTGCGTCTCATATCCAACACTCAAAGTGATGGGGATCAAAGGATTGCCACTGTGCGCTCAGTGAGGCATGAAGTGATATTGTCAGCTCCACTAAGGCTCAGATCCTTGTATGCAAACGTATGGCAGAGCTCATGGCTACTGTGTGAGGGACCTGTTGGGATGTTTCATCCCAGCAGTTGAAAGGCTGACATCAGTGTTGAACAGACATTCAAAGTGAATACCAGAAGGCCCTTGTCCTGGTCCATCATATAGAATGATCAAATCTCGACAGTCTGCATTTGTTTTCATGCTAAACCACTTAAGTATTCCTGACACAAGCACAGACAAGCACACATTAAACCACACACTCACTATGTTGGATGACACCACTGAAGCACAGAGAAGACTCATACGGATACTACCAAAAGGTGAATTGGAGCAGAAAATGGTTCAGGTTTAACTTTTCTGACTAATGGCTTTCAGTGGCTTACATCACAATTACATCATTTTTACCAGACACTTATTAAGTATTCATGGATTCTCCAATCCCTACATTGTTAAAGTAGCCATAATCTTCCTGCTGTGTGTGCAATAATTGAAAGCGACAGAGCAAAATGTACTCTGCATGTTAACTGTAAGATTTATATTTTATGGAACATAGGATATAAGCAAAATGACAGCATCTATGATACATTGTAATCAAATAACATAATTAGGCATACATACATTCATCATCTGTGCAATATATTCATGAATATATAACAAATGTCATATTCAATGATTTTTGCAGTGGCTTGAGCTGGACAGTGTTTACTAATGCACATTTAAACACTGAGACTACAAGTGATAAATAATAATTTGCTTCTGCACTTTGATGTCTTGTATTAAATTCTCTCATTCTGTCCTGTTGAGTGCAAGTCTTATTGCAAAGGCTGTCACGACAGTTTAAGCTTATTCACTGGTGTCACGTGGTATTTTTTCATGCATGTACCGTGTGCTTGTTTTCTTTTCCCACCGTATGGTAACAATGTGCTGCCTTAAATGTGTGTGTGTACCTGTAGGCAGGAGCTTATTGTGCTGCGTGGGCAGTTGGCGCATGGCGAGCGGCTGTTTTCAAATCGACATGCAGCACGATCAGCCTCCTCTCCCTCTGCTGGTGGGCAACTACACATCTGAGGTGTTATGTGGTGGACGTGGACAGGGTCTGTGAGTGTGCATTTGAGTGTGTGGTTGGAGTGGTGGTGAGGAGGAGGGGGGAGATTGGAGGTCACCACAACCACATGGACATGATAGGCAGGCGTACATGCAACTAAATGGGCCAGACACACTCTGATAGGCATGTGGGGAACGTTCTCACACAAAGGAGTTAGCTATGTGAGAAATTTACAAGCATATGGACTGCAACAGCTTGATGAATGTAGGCTGTTATCCCCCACACACACTGTTTATGGAGTGTGTGTAACCTACAAATATGTATGACAGAAAAAAAATACTGATTATTGTAGATGCAATAAAACTTTCAGTAGAGTAAGATAATGAGAGGATGTGGGCATTATTAAGCATGAGCTTTGTTGGAGGGTTATAGGTCTTTGTTTGAGGGCTGCAGATTACAGAAAATGAAGATGGTTTCAAAAGGATATGGCCTATTATTGAAGGAACAAATGCATGGCCTGTTTTTCTGATGCTCTGTGTCATGTTTCAGAAGAGTCTAGCTTTTTTTCCCCGTCGCCTAGGTAAAGAAGGGTCAGGACACAGGATTTGTTGCTAAGACTACATGCAACACAAGAGGTATGAGAAACATGTGGTGTGCTATCTATGGCAGAAACCAGCTGTCACATGTGCACACTGTAAAGGTACCATACCTATTGTATTAAAGGAGAGAAATCAAACAGTACCTTGTAGGTATAAATGACTCAAGCAACCAGTTATCACTGTTTGCACAAATCATTTAAAACAAATTCACAACACATCAGACAATATTATTGCTAACATAAACAAGACAGATTTGCTTTTGACAGGGTTATGCAAACTGAAATTGCAGTATAACACATTTCATATGTGTGCAGATGGCACACGGATTGGAATGTGTAAAGAACAGAGAAGATAAACAGCTCTTAATTAACAGTGGACTACAGTGCTGCTCGGTGCAAAATTCAAACAGCTGAAAACATAACATCTCCATGTCCACCTGTAAAGGCTGACAAAACCAGCAGCAGGAATAATAAATGTTACTACTGCTTTAAATGAGCTGAAAAGCAAGTGTTGTTTGGCATTTTATTCCTTTATAAGGGAGACAACAGCAGAGAAAGAACAGGAAATGAGGAGAAAGAGAGAGAGATAGAGAACGATATATTCAAAAACTGGACTGGAACCACAAACAACATGTTCATTTGCTGAGAATCTAAGATAGGTAAATAGTGTCTAGCCTTGTTTTTTTCCATCTAAAACCTGTGTTCATTTTGCCATGCACCTTGGCTGTTTTTGAACCATCCTGGGCTGTGCAGACTGTGAGCAGGTGAGCGGGTGACACGCTTGCTACCCATCTTCTGTTCGGAAGTGTTGTTATGGTTCTGCTGTATGTTTCTTCACATTCCCCAGCTCTCTGCCCAAAATGGCCTGGGGGAGTCAATTTAACAGGTAAGTGTCTGACTCTTGGGACTGCTTGAGTGCACAGATACCCACTGATTGACAGACTACACTTCAACCTACACAGGGCACAGGCTATTGCAAGAGAGTGTACATAAACACGATGTCATATGCTGCAGAAAGAGGTAAAGAGAAAGGATGGTTGCTGGCAAAAAACATAATTTTCTCTGACGAATCTCAGAAACTCTGGGTACTTCTCAACCCTCGGATCTCTCCCCTTTCTTGTACCTCTTGAGGCTGCTGAAAATAAACCTAGAGGACTCATGGTGTACTCTGACCACTCTGTCTTAGCTAAAACTGCCAGGCCTCACCCCAGGAGAGACCTAACATCCTCAGATGTACAAAAACTGAGCCCTCCAGGCATTTGGCTCTCCTTTACCTATCTGAAAGCCCTTACAGTCAGTCATCACAAACATTCCCTAAAAACAGCAATCCAGGGAATGAACGCTTGCTGCGGTAAACACTGCCAAACCACATGTGTGCAAAGTAACCCTGCTTTGCGCCCTCTAAAACTCCATTTAGTCTAACTTTGCTAACTCAACTTGGCTTCCCTCAAGCCATAAAGCTGGCAATTGTCAGAGTGCAGTCATTAAAGGAATAACACTCGGGGAACATCAATAAATGCCCAGAAGGCTCTTGGTTCAGGTCAATCATTCTAGTCAGTTAACAGTCTCCAAACAACAGGGCAAATTCATCATAGGGCCTAATCACATTGGGCAAGTCCACACTTCGCCTCAGAACAATATCCGCTAACGACATTAGCGAAGGGCTAGTAATATGATGTGATTTCCTGCCGTCACACAGAGGTGCTGATCGATGGTAGGGCTGAAAGGGGGATTATTCAGGGAGACCCAGTGTTCTCATAGAAATGTTTCTACCTGCTGTACACACGCAGTTACGTCTGGGGTTGCATTCAGAAGATTTTATGCATTTTCTTTGTGCCAGACGGTATGGGATACCTCAGTGTATGATAAATAAAAAAGATAGATACCTTGTTCTGCTAACTTTTGAAGACTACACACGCTAAATGTCACTCTAGTATGGCTAGAAAATGTTGGTATATCACTTTGAGTTTGTCCATTTTTGCTCTTTGCTGGAAGTGAGACTAATATGTTTTTTTTCCTGAATGGAAAAAAAGAAGCATTTCTGGGGTCAACAGATTCAATTAACCTTTAAGAAGAAAAGAATCATACAGGAAAAAAGAAAGCAAATAAACCCTTCAGTGAACCCAAGGATGCGCTCACACACACAGTATATAGTATCCGTTCCCTGTGAATTGAGCCCAGTCACTGTGTTTTCCTCATAGGAAGGACTCCTTCCTGAGTCCTATAGGGTGTTCATTACTTGTGGCAATAATTGCTTGGTTTGCAGTTGGATTCTTGGGAGCTCAGATCAACTACAGATCCCAGATATATCCTCAATTTGCTCAACACAGAATAAAGCTCTAATAACAGCCACAAACAGTTTCCCACAGTATCCACACAGACTCTAACCAAAGCCAGGGTGGTGAGACATGAATTGTGATGTTTCTGTCATTGTTAAAACCCACATCATCAGCCATGAACCTTTTTCATCAATTTGACTGGATCCAATGCAGTGTATCATCAATTTTCTTCAAAAGGAAAATGAATCATTAGCATGATGTGCCTTTCTGGTGGGTGACCCATAGATCAGTGATTTTTATGAGATAAATATTTAATCTAAATATTCAGTGTGGAGGCAAGGATTGTTATTTGAACTGCTATTTGAACAAAGGCAACCATGTTAACAGGGTCTTGAGTTTTGAAATAGGTGGTGGCCACATTTATTTATTATCTCCTATATTAGTTACACTTCTCTCTGCTGAGCCCCTGGGTCAAGTTGCGTCTCAGATGTGTAGTCCTGGGCTGAGCAGCCACTGAGCAGTAACGTTTTTGGATGTTCCATGGTGTTTAAGTGTTACTGGGCTCTTGAGCGGGGAGAGCTCAGCACAGAGGCAGTCTGTCCGCTCTGCCACCTCGCTGACAGGCAAGCAATGGTCCCTGGATCCAGGCTTCTGTGGCTCCCCGGCTCCCCTCCTCCTCTTCCTCTTCCTCCTCCTCCTCCTCCTCTCTCTACCAAACACCACCTACACCTCCCCAGCAGCACCTCCATCCATATTCACAGCTGCCTGCTCCCTGTCATATTCGCCTCCCTGAGCCTCCTCTGCGGCCCAGCCTCATTGTCACTCAGCTGGGGATGGGTGACCAGGCAAGCTGGGAGGAGGCCAGGGCCTGAATAATGGCTACTCTATCTCCTACCAAGAGAGACCAGTGGTCCGTTTAGAGGCAATCTTACTGTGCCTATAAACACAGACTCCTGAGAGACGCGCACAATAAAAGTGTGAAAACAACAGGGGAAAAGACAAAATCACGCAAAAAGAAGGCAGCAGAGAGCTGACAAAGAAAAATGTGTTTCTCCTCTAACATTCGCCACAGCTGTTATTATCTGTGGCTCCATGCAATTACCACATCATATAGTTATTCAGCAAAATGGGAAACATAACACCACAATACACTTGCCACAACATACAAAAACACAGACACTGAAGTATCTGAACACATCGAAGCCAAAATCAGTGAAGCATAGACCGGGCCCTGAAAACAAACAAAAAAGAAAGAAAAACAATATGTGGGATTTCTCCAATCCTCTGGCTCTGGAGGTCTGATGTAGTGAGCAGCGTGGTGCAGGACATCCCTGTAGCTCGTGTCCGATCATGGCTGCCCTCGCATGGTGGTCCCATGCTGACTGGTAAGCATTACTGGCCAGACTCCAGATGATGACAACTTCTGATCAATCATGCCAGCTCATTACCCAGCATCCTCCGCCTCAGACAACACTAGGCAGTGGGGTACCACCTTGGAGTCACCTTGGGTATTTAAAGTAACTGTTTACACAACCTCTAACTCTGCCAGCTGGCTCAAGCTCACACTGTTAGTAGATGTTGTAGTTGGGCTTGATTTTTCTCAGAATCAGATCTGCTGAGTAATTGTCGTAGGGCCTGTGGTCCTAGTACCAGAAGGGTGCTGGCAGCTCTCTCCTGCCTAATCCAGCTTTGTGCCTGGGCCAGGTAGCTGTCAGCGCCAGCCTGGTCTGCTGGTGGACTCGCAACTACCAGCACCATGGCAGAGAGGGCCCACTGCAGTTCACCTGGACACTGGGGCTCACACCCATCCATCTTCGGCGCTGAGTTGTGAGGCTGAGGTGTGACAGAGGACCTGTCACACCACTGGCGGAAGGGCAGCCTTGATGGAGGGTACCCTGCAGCAGATGCTCCAGGAGGATGGGCAAGGTTAATGTGCCTGGCTTTACCCTGGGGTACATCGCCTTGTCAAAAATTAACAGAGGACAGCTTGATTGCAAGCAGGCTGTAGAGAGGTTTGCAAATTTAGAATGACCTTAATTGTAAATGGCTCGAATATGCTTTGATGCCAGTACGTTCCCTCTTCTCTACTGACGTCCACTGAAACATACAGTACTAATCTGGCGTTCACATACAACAGATCTATTGGCTATTGGCTTGGTAGGATTAGATGAGGTAGCATTGCGCAGCACACACAGGCAGAGAATAAAGACATTTTAAAAAAGTCATTCACTATGGTAATACTAAAGTGGTACTAATACTATGGTATTAGTACCATAGTATTAGTACCACTTTAGTATTAAGTATTAATGCACACACAAGAATTACACACACAATAACAAGAAAAACAGAAATGAGTTGTAACACTGCCTCAAGGTGGTGCCAAATTTGCAGCAGCCATAACTTTGCTTGTCTGTAGATGGCACAGATCAGCATGCCTGCAACAGCACTTCTAAACTGCTGCTGCTGTTGCTGATAGGTGGCCAATAGAGATGCAACTGTAGGTCCAGTGCTTCAGGTCTTATCTCCTGTCACAGCGGTTCAGACAACAGATAATATTGGTTTCTGCTGTTTTCATCAGGGACACTGTGCGTCCTTGTTTAAGGAGGGGCTTAACTAAGTTATCAGTTAGCTCTTAATTGAGAGGGATGCTGGGGCTAATTGTGCCATTGACAGATTTAAAGAGTTCACCAGGGATTATCTCACAAGAGCAGCTGGAGGTTTACATGTGAAGTTCAGGAGCAGTAACTAAATTATAAATTGTAAAAGAATTAAGAACTGGAGAGTTGGCGAGATGGATAGTATGGTAATAAGCAGGTCAACTGAGAATGGATTTGACGAATTTAAAACATTAAAGGAATAATGCTAGTTCATTGCAATGATGATGGAAAAGTATTTGGATCTAGCATTCTTAAGAGTTTGCTGATACATAACCAAGATAATTTCATCAGAGACTTGGAGCTTGCCTTGTTTCCACCTCCATGCTTGTCGTTTTGTCATTCTGTTCTATTCTGGTACTGTTGATCTGCTAATGTGTGTATCAGCTTGTTTATTAATATAGCTGCCAAAGCTGGAGCCATGGGTTAGCAGTTTTACAAGAGATGCCACTGTCACATTCCCAACATGCCTCCCTGGGACATGCAGAGAAAACCACAAGTACAGCGTTCCACTTCCAGATAGTTCCTCCAGAGATGGCTGGCGCTAACAGCATTATCATTATGCAGACATGTGCTGCTGTAAATTAACACATTGACTAGACTGAAAAATTTATAGGGAAATGGTGAAAGTTGCACGAGATGCACTTTCTTCATCTTCAGAAAATGCTTTGTATGTCCCAGGATTGGCGAGGGAGACAATAACTGGGAAAGGTGTGTTTTAACAAAATGTGCTGGAAAAGAATGGTAAACACTGAAGCACCAAGTCAATGAAATGGATGTCACAGTGGGACTTGTGTGTCCACGACTGTAGCCTGAAGGTACAACAGAGGAGTTCAACACCAAACGGAATTCACTCTCTCACTCTCTCCACTCTGAAGTCCAGTCTGCTCTATATAAAGCACCATGTCAGTTAAATTCACTTGGACAGCTACACGTCTACTTCTATTTTTTTTTCCTAGGGCTGTATCATACTCTCAGATCATTTATAAATGAGTTGGCGGGATGTCTGCATCACGAGACGTGCCTGAGCACGGCGGGAGCACTAGCTCTGGCTGAGCGTCAGTTTTCTCCAGTGAAGCTGGTTATGGTGAGGGTTATTATTATGTAGAATCACAATTATCCTGACAGTTACCGGAGAAGAGAAAGGGTGAAAAACATGGCTGTAAAAAGAGCAGGTCCGTCTAGAATTAAGGCAATGAGGCACTGTCAGATTGCTGAGGCTCCAGTGCCAAGACAAAATAGCTCAACCGGATGGAATTTGTGTGGTACACGGCAGGAAAGAGGTCATGTCTGTGTGTGGGATGACAGATCCAGCTACCTGAAGGTTGAAGGTGTGCAGGTGTCAGTCATACTGTGCCTCACAGGCTTAGGGGTTTGTGTGCATCCCCCCCATCATCAGTGACCTCCGCCCGCAGTTCTGCCATGACAGCTCTGACATCTGTCTGTATACTAGGGAGCTTCCAGTTTCTGCAGTGAAGGTCGTATGTGCTGCAGGGGTTGGGGGATCGGCAAAGCCCTCTAAGGGTCTCAGGCAACACCGGCAAATGTGTTGAGTTTGCCTGAAAAAGCAGCTTGTCAGCGATTTGCTACACAGATGAGGGGTCAGTGCATATAGACACGCTGTTCCTGCTGCCAACGCTGACCGCATGGGGACATGAGAGGGAGCCACTGTGAAGGGCACACGGTTCATCACGGGAGCACCGAGGGGCCCGACCTTCGACAGCCATGTCAGAGAATTGGGATTTGAGTGCAAACATCATTTTCAGGAGGTGGGAGGAATGACCATTCCAAGGCTGTCTGAGTAACTTCAAGATCATGTGCTTTTTTTAAGTGCTAGTATAATCAAGATTTAATTACAGCATGCATAATTGTTGGCCAAATGTGGCTCCTGGATGCCAAAACAAGTGCTACCAGCTTTTAAAAACAGCAGTGAGTTCTTCTGGATTCTTGCCACAGCTGTGTTTTAGCTCAACACAGTACAGTGGTAGGAGAAGGAAAGGAGAAGTGAAACAGTTGCATAACAATTGATCAACTCCCTTATTGTAAATGGCTGAGCACTGCCAAATTTAACTAGAGGCTTGGGACTGGAGTCGTGGGTGGACTTAGGGCCTGCTTCCCCCCTGGCTCTGACAGGGGCCCATGGGCTGCCCAGGGCCACTTGACATCATTTCTAGGCCTAGTTCCCTTTCATCTCCATTATTTATAGACTTGGAGCAGAGGAACAATCTCCCTTGCGGCAGCTCATTGGGCTTATGTCTCCGCTCCCCCACCCCCATTACACAGAACCGTTATTTACACAGACATCACTGGTTAAGCACTGGCCTTGCAGGGACAATGCTGTAAGCCTTCCATCTCCGCCTTCTGTGTAATATACTACGATATAAGGGAAAGGGAACGGAGACTTGGTGTTGAAGCTATTCACCGTGAGCAGCAAGAGAATTTATCAAGTCTTGAGAAACGACTCTTTGTGCTTTGTGTCCGTGCAATAGCTCTCAACCAGATGTCATCATCTTGCAATGTCCTTATGTTTTCAAAGTCTATTATCCTTAAGGGAGAGAGACATCAACTCTGAGACAGCAACTTCAAACCTGAACTAATCGTGCTACAGTTTCATTTGAAATGTTCCATCTGTCACATATAGATATCATACTGTAAACAAAAACCTAATCAATTCACTATAACAAACTTTAAAACAGAAAAAAAAATGGGAGAGCTCGGTGGGGTAGGGGGGATGTGTTGAGGATGGGGTTGCCAAGTCTCTTGGAAATACTTTAGACAAAGCAGACTTTTAAAGCCAAAAAGAGTGATGATGGCAAGAGAGAGAAAGGGGTAAACAGACTGAGGAAGAAGAATGCCAGCTTGTGTATTGTGCATCCTACTTTATCTTCCTCTGAAATATCAAAGGGTAATGTTTAGAGCTTTGTCATCCTGATTTTAATACAAAGCAGCTAGATGGCTTTGTAGAATAGCAGGAAGACACAGTTGTCCCCCTCAGGGTGACACATCCAAAGCCAGCCCATCAATCTCCAGACCCCGGTGCGTCTGGGTCTGCTGCTTGGGAATTCGACGCAAATGCCAACACTGATGAAACCTGATGCTGGGAAATTCTACTTTTCTACTTTGAATAATCAGGTAAAAATGTGTGATGTATTGCATGTCAACTTAATTTCATATGATTGTGTATATGTCTGCATGAGTGCCTCAGTGTGTGTACATACTGTATGTGTCAGTGGCGCCATGAGTTAAACCATGTATGAAAGTAATTACATCCCTGGAATGAACCAGTGTAAAAACTTGAGGATGCAATTATGCTCCCATTGAATAACTCATCCTTCCTGGCAAGAGCTAATTGCATTAAAATGGATTGTGTATAGTCCTCTAGCATGAGGCATTAAGATTAACGCCAGGAGAGTTAATAGTGTGTCATCTCCTGAGCCCCCCCACCCCTCCAACCAACTACCCGCCCCCTCCCCACATCTCTAATACTGTATAAGATTAGAAGCAGGGAGAAAAAGAGAGAGCAGGAGGATAGAAAAACATGTTCTGTTTCTCCTCTCAGCATCTGCCGTCCCAGCTGGGAAAAGACCCAAGCTATTCATCAGGCTCCACGCTGCTGTCTTCATGTATTCAACTCACTCAAAGGTCACACCGTTAAAACACCAATCTGAAATCCTCTGGCCTGCTTTTAGAGCTCTGTCCCTTCAAATAGACTGAACCTGTGGGCCAAACTTATTTACATACACCACAGACGGGTGTGGGTAGATGCATCTCTGCATCATTTATCAACCTCTATTTTTCCTCTATGTTTGGTGGCCCGGGGTCCTGTTGACAATATGTCTTCTCCCATTTATTAAAAATTCGTACTCTGTTATGATAATTAATTTGTTACACAATTTTTTAGATTGAAAATTAAACTTTTGAAGGTGTGGCCTACATGCTAATGCTACTATGTGTGTCTACGCACAGCAGTCCTCTGAGCACTTCCGAGCTACACTACATGTTCTCTCTGAGGTACAAGTGTTAGGTGTGTGATCTGTGCTGTAGCTTACACTCACACACACTTTGGGTCCAAGAAAACCTGTGTGTGTGTTCGGTTGTAACATTCCCAAATGGCTCAACGCGCTGTGTCATAGTTCCCTGTCAGAGCCTCAGCGCTCCACCAAGCAGCTAATGCCTTGAAGAAATGGGCTTCCGAGCTCAACATTAATCCCTACAGCATTTCTGTCCTCACTTCCCTCCTTCCTTCCTGTCAGAGCAAATTTAATGTGACACATATTCACAAGAACACGGGCCCTTGTAATTGTTCGGGCTCTGGTGGATCCCAAGTCGTGATAACAGCAGTTAGCCATGTGGCTGTAATGCCAAAACTTCTAGCAAGCGGGGGCAAATCCTCACTAATGGCTGCTGAGATACGTTGAAAAAGAAATACAATTTCTCAGTTAAATGATGTGTGAAACAGATTCCACACAGGGATCCCCTGTTTTTTTTTCTTCTCCCTCTCTGTTCAAGGAAGAGCCATCTTACAAGTTCTTGGCTCATATCCACAAAGCATTTTTTCTCACCCATAAATACTGTATATAAAATATAAAATATAGATTCTGCATAGCATTAAATTTGGGAACTAAAGCCTTCTGTGATGGTATGTGCACAGCTAGCAGTTTTAACAAGCCGTTCTAATCTTAAAGGGTGGAGCTGACACTGAATATTTAATCAGGTAGGTGTTACAGTGTGTCAGACACTGACACAGAGACTAAAATGAATGATGAAAAGTGTTGTCAGTGATTCATCTTTGCAGGTTAAAAGGGTGTCAAACATTTTGTGATTTCACTTTACAAACAGAGCTGTTGTTTAAGAGGGCAATAATGTTGATTATTTATTAAATATAACAAGTATAATGTAAATATGTTACAATTAAATGATTAATCATTATACTCATAACAATTACAATGTTATTAATTACTTTTTGCTTAAAACTGAACAGTAAAATAATTTGATTACTCAAAATTGTCAGTCTCAGATATTTGAAAATGACTGCAATAGCTTTCCAGTGTTTAGTAATGCAATAAATAATTCAACTGGATGCTTCTTTAGATGTATCTGTTGTCTAAAAAAGTAAATGCTGAAAAGTAGATGTTCATCTATATTATTAAATCACTGCCATGTGTGAATGTAACTGTTTATAGGCCCACTGAATGACCTGAACACAAGCATCAACCTATAAATATATTTCGACAATATAGCCAGTCACAGGTAAGCATCCCAAGAAGAATCCCAGCAAGAAGTTGGCTAATCAGTAGGGGTGGAAATCTTTGAGAATTTCACGATTTGATTCTGTTTCTTGGTGTCACGATTCGACTTAGAATTGATTCCCGATTCCAAATTGATTCTCCATTCAATCAATAGCGATGGGGGCACTATTTTCAGGCTCTTACTCCAGTGCAACCATTAAATTGTGTTTTTAGTCTACCAAGTCTACTAGTACTAGTGGCAGATAAGCTAACTGGTCTTGGTGAAGGTCACTGTCTGTCTGAGTGTGTGAGTGTATGCAGCTTTTTATTTTTAAAGGTTTGCTGCAAACATTTGGAAGAATGTCACAGTCCTCTGCCTGTATGAGAATAATATAGAGAATAATGAAATGAAAGTGTCATTTACTGACCACTACCACTGGCTATATGCCTAAACATAAAGTTAGTCCACGTCAGTGGTCAGCAGTCAGGTCAAACCTTGGGTCAGGTTTTTCCAGCAATGTTTTACAGGTGCAATAGAAATGCAGGTCTGTATGTTTTCTTTGTTTTTTTTTTCTTTTAATTCATTCATTCAATTTTAATTCATTAAAAATAACATTTATGTGTGAAACTGTTTGTTTTAGGATTGTATCCAAGAGCAGATGTCATTCCATCCATTAATAAATTTAGGCTAACAGAGTAACAGCAGCTTATGTTAATACTCATTTGGCAAAAAAATGGCTCATATTTGCTGTGCTGCACTGTAAAACTACAGATGTGATAGATTCTCCACATCTGATAAAAAAGAGGTCTGCTTCATTTATGGTTGAATGAAAGAACTGTTTTTGACATAAATCTACTCTGGTCAAACAGGCTAAAGCTGTGGAACCAAAACTGTGTTTTAATCGAAGAGGCACTTCATTTAAATGATGTGGATTATGTTTTTTTTTTTTTGGTGTTACTCTTCTGGTGGATTTCATTTCAGCGCTATGCATTTTTCAAACAGCCTGGTGCAGAATCAGGCACAGTAGCCCCGATTTGCATGCCTCTCCTCATGTGGAGGCCAAATATTTTTGTTGGAGGGCCAGAGGGCCACTTGTCTACGTGTTCTGGAGTAAAGAGGTAGCAACATTATGCCTCCAGCAGTGGAGAACATTGTGGAGACCCATTGTAAACGTCGTACAGGACCAGGTCTTTTGAAATAAAATAGGCTGTGGACCAAGTTACTTGATCAGAGTTGATACACAAGAACATACAAAGTATACAAGACCGTGCTGGGTTGGACTGTCTTAACGTAAGCGCACTCTAGGCTAAGACTGACTTCTGACTGCTCGAGCTGTTAGGTTAAGGAAACACCAATCAGCTGCAATAAGGCTCTGCGGCTCTACAACCACATGCAGCTTTTTACTGAAATCTATAGGGGAGCCGTCTATACTTGGTTAACATCTTCTGATCTGCTGATTGCTGCTGACAGCGTGCGTCTTTGAAGTCTGAGGGTGTATGTGTACACGCATACCGTATCAATATCTGAGTGTGTGTACCTCTTGAGAGAGAATAAAGAAACAGGCAGGGGGAAGTACATTTCCAGCCACAGCAAACGAATGTGTTGAGATTTAAAAGCTGTGCGGGAGGGAGATTACCTTAATAAAGGCTGTAAAATTATTTTTCCAGGGTACAACAACGACCTGAGAAAGAGGTAAATTGCAATGTGCCGTTATAGCCTGGCTATTAAGTTAAGAACAGATTTAATGAATTCATGGTGTTTATGCCATGAAATGAATCAGTCTTTGAGGTTGTGAAAAAATACCCCACTGAAAATGGAGGAGAAATCAATCAGTAGCCCCTATAAGCTCAATGCACATTTTGCACCCTGACTCTTATTTTATATTTCCACCCATACTGTGCTGTAAAACATTAGTTAGCCCTCTAATTGCTGGATGACTGTGAGAGAGGTTACATGGCAATCCCCATGCCTTATTTAAAACCAATTGTTACTATATGATTTATTTGATATCTTGTGCTGGGTTCATTGTGCTGCGAGTCTAACCACACGTTGTATTCCACAAAAGAGCTAACATGCAGAGTTATACAGTTATTTTCAACACCACCAGCATAATAACCACATGCCTGAGTGCATCTGAGTTCACTGTGAGTCACTCAAAGCTCAGTCAAACTTCATCCAGCCAACTGACTCCCCAACATATTTGGATGCATCTATTCCACTCATTTCAAGTCATGGAAGAATTGCAGATTTTGCAAGTCGGCCTTCAACCCACAAGACGTAAACACTTTCCATTTGAGAACATTGCATGCTACCAGATGAAATATTACCGGTTCAGCGAATTAGATGGCTAATACGGCTAACAGTGGGAGAAGAGAAGCGCAGGAAAAAAAGGCAGATTTTTCCATGTGTTGATTTGAATGACCTGACAGCAATCACGCCCAAACAGACACTGGGGGACAACAACTGTAGTTTTGGGCGAGTGTACCGACTGACGGCGCGGTTTCCAGAGAAGACATTTGCAGCCCACGGCATGTCACTTCCATGTCGCTGAGGCGGAGGTGCGTGTGAATGTACCGTCATGAGCAAGGCGCGGGCGACTTTCTATGTGATTAAGAAGATCTTGCTGCTAGTGCAGGGAGAATACATGGTCTCGCTATTGATTTGGCTCTAGGTTCTCCTGCTGTGGTTGTTTATTGGCCCTTGACTTCGCTTTTGTGCAGAGGAGACACCTGCCGTGTCCTGACTGCCAGCTGACAGACCAGATTCCTGAACTCATGGCTGGATGGCGGCCCACCCAATAAAACCCACCGGAGCACACATGCTACGGAAAGGTGTGAAAGCTATGTGTGTGTATGTGACTGTCTGTCTGCGTCGCTGGACACATTTCTGATGTGTGCGTGCAAACCTGTGTATGTTTGCATGTGCCGAGTTCATATCGACTGATAGCAGCGTGATGAGAGTTAAATATAAGCAGCCCGGGGAAGTGTAGATTAATCGAAAAAGCCGAGAGACAGATTCCTCTATGGCTGCAGACAGCACCAGTCAGCTGGTCAGTCAATGCCTCTTTTTCAATACATATCTGTGTGTACCCTCCTACCCCTCATCGCCATGCACCATGGGTATTTCACAAAAATGTTTCAGACCAGTCCAGGCGCTGTTACTCTGAATATATAATGCAGTCAAAATGTAAATGTAATTAGTTTGAAGCAATGTGATAACCCGAAGAGAAAGTGAAAGTGAAAGTTCGTTTTCAATGAGGCATTTTTAAACACGCTGAGGCAGGAGGCTCCTGTTGTAAGGAGGAAAGCCCAGTTTGGGGTTTTTTTTACCTAAGAAAAAAAAAAGTCAAGTAAATTCCTTCCCTTCTCTCACACTGCCTTTTAGAGAAAAAACCCATTAGGCTTGGGACAAATGGCTGATGGGACAGGAAGGACTCAATAATTCAGCAACCATTGTTTCCTCTGATGTGCACCGCGCTCTCAATTGACCTCTGCTCCTCTGTTGTTTTTCCTGCACCGGCTTGATGGATCTCCTCACTATAAAAAAAACTTTGGGAAGACTCCAAAGACCTTACGAATATAAATAAAAACACAGCTAGGGGCAGCAACTGTAGTGACTGCATTATGTATAAACACGCACACACGCATGTCAGCCAAAATGAAACAAGCAGACAGAGAAGCACACACAGATAAGCGCACATGCCCTGGACTTCTACATAAATCAACTCCTATCTGTTTATCACCGACAGGCGAGCTTCTGCCCCACAGCTTAACTGTCACTCAATGATAAATTAATTACTGGAGCACTGCTTGTTTCTTCGCAAGCTACATGCTTATCTCCGCCATATGAGGTACTTGCATGCATGCATACATGAACACACAGGCTCATACAGAGGTCCAAAGCACCAGAGCTGTAAAGTCATAATCAAATCGCTTTTATCTCCCATTAAAGGGCTTATTAAAGCGCTGAATCTGCCAGTGTTGTTGACTTCAGTGATTTAATGAACATATTCACAACAGAACACTGAGTGTGTGTTTGTGTACTGTACAAAAACACATGTAAGGTGACCATTAATATGCACGACAGTCCAACAGCTCACCAGAGGAATGTACTGTAAGAGGCTGTAATGATGTGGCAGGGCATTCAGAAATCACTCACATTTTTACTTAGTTATCCAACAGCCATTACTGCCTGCTGACAACTTTGACCAAATTAAGGGTTGCCATACAAGATCCCAGCTCTAATTACTGGATGGATGATTTGTGCTCATAACATTGGGCCCTGCCCAGTCAGGGAAACCATCGACTTCAACAGGGAGATGGGGAAACCAGAGGCTGGGGTGAACATGTCTGGCTCGGAGTAGTGTTGCGATCGGCTAGTTTCCACATTGCATTTCCCCCGTTGGGAGCTGAAATCTGATGTTTTAGGGTGGAATCAGGTAAGAATTGTGGGCTGACCTGGACCGTATAAGGTCCATTAAGCTGTCACGTATTTAGGCAGAAAAATATCCACACAGATTATAACCTGTGAAGTTTGTTCATCTCTACTTGTCCTTCAAGTTGTATGTTATTCACTTCAGCACTTCGACAATGGAATCTTATCTACTGGCTGAGTGTTGAGCAATTCAGCATGGGGCTGGTGTAATTATTGCTTTGAGTAATTATTTTTTTTCTCCACTAGGCAAAGACTAATCCATCATATTGATAGTCCACATAGATCCCTATGGGGAGTGCACGTTGACTGAATATTTATACACTACGTGGTGAACCACGTTTTTTACTGAGTCATTCATTGAAACTGTGTGAGGCGATCCTCTGTGCCACAGCAAAGACTTATTTGACAGCAGCCTGAAACTGACAAAGAGTCTTTTTACCCACTATGCATTGCTCATTAATGGTTTTACGACTGTGAACTGAGAGTATCACAAAATCCACCATCTGAAAAATAGTAACTGTAAATAATAACTGTTTTACATTTTTTACCTTCCTCCCATTTTTTATTTTCTCTCCCATTTTCTCCCATTTTACATTTTTTACCTTCCTCCCATTTTTTATGGGGACAGAGCATTTGGGAAGGATTTCAAGGATTATTCAAGGCTCTTAATAAACCAATACTATCACTGGGGTAGATGAAAGCACACTCTCCCGCACAACCCAGAAAGAAAAATCACTGAAGTTCAGAGCTCAAAGTACTGTAAGATAAGGCAGAGACATGTTTCTTCTCCTGTCAAGCCATGGCCAATTGGATTAGTTGAACCAATGATAAACTAGAAAAGTGAAGGTCTTTCCCTATGTAGCACCAGCATGTGCTACATTAAAAGCCTCTTCCTCTTCATGGAAATGCAAAAAGGCAAACAAGTGAGACAAACGAAAAAAAAAATCCTTTTAGTAAGAGAGGTGCTGGCTGTTCCTTTAGTGGCAATAAGCCTGCATAAGACCACTTGGCTCACAATACATAATGTAAAACTAGCTGGCTGTGGAAGCTATGCTATCATGGAAAGGTGATGCATGATGGATGGAAACGCTGCTCTGCCCACAAAGGCTGAACGCTGTGAGGAGAGGAAGCTGCTAAGCTCTGCAGACAGCATCTTAAGTTCCATCTACCACATCGCTATAGATTAACGCTTTTTTCGCTCCGCTCCTGTGGGAGCTATCGGCTACCTACAGCACGAGGTCAAATTCTGTGTTGTTGCCCATACTCTTTAATCTGCACAGGAATAAAAACCTATTGAACCTGGAAGGGAGTGAACACCTCTCACTGCATAATGTTAGTCAGTTTATATGCTTCTTCACACTTACTGAACATCTGTTGAATATTCAGACATAAAGGTTTTTTCACTGTCTTGCACAAAAGCAGTGTGAAAAAGCTTTAAAGGGAAACTCTGGTATTTTTAAACCTGGGCCCTATTTTTACATATTTTGGGGTCTAAATGACTAATATTTACCAAAAGTTTTGGTAAATAAGAATGACAAATGAGTCATTTAGACACCAACATTTGTAAAAAATAGGACCCAGGTTTTAAATACCGGAGTTTCCCTTTAATTCACTCACACAATCCTGATTGACTTGAGATCAAAACCTCGTACACACATACAAAATGTACATCTTTACAACCATCATTCCAACCTTTACATGCACTAGTGTATGTTGTAAGATGACCACTGTTTAAATGAAGAGCAAAATCAACTTTCACTGTTAGAATTTACATAAGGCTTTACATCACTGTTTTATATAACAATGTATCAAAATACTGCACCTGGATAGCAGTGAAAGAAACCTAGATATAGCACCAACCACGCAGCCCAGACACACACCTACACCAACTCATTCACCCACACACACCCAGGCAGTGTGTGTTTCCATTACACACTTCTGTTCCCATCTCCTGTTTTGTTCTCTACTGTAATTGGAAAGCCAGTGAAGGCATTCTGGGAAACATGACCACGCAGCTAGGGGAAGGCATCCAGGCAGAAGATATTAAAATGTATAAGTTTCACCTCCTTCTTTTTTATTTTTTCCTTCTTTTTTTTTTTTTTTTTTTGCAATGGCAGTTCAGAGTCGGGTGGGGTTATGCCACCACCAGAGCAGAGGGGACAGTCATCTTCTCACATAGCCCCCCCGCCGGTGTCTTTCCACGTCGGTCCCGGACGGTCATCTTGTGGGTTTGCTAAAGTTTAACACTGATGAAAGCTGACTGACATCATGAGAAATTAATGTTACACATCAGCCAGAGTGCTCCTGCAGCTCAGGGTGGAGAAATTTAGATCTTTTACATTTCCTTTGGGGAGGTGGTTGGTGGGTTGACATTTACGTGTTTGTGTGTGTTTGTGTGTAGGAGGGTAGTGGTTAGGATTGTTGTGTGCGCTATTCATGTGAGGGATATGGGTTACGGACATGTGGGGTTAAAGGTCTCAGGAATACCTCTAATTTTCACACAAAGTTTAGTAATTCCTACTTTATTCTTAAAGTATGGCACACTAAATTTTGCATTTTGCATGTTAATATAAGTTTGCCTGAAAATGCATGGATTTATTAGCAACATTGGCCACAACCATGTCAATGGTCTCTGCAGATTAATTAGTGCATAGACATCCCCACCTTCAGACTAACACCTCACTGTGTTCTCGTTATGTGCCAGGTCTTTAATTAGCCAAAAGGCTTTCTGTTCTTTGCTATTTTTACTGCCAAACATTTTTGTTTTGTTATCTCCTCTTTTATGCAGTGTCAGCCTGCACAGAGGCCACACAAACAGTTCAAACCGTGACGTATCTGCTAAAGATGTGTCTGAAACCTTAATGTGTGTTGTTTGTGTCTAGCTTTTTCTTTTTAAAACAAACAGACCTCATTTCACAGAGGAACATTACAACTTACTTTGTTGAGGAGCTTATATGCTGGACTTAATTAGTGCTGCAGCCAAACTGCCCATCGTCAGCATTCAGCGGGAGAGATCAGAGGGTTGACTTCTTTCTTCTTCTCGCTAATTAGTACGTATATATAACACTAGTGGAAAACAAGTGTTGTAAAAATCATTATCACAAGGAGCATAAATCTCACAATTCATGACTATTTTACACAGTGCTCCACTCTACACAACTCTAATGTCTTCATTTCATCATGACAATTGCAGGTTTCAAGCTATATACACATAAGTGTGCTTACATTACTACACTGTTTCTAAATGTCTGTCTACTTTCTCCCATTCAGCTTCCCATTCCCCTGAAATAACCTATATATAACTGTTGCAACTCTCATTTTGCCTTATTAACTCATGCCCTGTTTTCATGTGTGGCAGCTGGTGAGACAAGAGGGTGGGGACTCCTATCTCCTCTGCTCATTGTGTAGCTGTCTGTGTATTACTTTGTAATCTGTTGTTTTTTTTATGCTATCTACAGCAGGTCGGGGCGGCGGTGCAGGGGGAGGCGTGGGGGCGGTGGGTTGGATGAAAGCTGGTGGGACAATTTATCATTCTGTTTCTCCCTTGTCAAGTCAAAACCCAAGACTGTTCTTCTCTTAGCCAAAGAGCAGTGATAACAATAGGCAAACAGTCGAGCCATTTCTAACATCTGTATTTCACACACAATCCCCCGCTGACTGGGGTTTGAACATTCCCCCTACAGCCCTTGACACAGCAAGCTGCCTGCCTCCTTACTTTGGCAGTTGCTGCTCACAGACATACACAGAGACACATGCCAGGAGCCTGCACATACCCCAGCAGAGTTGCAGATAAACAGTTGAATAGATAAGGAGCCAACAAGATGAAATGTTAAAACAATTTGAGTTGAGATACCACATACACATGAGCACACTCCTCCTCTCTCTCTCTCTCTCCTCCATCCCTGCAATAAGAGCATCATCTCTGTTGTTGTCTTTATCAAGCTGTGGTGCTGTGAGTAGATGCTTTTAGAAATGAGATGAGTGAACACAAGTAATTAAGAGTGAAGACATGGATAAGGAAGTGCTGCTCTCCTTCATGGTCGTATAAAAAAAGAAAAAATACCCACAAGTCTTTTAGTGGTAGGAGATCAGGAGAGCCATGCAGGAGTGGAAATATGTTCAAACACACACATCTCTGTGGATTAAATGTCAGACAAGCGCCTAGGACCCACCACAGGAAGAAAAATACAACTTTGGTTGAATTCAAGTGTAATTTCTGCTCACTATGCAACTATATTGTTTCCTGTGGGCATCATTTTATCATTCACCTCACAAAATATGCCTGGAGACATTTTTTTCTCCCTCCTGAACACACACAAGTTCTTTTCAGTGCTGGAATTTCAAGCACTGAAAGTCTGGATGTTTGTGGCAACTTTACCCATGTCAAAATAAAAATGTACTTGCTGGGGGAAAAAAAAAATCTCACTTAAGATTTTGATCCAACATTTTTTGAGACTCTGGCATTTGTAAAAAGTGTGTTCTGCAGTGGGGAATAGCAATAAAGTCCAAGACGTGAGTCTGAATAAAACTGTGTTCTTGGTCAAAGGGCTTTTACTATGTATGCTATTGACATCTTTAGATATTAAAATATTTAAAAGCCAGCTGCATAGGGTACCCTACTGAAAAAGTTACAGACAACTTTTGCAGGTCTTGCACTTAATGTCAGTTATCTAAAATACCTGAAACTAATACAATGATGAGTCCAAAGAGATGTCCAGCAACTATGCCACACTTACTTATGATTTAAGATGTCTTGATGAATCATGCAGACGTCTACCACTTTTTTACATTTCTATGTCATTCACTTACACCCTGATAAACATATTCATATTTATTCAATCATATTCACTACATCCTGCTGGTACAGACCAAAGACGTAATTAATCATCGTAAATTCATCTTGTTATTTCTGTGAAGTAGCAAGTTGCCAGACAATTAACATTTGAATCAGCGGAGAGGTGGGGAACAAAATCTGATTTGGAATTAATCATAAACATCAGATGATAATGGTTCAATTTGACAGAAAACTTAAGCTCAGATGTAACAAAAAAATAAAATGTATTTTAGTTCCATATTTACATTTTATGCTACTTTATACTTCTATAAAGTATAGTACATGTAAATACATCAGTGATAATAGTCCAATAATGTATATATGATAGATATAACACTCTGAATGGTGCCATTTTTTACTTATAAAACTTTAAGAACATTTTGCTGTTTTTTTTTTACTGTGTTATTGCTATTTTTACTTAAGAAAATGCTCTCAGTACTCAATTCTACACCACTGCTTGGCCAATATCAACAAATCTAGTCAAAACCTATTTAATGTATGAAAATGAGAAACGGAGCACAGCCTTCATTAAAACAAAACAAAAAAAAAAAAATACAGAAATTCTGAATATTCAGCAGGTAACCATGCTGTTTCCAACTCACAGGAAGTAGGATGTGGGTATGGGCCTGCCACTGGCCGACTATTTCAGTCAGAGTTCTCCTCCCCTTCCGCCATCTGCATGTTATATACTTGTTTTATACTATTTTGCAAGGGCACCGTCGTGATTGGTTTACAGAAATACAAACAAGCCAGTGTTTTTTCCCCTATACCAGAATGATAATGGGTTCAGCCAGACCTTTCTCCAGCCCTGGCACAGCGCTAAAACAAAGTGTGGCACTACAGTACATGACCCAGGCCTGAACTGACTGAACCATTGTGGGCCAAAAAAAAGGACAAATTGAAATCCTTCTTAACAATACCTTTGCCTTATCTCTTAACATTTAGTGCACATTGTTTACAGTTAATATGTGAACACAACCGCAAAGCTTTAAGTGAGAAACAACAGAGATTCTGTAGTGCTTTCACTCTAGCTTAGCAACTAGCAGACAGATTCTTGGCTACATACTCCATCCTTACAGGTTTAAAGAGAAGCGATGGTGACAGCACAGGTGCAGTTAGTGGCAGCAGATCTGATCCATTAGAAAACCACGGGCTCACCACCTCCTTGTTTCCACCACCTCACCCTCTTTTCTATGCTCCTGCACTGTGCCACATCCTGCCAATAGCGCAGAGACTCTCCTCTTGTTGTGTTCTCATCCCTATCACCCTATTTTCATCAGCTACTTCTTTGTTTATATTTATTTATTAATTTATTTATATTTTCTCAACAGCATCCAGACTATGCAAACACTTTTCACTGCTTCTGGCAGTTTGGCTGGAGTTTGTCTTCTTTCCCTAAAATGAATAGATAAGTATTTTGGACTTATTGTTGAAGCTGAAGCATGAATTATTTACACATTTATAAGTTAGAGTATCCCCAACCCAGACACAATGAAGGGCAGCAGACTTGTGTGGTTTATAATAATTGTTCAAGTTGGATCTTCTGCAGTTTTGTTCATATTCTCATCACAAAGACAGTTTTCACCCAGCAGGACATATTATTTCCATTTTAATTTAGACTCAAGTTGTATTCCTCTTCCACTTTTCACATGTCATTGCACCATTAAGCTCATAAATATGCATCAGCAGATCAAATCGCACTCCCAAACTTCATTCAGTCTTGTCTCTCACTTTTATATATTCCGGTTTCCGCTACAATGCATTATATTGAAGTCAAATAAACAAGCAGACACCTCCAGTTAGCTTCGTGACGTCATCCCATCAAGTGAACAGGCTGTCTCTGCCAAATAGATAACCAACGCAAATGGTACAAGTTTCTGCCAATTTGCATGATGAGAAACTGATATACTGGGCAACGGCCCTGGTGCTGATGAAAAGAAATATAGAAAATGGTTTCTATATTTAGTATCCCCATGAGCATTCAGTTGGGGGTGGCGCTGGCTCAGACTCGTGTGGCTTTCTGTGAGCACTGGGACGAAACATTGGTAGTGGCTGTTTTTTAAACACCATCATTCGACAGGCATGGTAATCTACAGTCTCCAGAATCGCTTTCTTGTCCTTGTCACACCGAATCAGAGCAGCAGAGATATCTCAGGGTGTAAAATGAAAAGAGGAGGTGTGTGAAGCACGAAATACATCAATTTGCATTTTTATGATGGATGTGGTTGGGGGGTATAATATGTGTCCAGCGCTGGGGTGTAGGGGCCAGGAGCCGAGGCCTGAGTGGGCCCCTTTAGCACCCTCAGGTAGTGATTACCACTCAGGCCATCATCAGTGCAATACAGTCTGCCATCACTGCCAGGGTCCAGCCCTCTCTTCTACTCACACCAGGAGAGAGCCAAGCAGCCTGATTATAACCTATACGAGTACAGGTGCAGTGTGTGTGTGTGTGTGTGCGTGCTGCATGTGTGTGTTTAGGCAGATTATAGTGTATACTCTGAAGGCATACTGCTGTAGCCTCCACCTCTGATTAACTCAGTGGGGGTAAAATGACTGTGAGGGCTGCATGGGGACTGGGATAGAAAAGGGCTTGGAAAGGAAAATGATAGTGCTGAGAAGAAGTGGGGCTGGCTGGGGGAGTGGATGGACAATTTAATGAGATTGTCCACTTTGTGTGTGAGTTGAACTACACTCTTGTTACTACACTGTTTTAGTGTGTGGAGATGGTATAAACCTGTTTGTCTTGCAGAACGAGCAAATATGAGAAAGACACTTCAAAGCAAAAACTAAATAATTAAATAAAACCAATTCTTAACCACCAGCATATTTCATATATTTTTTATTTTTTCAATGTATTTATATGTGAATTCAAGTGCATATTATACAATATTTATGTTTATTCTAGTGTAAGCATTTAAGAGAAAGTACTTTTGTTCTATTACAGTCTTTTCACACAGGCAGAGTGTGATGAAGTGGCTTGAACTTTATAAATATTTTCTGTTGCTCTGGCTGTGTAAAACCATCATTGCAGAACTTGGCATTTTCCATTACAGCTTGACAGCTTCTCTCTGAAGTTTGAAAACATCGCCTCATATTTTTCTCAAGCCCTTTAGTCCTCAGCCTCATAGCCGGGCTAGGAAAAATCCAAGGCAACAAGTTGAGCCTAATAGGCAATTAGCTTTTCAATAAGCCCTACTCACTGTGATTACGGGACTACATTAGTCTGTGATTCTCAGTAAGAAATGGTTGCAAGCTAGATAGCCATGTTTAAAAGTAATTAAAGTTTTGGTGCAGTCAAAAGTATTTTGCATGTCAAGGTAGAGCTTATATTTACATTTATAGAGTGTGCATTTGTACACAAATACTGCAAGAATAAAATTGAATGTGCTGAATTTAAGTTATTTCTTTTTTGTTTACCACTAGACCAAGAACAGAGCATTTCTCCAGGGGTGTTCAGCTCAGGTTCACTTCACACATTTCGTGTTGTCTCTGCACAACACTCGCTGACACGGCCCTTCCTACTCTCATTTGGAAAGACTTCATAGTGCGTGCCTCTGCTTCTCAGTGTCCCTGGCCTCTCCTTGGCCCCCCATCCCTCCCCGTTTCCTTGCATCAGCTCCATTTTGGTCTCTGAGTGTCTGTGAGAGCTCCAGTCGTTTGCCCGCTCAAGCCCCGAGCCGAGGGATCGATGAGCGACCGGGCCTCTTACTGTAATCACTGACCCGTTCCCCAGCCACCATTTGGCCCCTGACCTCCTTTTCCTCAGCTCTGAGCACGGAGCTTTATTTCTGCAGAGCCAGGTCCAAGAGGTCGTAATGATTCCAGTTCACTTGGGTTACAGCCCCTGAGCCAACTTAAACTCCAAAAGTCGTGGCAGATTTTGCTCCCATTATTATCCATTGCTCTGTCTTCACACTGTTGGCATAACTCAGCCATGTTAGCAGAATATACGCACCAAGAACATGGCAAGCTGCGTGGTTCACAACAGCCAGGATGTTGCTTTCATTCCGATTCCCTGACACAAAGTGCCTCACAGGACGACTCTAAAACAGCCATTATGTTTGTGACAGATTTACAATTCATTCCTGACTGACCAGACGCTTTGTGTAGACGAATTGTGTGTATGACTTCCTCCGAGAGCCTCAAGTATCTAGGCTACATACCTGAGGGTGTTTTTATAAATCATAACTTAGGTAGTCCAGATATCTGTCTCCATGGCAACCCTCAACCCCTGTGCATAGATACAGCAGCACTGCATAGCATTGCATGGTTCTCAGCATCTAAGGGCAACAATTATAACACACTTCCTAAACAACTGATGATGCAAGGATGAGAATTTGACTGATGTCCAAGGTCAAGTAAGTAAAGAGATCTTTTCACATGTTTGCATTCAGCTTGGGTGTCACTGGACCTTGCTCTGTTTCTAGCTTGGAAGACCCTGTGGGGTACTGGTGTAGTGTGGCAGAGAAAAAAGATTCTAGCTAATTAAGGGTTAGGCAATAAGGCCACAGCTTACAGAGGGAGCTTTACTTCTGGAAAAGCAGTATGACAGCACTACTGATGTTGAATAACAACATCGGTCGTGATGTAATGTTTGAAGAACAGGTTTTGAGCATAATGCGGGAGGTTGATAAGGTCATTATTTACAATAGCAGCGTTCTCCCTGAGATGTTGAATACTTCATCTATCATCTGTGAATCATCTACGCCGAGTGATTTACTCCTCAGTGTCTGCTGCTGCAGCTCCTCTACAGTGAGCGCTGATAGCAATCATGTCAAATCCTGCTGGCTTCAGAACATAGATTTGTGAAGGCATGTTGATACTCTCAATAGCACTCATGCTATTTCCATGTGCAGTGAATCATTCAATTACAGTGTGAAATGGAAATTTGAGTTCCCCACAGACGTGCACAGTCATATGTGTAAATCTCTTGTGTATCCTCATCCTTTCTGAATGTAAAGTGATCAGCGGAGTCTGAGTATTGTGTACGTGCCTTTAATCTTGCACACATTTGCTTGCTGCTTGTTACATATGACTTAATTCAGCCGAATCTTCAAACAGACTTAAAAATATGTGCTGAGAGAGATGAGCTGATTGAGTTAAAAGACTTCACTTGACTTTACTTATTGCAAAGTCAGAAGGCAAAGTTTGCTTCACCTCGAAAGACACTGATTGGCTCAGTGCTCTGCTGCTGTTTAATTTGGAGGTTTACATTTTGTTTATTCGACTTATTATTTATTTCCCATATTGTTTTATTCTATTGTGTTATGTTCTAATACCACGCGCATTTAAGATGGCCAGTGGAACATCTAATATTTCTAAACTTAAACAAAAACACATTTATCATGTTGACATCACAATAATCCCATTAAACAACCTCATTATTTGCACATAGAAAAGTTTGCTATGGTAACATCTATGCCCGGATAGGTTTAAAAATATTAATACAGTAAAAGCTAATTTATTGTTGTGCTACAATGCATGCCACACTGAGAGGAGAGCGCCTTCTTTATGAAATTATAAATATGTGTGTGTGTGACAGACAATGCATGGTGAGAAAGGAAGATTTTGGTTTCAGTTTGGAGGGGACGCTTTGTTTAGCTCCCATTAGCCAATGGGCTGCCGTGTCACTCAATATTAGCATCACCAGATGTCCACCAGGTCCTCGTCCAAAGGTGAGTCAGAGTCAAAGCTGCCATTTACTATGGTGTCATGTCTCAGTCACTTCTTTTTTTCACTCGTCTCTTTTATGCTTTCCATCTATCTTCTTCCCGCACCTCTCTTCCTCTCACACTCATATAAGTAAGAATAAGTCATATAATTGCAAGCAGCAGACATTGTTCTTTGCTTTGCAGCATGTTTGTTTTTAACATTTCTTACATAGTGCAGCAAGCAGCAAACACAATGGAAAAGAAATGCAGAGACTGGATGGAGAAACTGAGGGCTAAAACCAGCCATTGTTTACTCTCTGAGGAGCCTAGCTTAGAGGTTGCATTAGGTGCTTTAAAAAGATTTTGTTTATTCCGGTGTATAGTCAGTAAATAATAAATAATGAATTAATTGATTCCTTTCTTCAGGGGTCCTTGCTTTGAAGCAGGGTGGGCTTTGAAAACTTTGGCATCAGAGAGAATTTTGCCAGGTAGCTGCCTAATTACACTTCCAAGGCCTGGCTGTCTAATAGATTTTAGTTTTTAACTATCACAAAAGCTGCAGTCTGCCCTCTGAGGCTCCTTTTAAAACCCATAGAAGGGATTAATAACACTTTTGTTTGCCAAAGTATTATTTTTAACTGAGCCCATTACTACACAAGCAGAGCAAAGTCTGGGTATTTTTATACCTTTTTGCAAAGTGACATATTGTTGCCTCTTGACTCAGCATACAAGTAAAGTTTAGATGTTGATAATTATAGTGTTGATGTTGAATATGTGGAGGGTCAGAGGCAGGTTGCACACGCAGGATGATTCATGTTTAAACTCAGATCCAGTGTTGACTTTTATCTGACATCGGCAAGGAAACATTTGATCAATATCAGTATCAGTTGTTCTGAAACATTTATAGGCTACACGCTCTGGTCTCTGCACTCTTTATTTTCTCTGGCCTGACTCTTTTTCCATCAGCAATTTTCTGTTTCACCCATGATAGCCAATCATATTTCGCTCTTATAATTTGCCCTATCATTAAAAAAAAAAAAAATTACACAAGAGCTTCCTTGTCTCTGACAGGACTCCTCTTAGCATAATGGAATCAGAAAATTCATAGCATCCTCTCTGGATGATCAAGAGTTATTTGTGTGTTTTTTTGAGTATTATATATTATTAGTATTATAGTATTGTCAGTGTGACTACTAGACTGACTAATAAATTGTGACATTCAGGCACAGTGGCCGGGTGTCGTAAGAGATATGTATCTCAATAAGTAATCATCAGGCTGCTCTTGAGAGCAGAAGGTCTTTATGAAACATCATCAATTATATCGAATTGTATATTACATTGTGCCAAAGCACATGTCCTCTAGAAGTAAAAGCAGGAGGACACTTGTGGGGGTTTTGCATAGATTAAATGATAACGAGGACATTGCCGATCAAATGCAATGACTGTAATGTGACAATAATCTGATATAATTACATGTGGATGAGTCATTATTTGTGTGTTTGCTCATCTCTTAGATAACGGTACTTGTGAGGCAAAAGAGACCGACATGTTTAATGAGCTGGGAGGCGCAGAGTATCGCCGAGTGAATGAGAAGCTTTAGGAGGTTGGGGGGGTGTACTGTTTGTAATCAGTACTGCACTGAAACGTTGCAGTTACAAAGGATGCGTGCATCAGCATGCAAAAACGTACAATATTTAACATGAATTTGCATCTGTTCACATACACACACACACACGCGCGTGCAGCATCACACGAGAGAGAGCACAGCATGTCCACTCGCAAGTAAATGAACCAGCAAATATCTCAGCATGCACACATCAATGTTAAGTGCCTCTCTTCAACGGGAAAAGTTAACTTACACCTCCTGGCTGTCGTAAAGAGACGAGAGCGGTGACTACAGCCTTTCTAAACCGAGTCTGAGCAATAGCAGGAAAAAAACATTAAATGATACGTTGCTGCATTTTACAGTGGCGCCAGACATTCCATTAACGCTAACAAGCATTCTTGACTTTCTCTTGACATTGCCCAACTCTCTTGTCTGAGTCATGCTAATGTGAGTGTAGCAGTGTGGGTGTGTTTAATGACACAGCAGTTAAGACTAGTAGTGTAAACAGGCAGCCCAGCGCCATCTGTTTCTTTATGATCCGTGGTTTGATTGTGTCTAACTTGCTAGCTCCTTTCGCTTCCTTCTTAATGGCAGCTCTCCAGAGACGACTCTGAAACTGAGGCCTTACTTATAAAGAACCACATCCACTGTACCATAAAAGGCTTAAACTGTCTCCCCTTATATCCAACCTGGCTTGCTGGTTCATCCCATTAGCTGTAATTGATTAGCAAGAGCACTGCATGTGGTAAAGCATTTCAGTTCAACATCATGAGGGGTTTGTGTGTCTTAACCTGCATTATTTAGAATTTGTGTGTTGAATGACTTGCTGCGCTGAGACTCAACTCCAGCCCACTGCATTTCCTACTCCTGCTCGTATCTCTCTCCCTCTCCCTCGTCATGTGTCTCTCATTCTGATTTCACTCACGGATCTCTTGGATCTCCCCACCACCCTCTGTACCACCAAGAGTCTCCTTGTTTAATCTATCATTTAAGAGCATTAGTTAGAGAGGGCCCTATTAAGACAGAACCACCCCGTCCGATCCTCTCCCCTGCATGTGTGGTTTTTACTAGAGGGATAAAAGTCTGCTGTAATCTCTCACCCTTTCTGGGGGGTGCTGGGTTAAGTAGGTTAGCAATGATTTGGCATTTTAGAGTGCAGAAACAGGAGACATTAAAAGCCCTCACTAGTAGGCTACATATTAAGATTGGATTCCTTTAGAGGCGTATTGTAGAAACCTACAGAGCAGGGGAAGAAAATGTGGAAGTACTGTAGAACAGTGAAAGAGGAGCTGCGTATCAGGGTGTTGCTGATCATCCTATTGTTCTGTTCGGATTCCTCATATCAAATGGATTTGCAGCTTACAAGCTCTGATAGCTCTGTTGCTCATAATATGTGTGAGTGAGCATGACAGTATATGTGAATGTGTGCTTGGGTGCCAGTGTGCAGCGTGCATATGTGTGTGCGCTTGAGTGCTTGTAGGTAATATCTGTGTTTTCATCCCTAAGGGCATTTAAGCAGCTCGTATGTCTCGTCCATGACGGACGGGGCCCAAGTGGTTTTCCCAGCGTGCTGCCCATCCCGTCACATCAACATGAAATGTTGATAGTGCGGCAATCGGGAAGCCGAAGGATGTTTGGTTTGCACGCTCCTTACAGGCAGCTCTGCTCATTGATTTGTGCTTGGGTTTTTGAGGGGTTTGGATTTCCTAACGATTCACCTGCGGTTCTTTTCCTCTTTGACCAGAAAGAGTGTACCCTTGGGATGTTACTGTATGCTATATCAGTCTATCTGTTTGGCCTATCTCTGCTGCAGTGAGGCCGAGACGCTCCCGGACACTGTAATAGTAAAGTATCAGCCTGGTACCCCACAGGAAGGCCAACAGGCACGATGAGCATCAGCGTTTTTACATCTACCGATAAAAAGATCCAGGCTAGTGTTGCAAATACAAATAAAATGTGACGAAACTGGTTGCTGAACATTTCTAGAAAGAAAACTGATTCGGAATTCATGCTTGGCAATCACTTCAGTTGTTCATCTGCTCTGGATATAAATGCTACAAAAAATATCCAATTACCAGCTACTTTTTTTTTAGCCTTTTGTAAACTTAGAGGTCTTCAGCAGTGTGAATACCTTTCATTAAAGGCAGCTGTTGTGCTTTAATGATGACAGATATGACGTCAAAGTCAAAAGAGGAATTGGGTAGCCGGGAGATGGGCGACTGATTGACACAGCCGCAAGAGCCATCTGATAATTGCATCTGACTCCTTCAACAAACACAAAGAAGACAAGGTGTTGAGTGGGAGGATAATGGTAGAGAACATCAAAGCATTAGTTGCAGCTCTGCAACTTTGTATACAGAGTGCTTTGCTATTGTTGTGTCGCTCACACAATCTGCGCCCATTAACAGCCAATCATACTGTAAGTAATGTTCTGATCTGAGGTGACTCTGTGGTTTATTGACTTCAAGGTAATCATAGTGGAATACTTTTCTTTATCATCCATGGAGTAATCATCCTGTAGCACACAATAGCCAAATAGCCCCTTTTAGTTGACTCGACCTCTGTCTGAGAGCAAAGAGCTTTCGTTTCTTTCTTTGTGCTATTAGCTGAGCAAAAAGGAGTCTGATATAAGTCTGTCTGGTTTTGTAATGGCTTGCCACCACAGGGACATGGGTTTGTTCATTGGAAATCTTAAACAAAGCACAAGGTCTTTTGGCCCTGTCTGATTTGGGAGTGGGGAGAGCGGGATTGGCTATTATCTCGCGGGGGCTGCCGCTGAGGAGCATTGGGAGGCTGCAGCCAGACCCCAGGTGCACTGTCGTACACAGAGGAAATTGAGCAAACAGGAGATAAGTGAGATGGAGGGCTATCTCTCTCTGTAGGGCCGCGTCACGGAACCATCCCTCACTATTAGGTTTCCACTCCTCTCTGCTCCTCGCCTCTCCTTCCCACTCTGCTCTCCTCTCCCTCTCTCTCCTCTACTATCTTAAACATGGGGCCAAACATCAGTCCAGACTGTTTGGTCGTGAAGGGAGTCTTGAGAGGCTGGTCCCTTTCAATTCCCCCTCTATACATAGCATCAAAGTGTATTATCGTGAGACATCAAGCTAATCAAAAGCTAGCACTTGCCATTATGCTGTGCAGCGCATACTATAAATATGACATATTGACATGGGTGGAGGTGGGAGGCAGCGACAGGAACAGTCTATGCAGCAGCTTGTGCTGGACCACCCTGAGGCGAGTGAATAAACAGACAATGCTCAGACAATGCTCAGTCAATGCCTGTGTTGGCAGTGCAGAAATGTGGCAGACAGGCGAGTCAGAGTGCAAGACAAGTTGCATTATGGTGGTCCACCACCCTCTAAGTCTGGCACATAAATGAGCTGAACATTATTAGAATCAGCACATACATAAACATGCACAGCATCCATGTCAGCTGCCGGAGCTGTACCCCCACTCACCCAGAGGAGATGGCAGCGACACGGACACGGGATGAGGGCTGGCCTGTGGTGGTCATCACTGCAGCTCACGAGCCTGCTGGAACTGAGCGGTAGTGGCAGGCTCCAGATGTGGAAGGGCCCGGGGGGCCTTGAGCGCACGTCTCCACCCATCACAACATACCCCCAAAGTGGGCGGGAAAATGAAGGGGGTTGGGGTTGGGGGGTGTCCACTGCTCCCTTTGATACATCACTTAGGTAGAAAAGACCGGACATGGTTGCATGTCTCAGAACATGTAGTGTTTTGGGAGGAAAAAATGGGAAATGTGGGGGCAGTTAATGACTTGTGTTATCTGTGTTGTACACAGAGCACAGACAGTTGTGGTTTTCTTTTGTGTGGCAGCGCAAAAAAAAAGGAGAAAAAGATGAGAGTTGTGAAGAAAAGTGAGAGTTTGGTAAGTTATCTCAAAAAAAAGAAAATAGCACTGTACCTACTGTATTGAGGAACAGGTTACGTAAGGACAGATGATAAAAATGTCACCATGTTGCATCATGCTGGTGGCCAGCCAACCTTTGGGACGTTTGTCCCAGTGATTAAAAGCTTTCCCTGCTAGCTATCTATTTTCTGTCTTTGCCAGACTCTGTTCTGTTAGCCTCATTAAAAATAATTCTAATGAAATAAATTAAAAAAGACAACACTGCGTAAATCAAGAAGATGGCTTTGTGTGTCCAGGCCCATGCATGTACACAGTCCTGGAGAGAATCTTGTCTTAAATACACAGAGCAAGTAATTGTATGTTATATGCTCTATAGTTATCATTACCTGACTGACAGTGGACACTTGTGTTTTTCCTTTCATGGCAGCCATGTTAACTCATCTCGCTTGTGCGTGGGTGACATTATCATGAAAACACTGAACAAGTGGGAGGCCACTCTGTCGGCACTGACATGTGTAGTGTGATGACAGACTGGTGATATGCTCATTATGATGTATCACGTGTGCGGATGCCATATCCGCATGCCAGACCATGTCAGTATTTCCTTCCGTTATTTATTTATTTATTTTTTGTCTTTATGAATTTCTAGCCCTGCAGCAAGTACTATCATGGTCTTACATCACACATCACCGCAGTCCTGGCCTTTGACCCACATAGCTTCACGCTATCCCAAGAAAAACATCGGCAGCACGGGGAGGGAAAAAGGGTGAATCAGCAACCCAACAGCTCTCATCTTCTGCACTTTCTTCCCTCTTTCTTACCTGTCTCTCTGTCCCTTTGTCTCTGTCTGTCTGTACAACACCACTGGCAGGATTTATTAGCTCCTGGAAGTTGTTATGCCCATAATACACTGGATCAATCTTCATTAGTCATTGGTCAGCGTGGGTTCAGGCAGAGGAAAAAAGAGGCTCCTGTCACAGGCAAAGATATCTAGGGCCGGTCGTTTCGATAGATTCTCAGAGGAACTGACCTTTGCTGTAGTCAGTAGGGCTTGGGGCGGGGTGATTGAGGAGCCACTTGGCCCTGGTTTATTGAGTGCTTCTTGCTAAATCTTTGGGATGATTGTTCCGATGCCCCTTTTTCCAAAAATCACAATTACATGCAATTTGCGTTTTGCAGTGTCTTCTGTATATTAGATGTATGGATGACAAGCTCCAGTTATATTCTAGCGTGTAAATGATGATCAGTAATATTCAGAGCATTCTCTATTCATGAGAGCGATAGAGGAGGGAATTACAGCTGTACTGATAATTCCTGATGAATCCGTGAACAAAGGTGAGCGTGACTGAACATACACGTGTAAGACTTTGTATTTGTCCTTGTATCTTACAGTATCTACAAGGAGGTCTGCGGTTGTGGAAGTCACGGTGATCTGTTTTTTTTTTTTCCTGCTGAATTTATGTTTGTTTGATTCTTATACTTCTACAAGAATGGCAACCCACCTGCTACAAAAGCCTTAGCAGCTTATCCCTCATTACGTGTGTGTGTGTGTGTGTGTGTGTAATGAGGGAGATTACATTAAAGCTCATCTAAAGCACAAATGTATGCTCTCACTGAGTGTAGACGTGTCACCATCTAAAGCCAATCAGCTCTATTGAGTTACACTGAGACAGGCAAATAAGTAGAGCTCTACGGTTTATTACTTTACCTATTATTGTAAACAGACGTCCAGCTGGTCCTGCAGATGAGCCAGTTATGCCCCTGTGTGTGTGTTTAGGTGTGTGTATGGCACGTGAACACACAAAGACAGAGTAAGGTGGAGAGAACGAGCATCTGAAGCCAATCTCTTCCCACTGGAGATTTTCTCCTATCCTAATACTAATGTTCTCATCTTATGAAGTGTTATTGAATCAAAAAGAAAGCAAGCTGAAGGCTGGGGGGATGGAGAGAAACGGCAGATAAAGAAGCTATAGAGTGAGAAGGTTATTTTCTTTTCATTTAGTCCTGAGTGGTGATTTTGCAGCTCCGATCGATGCTGGGTGATAAATAAATAAAACAAACATAATGTGAATCTGTTTCTTTTAGATTAGCACACATTAGAGTGAGGCCTCGCCATATCTTAATGTGAGGAGAAAGAGAGAGAAAAAAATCAGTGAACTTTCTCCTTATAATGGAGGGATTATTACAGTAAATAAAGCATTCCCTCGTTTCCTGTCTGCTAAAGCTGATATTTCGTAAGGTGTCACTGGCAGTCTGCAGTGGTTTTCCCAGCCAAATACGGTGGCTGGTGCTAAAAACACATTCCCTGGGCGAGCATTTGTTCATGAATACTATTTACTGACATTATGATCCCTCAGCACTTGCATGCGGCTTGCTGAAATGTGTGAGGAGGGATGAAAACTTGATTTTCATCTCATGCTCCACACTCCACACTCCACACTCGTCTGTCCCCTTTTTTAATTTTTTTCTTAACCAAGCCAACGGTCCAATTATAGGGAGTGGAAAGTAGCGAGGAGAAGCAGAGTGGCGAGTATCGGAATACAATTTATGAATCATTAAGAGAGAGGGAGCATTAATATTTCATAGCCTTTAGACCACCAACAAGTGTTGGAGTGGATTCAGTAAACAGGCGTGTGCATACTCACACATGTGCATGCACCGCAGTGGCAGCCTCGGCTGCATTTATGCAGCACTGGATGAATTCATGCACAACCGCACCCTGCACCATAAGGTAAATACACATATGCTTAGCCTCACACACACACACACACACACACACACACACAATAAACACACACTCTGGAGGAATTTTAATTGCTGTCTGTGGGGGAGACACAGTGGGGAATGTGAAATCAACCCCCCAGCGCAGTCTTCGTCACCCTCACCCTCCTCCCCTCATTGGCTTCTTCTCCAAAATGCTCACTCCTCTCTCCCCTCCACCCTTGAGCATAATTACTCCTCTATCTACAGACAGAGTATTGGTTTCCTCTAACTAAAGAGCAGCAGGCTCCTGCTTCCTCCTATCACTCTAGACCTTAGCTGGGTCGCCTCTCCTAATCACCCACTAAAAGCCTGGAACTATATCAAAGGGGATGTGTGCGCTCACTTGTGTGTGTCTGTAGAGGTGTATGTGTTTGTAGGAGCATTTGCGGGTGAGCCGTGCGCTCATTTGCGTATGTGTGTGTGTGTGTGTGTGTGTGTGTGCACATATGCACACGTTTCCCCCCCTCACACACTGGGTATTGTGCGTTAGATCAAAGCCATAAACCCCTCTGGGCTTGACACACTCTAGCAAGGCTGCTGCAGCGTCGAAGCCGAGCCGCAGTAATTCTGCTGATACTGTATGCTGCTATTAAAAAAAAAAAAGTTGAGTGGGGGAGTGAGCTTTTTTTTTTTTTTTGCACAACTGGGGATCACAGAATTCTCTCATTGTTCTGCGGAGGTGGCGTGTGTGTTAACGGGATAGGAGAGATAGCGTGGGCGGATGGGGAGAAGAAAGTGATATGTGTTCAGTTATAGATCTCACCTCTCATGCTCCTTTCCTGAAACATTCCCCTGGGTGGCGTGGACGTCAGGATTTTTAGAGAGGCTGGATAGCGCGGGTCACTGTTTAGAGAGAGCTTTGCTGACGGCCAGTGCACAGCCCGTGCCCCCGTGTAAAAAAATAATTAAATAAATAAATAAATAAAACCCGGAACAGCTTCAGCATATATGCTCTGCGGGGAATACAATAGCTGAACAAAATGTACAACAAGGGCCCCAGACGTATTTAGATTTCACAGGGAAAGTGTGAATGTGTTTATTTGGTTTTTTTTACCCCATCCCTGGCTTTGTGTTTTCAGCTCTTTCCTATCCTTTACAGAGAAAAACAGGTACTGAAAGGGGTGAGATGACACGATGATTGTTGGGTGCAGAGCTGCGGCTGGTGCTGGGGGGAAAGGCTCGAGCATTTCTGGTGAGCCTACCAGATGAATATTCTCTCTGTTCTTGGCACCTCTACTCATCTTGGCCATGTGGTTGAGGGTCTTGGAGCGAAGTGGTGCTTGGAGCTGTGGACATCAAAGTGGCATTGTGGGGTGTCATATTTGGGGAGTTAAGGGCATCTTTCAGTTTTTGGTCTCCTATCTCAAAGGGGTGGTAGCAGTGGGAGACAGGAGACATGGCTAAATCAAGAGAAGGGGTCTTTTAAGTAGTGGGTCAGGCCACACAAGAGGGAGGTGCTCTCCCTCTTCTGCCTCTCTCTTTCTGCTGCTCCCGCATTCATTTTGCCTCCATCCTTTGTTCCTTATCCACAGGATCTCTCTCCTTCTCTTTTCTTTCTTAACACTCCCCAGCTTTAGCATGGGAACGTGATGAATAATGGAGCGAACTGTGACCTTTGCAATGTGGGTTCAGGCCTGCTCTGGCATCCGTCTGATCTGATGAGCGCTTTTGATCCAACCCACACCAACGCACTAAGAGACCCGGAGAGGTAAAAAGCCTCTGATAGACTATACCGTACACGGTTTGCCACTCTGATCCCTAAAATGGCAATATTTACCTCAAAGTGAATCCACAAAAAAAGCTAAAAATCTAAGCTACTGCTACAGGAAATGGGGGAAAAGAAAAACCCACAAAGAAGTTTGAGCTTGAGCTGTCACTGCAACATCAGGCCTAATAATATAACTTGGAACAAAGTTAGTTCGTCTTTTTACGCCTCTGAATGGTTGGCACAGAGCTAATCTGACAGCCTTGCACCTGAGGTGAGGTGTTATCGCAGCATAGTGTGAACATAAACTAAAATATCACACTTGTTTCTTTTACTTTTAGCATGCTAAACTGTATGCTTTTGTTCACAGGTGTCAAAGGGCGCATAATAGAAACTAAATCCACAGGGTTAAACCTAAACAGAAGTTGTGATTTGGCGATGACTTATATTTCCGGAAAGGATTTGCTCAGCTCGATCAATGAGCATTGCCCTGGCCTTACACCTCCACTCTGCATCACGTTAACTGACCTCTGAGTCAAAGCTCTCCCTCTTCCCTTTTCGCACCAAACACCTTCTCTCTACCTTCGCCCTGGGGAATCCTCTCACAGGGAAGTCTTAAATAACATGCTCACACTGGAACAGCGAAAGGGAAAACATTGATCATACAAAACACTTCACCTCGGGGCCACGGAGTCCCAAGATGTGGGAGATATTAAAAAATCATGAAGAGTCCCCTCAGTTATGTCAGCGCTTGGGAAAGCGAAGGTGTGAGGGAGGGAGAGAGAGTGTAGCGATGGATGGAAGTCTTTAAGTGTTCCTGCCAAGCGAAGCGTGAGGTAAGGTCAGGAGAGCAGCATGCAAGAGTGCAGAGAAGAGGAGAGAAGTCCCTCATTCAAAGAAGGGATAGCAGGGAAAGCTCCATCACTTCAGGAGAGAAACACACTGATCCTAGACTCATTCTCATAATACTGGAACACATTCACAACAATACAAAATTCTGATTAGACCTAATGACCCTAATGAGGGTCAAAATAACAGATTATCCAAGAGTTCAACTTCACATTTTTCCAATATTAGCTGAGATGTTTTCTCAAAAGCTTCCTTGCTGAGTGTATGCGTTGACAGGTGGTCCAGTCTGGATTTTGCTGCATGTTATCTGATTACAGGTGATGTTGCAGCAGTAGTAGCTGGGGGACTGTTTGCGCTCCCAGATTGTTAGAGATGTTATCAACCTTGGAAAGGGGACTGATGATTCATTTTGGTGCAGATGGGTTCATTTTCTCCCACTCTCCTTTCCATTTAAAACACAGAGAAGGAAGTAAAAGAGACAGTCTACCACCTGTGTTACTCTTCTTCCCAAATTGTACTAAGTAATCAATTGTAGTGAAACAAGTCAGAGGGGTGGTAATTTGACAGCTGGAGAGAGTGCAGACAAACCGAGCTGAGAAACAAAAAAGAAACATTGTGGAGGAGAGAGAGTTAAAGGTGTGTTTGCAAGAAAATTTCTACAGTAAGTGCTCCTGTTTAAAAGCTCTGATATTATGCGCCTTTTCAGGAGAATCCTGGACTCTCTCTGAGAAATACAAATTATGTCTTGGTGTATATTATACTCATACACACACAGATAAACACACACCATTCACAAATGGGATCAAAGGCCTGATGGAGTTGAACAGAGTGCCCATAAGTGTTGCTGCCCCTGAGTAAATGACTGACAATTTACTAGTGTTGTTGTTGTTGCGGCTGCTATTGAGCCCTGTGAGCTGTGTGATCATGTTCAAATGCAGGGAAATGGAGGGAGCAAATGGATTTTAGCAGACAGGATAGCTCTCACATCTCCAACACACCACTGAATCCACCGGCCGCTGAACATTGCTCTGTGACAGACGCTCATTGCTATCGAAACATGCCATCTGTAATTTTAGTTGCAGGTGCATGTCTACTGGCAATGTGTGCAGTGACATTCAGCCGCACAACCACATATTCGTTCAGCTTGTCCAAACTGTGATTGCAATGGAAAATGTGACAATTGCACAAGTTAAAATGTGCATGCACAATGCAGACGCAGTTTGTTTGAGACCTTCAGAAAAATGTCAGTTTGGGAAACTAATTGACACTAATTGATTTTGTTAGGTTTAGCTTTGTTGCTTAGTGTGAATTAAATACTTTCTTCAGAGTGAATGTTTGATTTCTAAGCCAATAATTCTCCTGAGCTGCCTGGAACTCCATTCTGACACAGACAACAAAACAAACAACTCCCAACTTTAAATAATTATGGATACAAAAACGTTGATGTTTTTATATGTTAATGACTAATTCTGCAGCCCTTGCCTCTTTATGCTGTGCTCAACGCTATGTGCCATATGCTGCCACTCTATTCCTGCTTAGTCCGTCCACTTCTCGAGTTAAGATCCTGGAGAGACAATTTGTGCAGTCCATTAAGGGCTGATGAATTGGATTTAGACCAGCAGACTGGTGTGAATGGAGGGTCTAAGCACACAAGCTGACAGCCCCCCACTCCCCACACGCTTTTGCAACTCTGTGAATTGTGTTGGCTCGCTGTTGGCTCGTGTCTCAAACACACATACAGTAACTCATTAACGTGGTCCAGAGCTCACGGCTGTATTCACAACAGAAGCACAATAGAAATTGGCTGTCTATCAACTGGCATCTATGCTGTACACACGGCTGTGCAGGGAGCGTGCTGTTCTTTAAAGAGACAAAAGACACTTTAATCTCATCAGTGTGGTACTGAATGACGGGGTCTCAAGGAAACATGTCCACAGACGACAAAACTTGTGTCGTGTTGCTAATATGATCTTGTTCATCTAATGAACAGCTTTTGATCTAAGCTCAGGAATGAGGAAGAGCTTGGCGCTTTGCTGCTTTTGTTATGCAAGTTTCACATGATGCTCTAAGTTTTAGAATAGCAAGTGGGAAAATAAAAATATGTGCACACTTAAATTTCCCATTTATTCTGGTTCTGTTTTGAGGTCTGAGTCATGTCAACAAGCCTTGTAAACTTCCGAGTCAAACCAAAAACATGGCTGAAAAATTAGAAATAACTGATTGACCCTGTTGGGTGGTTTACCATAAAAACCACATGTAGTGTCATGCCAGCGCTCGTGTCCTGAGCCAACGTACAGACTATGATTTAACACCCTGCACTAATCCAAATCGTGTGGTGGTAATATATTAATAAGGCTAAGTTCTTGATGTTAAAATTCAGATCTGAAATTTATGATACCCTTATAAAGTGCTAGATGCTAATGAATTGGACATGCATGATGAATGCTGAGTAAATTCCCCCCTGGCTCTTGAAACTGCAGTCCAGTCTGTCTTTCATTTAAACAGAGTGAACAGTAGTTACTCATATTCAAATACTGAGGGTGTGTTTGATGCTGCTGCCATTATTAATGTTGTAAAGTATAGAAGCCGATGGAAAATCTGCCCACAGTTCATGTGGTGTCTGATGAATAAGTATTAATTACAAAGAGCTAGATTGGATCATTGGTAACATTTCCTATCAGCATGACCCTTCTTTTAGTCTGTACATCTCAAACTGTTTGTGAATATTGCTGATAGTGGGGCTATTGAAAGCATTCACTTAAGTCTTTGTTTCAGGACTAAGTAGCTAATTTACACAAAAGTGTACGTTTAGCAACATGCTTGTCACATAAATGAAGAATAGCAGACATGCAAGTGTGAATAACGAATAGGTAAATATATGCGTGTGTGCACACTGAAAAAAAACTGTGCAATAAATGTAACATAGTGGCAGCACTAAGGGAATGTTGGTTATAAACGTATCTCAAGTTTTAGATAAGCCAAATTCAAGGAGTCAAGGTTTTTTATTGGATAGGATTGCACAATGAAATGTAAAAGGTTGGTTTGATACTGTCAAACCTACTGCGAGGTTGATGCAATCACCCAGGAAGTGTCTGTAGCACTCTACCAGAGGCATTAAATATTAATTTCTCCACTTAGGATCCACTGATTCAGAGAGAAAGTGGAAGCCATAGGGCACTTAATGGAATACTTATCACACTTACTCTGATAGGCGCACTGCTTTTCTTGCTATTTAACATTTGCTATACCCGAAATCACGCTGCACAGTGTCAACACTAGAATGAAACATCTGCTGTTGGTTTCTGTGTGTGAAAGTTCAAGCATGTGTTTGCACATTGGCGTATTTTTCTGTCTTCGTTTAAACACATGGATGGTGAAAAAGCAAAGTGTGTGGGAGTGTGCGTGTGTGTGCATCTGTGTGTGGTTTAGTGCCTAACTGAAGCTGGATTTTTACAGTGGCCTGTTAAATGCCCAATATCAAAACTTGGCCCTGCAGAGCTGTCAGCCACACGGCGAGCATAGGCCTAATATCTCACATAGGCCGCGGATTAGTTTCTGTCTGTTGCTCAGGGTGAAATGTGTAATCTCATATCTGAGAAGTGGGAGGGAGAGGAGGAGGAGGAGGAGGAGGAGGAGGAGGAAGGAGGGGATTCTTGCCATTAATGTCTAACCTTTTAAAAATGGATTTGCAAGTGTGACGAGATAAGGGCCGAATGTGATCCTGAAAATGTCTCTGCCCCGTGACAAGTAACCAGGGGAAAAAGAAGGGAAGACAATCACAGGGTTCATAGCAAAATTAAACACACTGTGCTTAAGATGTCGCTCTTATCTATTATTAAATGTGTGTACAAGGAAAATTAACACTCTGTGTATTTAGCATAAGTTCTGTGTTGGACTGAAGTAAAACAAACTATTTTGACAATGCAGCACAAAGCTATTCCAATTAAAATCTAACACCTTTAAAAGCAGCTGGACATGATCTGTATAAGTGGTAGTGCTGGAAAACAGTGTAAACAAGGTTGTTTGGGTGACGTTACCAAACAACATCATAGCTGATATCTCACTTTTACAGAGAAATGAATTGTTCTCTTTGTAGGTCTCCAGTAGGTTGCAGCCGAGAATGATCGAGCTCCCTATTTTATCACATACAGTAGTATATTCCCAGATTTAAAGGATAAGGCTGGCGTTATTTTATCTTTTCAAATTCCACAAAAAGACCCAAACAAACAGTGAAATACACCTACTAATATGTATTGTCTGTACAGCCACAGTCTGGAATAGCCCATGCAATACAACTCCATTATCATCCAAGAAGCGTTAAGAACACCCCAAAAAAAAAACCCATACTGTTGAATCAGCATGATATTTCTTTATTACAATGAGCATTGCCGGCATAGATTATTCTTTTCAGCAGTGTAAATACAAAACCACCCATCCAGAAATCACAAATGAGAGATGTTTCACACTGGCCATGTTCCTTGTGATGATCACCCGATCAAAAAGTATGGCTATTTTATGCGCTTTTAATACTTTTTAGCTGCGCTGGTGGCATAGCTCTTGGGATGGCAATGTCAGTCATTCGGTCCATCCACCACTTTGGTCCAGGCTGAAATAGCTTAAAAAATATTGGATGGATTGCCATGAAATGTTGTACTTTTATGGTCTCCAGAAGATGAAACCTACTGACTTTGCATCTAGCACAACCATGAGGTTGACATTTTTGGTTTTGAGTGAAATGTCTCCACAACTATTGGATGGATTCCCATCCAAATTTGGTACACATATTTATGTTCCCCGTCGGATCACTAAAGGTTTCATGTAGCACCACCAATACTTTGGTTTGTGATCAAATATCTGCAAAAGTAATTACATTCCCATCAGCCTCAGCTGTACTTTGTGTTAAGTTCAAGTTCTAATTAGCTGATATTAGCATGCCAACACACTACACTAAGATGGTGAACATGGTAAACACCTGCTAGACATCAGCATTCTGATGTTAGCATTATCTCAAAGCAATGCTAAGTATAGCCTCAGAGAGCCACTAGCATGGCTGTAGACTCGCTGTGTCCCAAATCGCGTACTTGCATACTCAAACTTGCGATTGTTATGGCTAAAAGTTAAAGCATGTTCATTTTTCATTCATTTTTAATATAACTGAATTGAAATCAAGTGAGCAAACGTGCTATCGTCATTTCCGGTAAGCGAACAACAGCAGCATTCGATTTGGGTCAATACTACCCTGTCAAAATTAGCGCACTACACAAGTCAGTACATAGTGTACACAGTATACTGCATGTGAGTGTACTAACGGGAGTACATGATTTGAGACAGCTTTAGTCTTGTTGGACAGTGAAGCCATAACTTAAGTATATCAGGTTGTGGCTACATGGACAAATGTCAGTTTGAATTCATTGTTGATTTTGTTCTCATAGAGGTCTCGTGGATAATAGTATAAAGATTGAATAACACTAGAATTACCTTTGAAGTGTGGACACACACACACACACACACACACGTATGTCCACATGCAAACACTGATGAATATACACACTGTGAGCTCTGAGACAGTCCTGATAAAGATCTGGCACAGCAGCCAACACATCAGTGGAGCAGTAGGGGAAAAGAAGGTAAGCTTTAAAAAGGTTAAAGTTTTCATTGCCTGGCAGACTGGAAATATGGCCTGCATACTGCATACTGAAGACCCAATAACAGCCTCTCCTAGGCGCTCCTGGCCCACCATTACAGCATCTCCCTGATCAAATGGATGCCATCTGTCTGGCCGGGCTTCAGCTTCAGCAACGCAGCAAGCTGGTTGGCTGGCTCAGGCAGACACATCCTATCTCGTTCTTTTGCATACACATAAGCTCATTCTCTTCCCCCCTCTTTCTCACAAGCACACACAAACAGGCGAATCCAGCCAGACAGCAAACGTCTGGAGGAAAATGTTACGTGATGGCAACTAGCATCTTGCTGGGAATAAGATGTAACGGGTAAACGATGATCGATGGTAGTCTAGTCGTTGGACGGGGGACGTGAGATTGATCGGCCAAATTTTCTCACTGTTCAAACACATTGCTGCCTCCTCCAACTGCCAGCAAGGCTTGAACAGGATCCACACATCCACTGAAAACATGAATCTTATTGTCTTCACTCTCGTATTCAGCCACAAAGCATAGGCACAAGCATTCTGCCTGGCTAACAATAAGCGACTGACAAGATCAGCAAGTCATTACCTTATGGTTCTTAAATGTTTTACACTATAATGCCTCTGGTGTTGATTTGTATCCTTCACATGTACAGTACTAGAGCCACATTCCTCCTTTAAGACTCACACAATCCCCTCTTCCTCATGAAAAGGAATATGAGGCTGTTTTATCGCTGCTGTCCCATGTGTAAGACACCTATTACGAGTGCCCTTGCAGAGAGAGCCATGACTCCTAGAGGGGACTTACGAGATCTGTACTCGCTCCTCATCCAATTCACCTCAGGATGAGACGGAGTGTTCACGAGAGCCTGTAAGACCTTACGAGGGGCTCGTATTCACCATCCAATATCACCAATACTACTAACATTAGCACACCGTATCTCTGGCATGTGAAAGAGTGAGAAATACGTCCCCCTTGTTTCCAGCGCTGGTGTTTGATAACATCTGTTAGGCACAACTGTAGGGCTTTCATCTCCTCAGGCTCCAGAAAATCTCCCCTCATTGATTCAGCGCTGAAGTGGTACTCAAGTTAATTCCAGGTCTCTTCAACCTGTTCTGGCGGTGGTAAGTGAAACATTTATCACACAACTGTTGACTTTGTGATGCTGAGAGGACGGTTCCCACCATTTAGGGACACTGATACAATCGAATGTCTTGCTCGATAGGTTAGTGTGTCATATGCTTTGCTTTGGTTTTCATATTCTGCTTTGATTGCGATTCTTTACACTTAAAAAGACTCAAGCAGTCATACAAAGGGTGAAAAGAACAAGCAATTGAGTTGAACATTAAATGTTAAACTGTTTAAACAGTTACTACTTTATATAGGTCAGTTAGGGCTGCAACTAATTATTATTTCCATTACTAATTAATCTGCAGATTATTTTATTTATTAAAATGTCAGAATATAGTGAACAATATTCTTATTAAATTGAGAGCCCAGGGTGACATCTTCAGATGTCTTGATTTATCTGACCAGCAGACCAAAACCCAAAAATATTCAGTTTCCAAATATATGAGCAAGAAAGGCATCCAGTTCTCACAACAATTCATTTTCTGTCGACTAATCGATTGATCAACTATTGGTTTCAGCCAAACTGTTGCCATTTTGGCGTTAACCTCCACATTATTCGATGGTTGTTTCTTTGGTAATGTGATTTCATATCAGATCGTGCATCTACAGACCTAACTATACCAGACAATATTTCAGGTTTTGAGCCAAAACCAACATAGATCAAGTTTTAACCAGACCTGAGCCCAAACCACTGCAGCATTTAATGACCTGAAACTTGATTAAACTAAGTTACACTTTTATAACAAAGTAAAAACTCTAACTATATAGTAACTCCCTAACTGCATTGCTCTGATTTCAGTTCAAATAAGACAAAACTCGACTAAACAGGAGAGAATTAAGATAAATAGGAACCCATCCTGGCCCTAACAGCTGGGGTCAGACCAGGTCAGAACTACACACTGACTGTTGACATCTTTGGTGATTGCATTACACTGTGCTTTCAGTCTCTCACAGGAGGACATGGTCTCCACAAGCAATAACCCTTCTCAAACATGCTGCCATAAACTTTATTCCCACATCGCTTTATCTTTATTTGATGCGTCTTTGTGAGCCAGAACAGCAGCTCATTTCAAGATTGATTTGACATTGTAAAGTTTGTCCTGTAAAAGCAACTTAAGATAAGTAAATAAAAAGAATGACAGCATTATATAAGAACGTGGCATGCACTGTAAAATTATTTAGGTTAGCAGTAAATGGGATGTTCCTGTAAATAACACTGCTATTCTACTGCAAAAAAGGTAAACAAAAATAAGCATGTCTGACCTTATTTTGTGGCCTGGAAGCTGTATGACACACATCTAACAACAATTTATCAAAAGGCACAATCTAACACAAGGTTCAAGGTTGAAAATGTGATAACACTATTGCACCTCAGTGGGTGCTTGAGTGGAAACGATACCTTTTCTATTTGCACATCTCAACCCAAGACACAATGTTGTGACGAACAAACAGCTTCATGCACATAAACAACACACACACACACACACACACACACACACACAGCTCTATACATTTTGGTTGGGTGGATGTCACAATGTCAGAGCAGAGAGCAACCTGTCAGAAACAGATATTCTCCAAGTCAAACTCATACTTCCACCCCCTAATGAGGCTTGTTCGGGGGTTTCCATATTCTCCACCACACTGCCCTCCCTCTTCCTCTTCACTAACAAAGAATTCCTTTACCACCAACCCTTCTTGGCGTGTATTCCTCTACCCTCGGGTGTATATAGCCAAGTACATTACACCAGTGGAACAAATAGTCATAGCTCTTTGAATATGTACCCCCTCAAGCCAGCCCCAGCTGCAGCTGTGGGTGACTTTTCTCATTTGCTGAAGAGCTGAGAAAAAAACAAAAAAAGCTGTGATGCTGTCTGCCTGCCTGCCCTCTCATGTGAATCATCCAAAACTGTAATAACATCACTCCAGCAACCTGCTGCTGCACAGAGACCCGGTCTGGTGTGACTTGCCCTGACAGGATGCGCACAGCTCCTCTATATCCCAACAAACTCAGAGAAGCATTAACTCCTGCTGAAGCCACGTTTCATGTTAAGGTGATGCTCTGTCACGTGTAGAGAATTATTATCATCAGTCCTGCAATCAGACAGAAAATAAAAGGTGTGGAAGTATGACATAAGTGACTAAGATGGTGAATGAATAATACTGGTGACTGTGACTTATATGAGTGCTGGGACAGAGCCAGCTTCTTCTCTTTCTGCCAGCTCTCTGCCTGACATGCATTCTGTAAAAAGAAAGAGAAAAAGCGTAGCATCCAAGCTAGACAGAGGTGCTGCTCACTCCACAGAATTTGCCAGAAAACATTTTTGTATTTTATTCATGTTTAAATCAAAGACTTGCGCTTTGATTGCACCTAAGAGAAGAGGGTGAGTCGTGTCGAGATGTGAGCGCAGCTCTATGCGAGGCTTGCACTCAGCAAAACAGGGGAAGAGGTGGAATGTAATACTAAAATCTAATATACAGTAAGTGAGCCAGAGGTACTTCTTCTCTCTTCAGCGAAACATCACACTGTTATTGTGCTTCTTTGCATCTGCTGAGAGCGAAACTAAAGCCCTTGATCCTGACGAGAGCAGAGCACACGGGCTCAGCTCTGAGTAGACTTTTCATTACACGCTTACACCAAGTCACACACATTTACAGGAACGTAGGCCGTCAATGGGGGGAAAAAATAGAAAATGGCTTGTAAGAAAAGAGAAATAAAGCAGCATTTAGCTAGTCTAAGGAAATAATTTCTACAGCGTGAAATAGGTGAAATATTAAACAGCATCTTGAGATTAAACATGAATGTCCAGTGCATTGATTTTCCTGCTTTTACATTTGCTGTGGTATGGACATATTAACCTGCACAGTTTGCTTTTGGGCCAAATGTTGGTCACAGACATGCTAATGCAGCTCCCCACGCCTCCCCTTTGTGGAATGTGAGGAATGCACCCAGACATAGCCTGAATGTCCTAAAAATGTAGAAGCTCAGCGGCAAGATTATAAAAACTGATGTTTTTTTTTTTTTGTCTTTCATGAAGGAGCCTAAGCTCACAGGCCTTGATGCAGATTCAACTCCACAAGGACAGAGAAAAAAATATTATGATAAAAGATGAGGTGAGGGATCCAGTTATACATAAGTACAGTTCCAGCACTCTTTATTTAGCATGCATGTGTGCCTTGCAGTTTATGCCTGGGAGAGGGCTGAAATCCACAAGGACGAGGAAAAGATGTTATGATCAAAGACGGCATGTGGAAAGGTATTCGGTTCTATCAGCTGAGTTCCAATAGCACTCTTATTTTGTACACATGTATGCCATCCTTATACTTTCGTTGATGCCTTCAGGGAAAAGGTTGAACAAGTTCCTTAGAGCAGGCATTAATACTCATTTTAACTCGACTCACAAAACTTACAGAACGCAGGTCAAAAGGTCTTTTTGTTAGAAAAGCTCAGTAGCTCATACCACTTAAACCCCTGGGATGTGAGATGAGGAAGAGAAAATCCTACACAGCTGAGGATTTAATAATATTTCCTTTCAAATACACACTGCCAACTTTGCTCAGTTTCCCAAGACAATTGAAGTTTAACGTGTCTTTTTTGGCAAGTCCACAGAGGAAACTGACACACAGAGGAGTTTGTCAGTAAAAGAATAAGACTGGGATGAGAACCGAGGCAGATCAGCTGCGCTGCTAATAGGCAGAGGAGGTGTCCGGACAAAGACTAAGATAAAGAGCAAAAAAGTGAGGAGAGAGACTGTGTGTGAGAGAGAAAGCTCCTCTGGGTCATTAGGCTACAGACAGACACATGCAGGTGCCACCTCATCTTTCATTCTCTCACTGTCCTGGCCAGCAGGCACAGAGCGGGAAGGTATGAGGGCATTGAGCCATGTTCAGTGAACCTGACATGTGCTGGAGATACTGTGGCAAATGAAGATACATTGCAGGGCCAGTGGATACTAATTGTCCTCCTACATTTTCAACAGTCTGTCACCGTTCTCGCCTTGTATAGTACAAGTGACTGGCACATTTAATACAAGACACACAATAGTGTGAAAACCACAACAAGATACGCTGTCTATTTATTCAGGTATTTGGCTGTGTCCATCTGATGTGTTGTATTCTGTATAGCAGTGATGAACAGCTAACTGTGACATCTCAACCTAAGTTCCATTATTAGAGCGTCTGCTGTCAGATAAAGCTGTGATAAGACAATACGGTGCTGCCTCGGCACAGCAGCCGCATAGATTCATCCAGACACATCAGACAAGACAAATAGACCTCAGCTAATGCTGACAGAGCATCCCGGGTGGAAAATTTAGACAGACTTTCAATCATTCGTTTGACAAGTGGGGACATATTCAAGCAAGAGGATTTCTGTTTCCATAATTCCAAACCCCATAATCCATTTTTGTCCCCTGTCAGGGCTCAAATGAATGATTCAATGGGGCCGAACTGAGAAAGCAAGTCACCTTGGCAACAAATTGAATATGTGCATCTCAAATTTCATGTTATTAGGAGTGTGAAAACATTTCTGAAACACAAGGTGCAAAAATGAAGTGGTTTTCACAGATTTAGTGAGTGTATGAGTTAAGTGAGGTGTGTGTACGATTAGAGGGGTAACATGATGGGAGAAAAAAAGAGACATGAACTTTAAACCTGCATTAAGTGATTTTTTGGTCAGTTGGGGGCAGCAGAAACTATAGAAGCTATAAACACAACGCTGACATTATATAACCTTTTAAGTTGATATGGTTAGCATTCAGCAGATATGGAGCAACATTAGTATTTATTTGGTGTCCACCTGATGAATTTAAGTTCAATATTCACTCTCCTTTTAGCTCTGAATTTGGTCTCCAACAACTCCTGAAGGAAATATCTGGCTCTTTAGCTGCTAAATGCTACATTATGTTCACCAGCCAGTCGCTAACTTTGTCTTTGTCGCTGTTTGGTGCTGGTGGGTTAATCAAAGCTTTTTTGCTGAACAGCTGACTGCTGTGGCCAAAAACAATGGTATGAGATCCCCGACACTGATCCAAAACAGTAAAGTTGTGGGCTGGAAAACCAAAACAATGAGATGAAAGTTGCTATAAAGCTCCGTAGAGCTAATAATTGTCTGTGGATTTGTCACTATGTAAGACCCTTTTCACATAAATGTAGTCATGTGATCCATTGCTAATATAAAAATATTTACTATAGCCGCTTTAAAGTACAAATACGGATTTTTATCTATAAATATTTCAGAGGCTAAAATATCAATTAACAGGATTTTGATCAATCCAGAGGCAAAATCTAAAATTCAGAATCAATTATTCTATCTGTGTCTCTTACTCTGAAATAACCAGCTACATGGCAAAGACAATCTGCAAGTGTTCTTTGGATTCTGTTGGCTGTCTGTTCACATTTCCTGAACTGTGACTAAAAATCAGTGCAAAAAAAGAATCAAAATTATATATCTCACTAAGGTGTTCTACAAAATTGATAGCAAAAAAAACGAAAAAAAAAAACAATGGAGCAAAGTGAAACGATTAAGAAAGTAAATTAGTAGTATGGTTAAGACAACGCAATTTGACTGCCGCTGGGTAAATGAGTTACTGGGGCAAAGTAAGTCCTCTGCAAACAAAACACTCAATGAGTAACATTTGTCCCCCGCAGTGGTTCTAAATGATGCCACGAAGTAGCTCTGCTGCATCACAATTACCTGGCAGTGTGTCTCTTTGCTCCATTAACATAAGCAAGCTATTTCACTTCAGTGAGACGCTACTAAAGGGCTCGAGGGGCCCAAAGGTGATCGAGACGCTGCATAAGATATTGTATGAATAAAGATGATAATGATCTATGATACGGTAACTTTCTGCTGCTCTGTTTGGTATAAAAAAATGGATGTGCTGCAAGGGGCTGGAATGAATAAAACCCGACAGAAAAAAGTACACAGACTATTTAAAATAGACAGCTGAAAATAGACGGTGAGACACGGACCTGTATCTCAAGGTGTTGCTAGACAGATGCGTTGTTTGAACACACTGTGTGACTGGTCTATATCTATTTTCACATTCTTCCATTTACTGGAAATAATTGGAGGAATGAGCCACCTGTGTTAAATAGCACCTGTACCATCAAACATCAGAGAAGAATAGGATCTAATCTACTACCATCTAATCTCACTCGAGGAGGGAGAAAATGCACCAGAGTACATGCTGTTAAAGGGTTGAGATGAGAAAGACCGCTGAGTAAATAAATAGCCTACTAATGACAAAGCAATACTGCCACAGGTGAATCAGATGAAACAGTGAGAGAAACAGATTATTTCTCACTGACTCATTCATAGCAAGTCGAAATACGGACTGTTCATATTTGGCTACAAATGTATCACTAATATGGTGAAATTAGTAGATACAGTAGGGGGGAAACTTTGTACTGTCACATTCTTGAAAAGGCAAACAACATCCTAATTGACTGTTTGCTAAACCCTGCCCCCAATCACAGTTTAGCAACTGTAACTAGGCAAGACAGGCCTGCCAAGCTTTACATTTCTCTGCATAGGGAAGCGATGTGCATAAGGCTCTAATAAAAGCTATACTCTGTGTCTAAGGAGTTTGGACAGTGGTGTCTTTTTTAGCCTTTACAAAACCAGAAACACAGGAGCAAAAGTATAAGGAATGGATTAAACCTTGTGTTTGTCTGCTCTAACGTAAGCTGCATTAGCATGCCCGGCTAACTATCTACAGTAGCAACCTAGTATTATTTCCAAAGGCAAGGGGCATGTCAGTAGCTAATATTTTGTGGGGTTAGAGAGTTAAAATCCACTGTGTGGGAGCTAAAATGCAAGTTTTAGAGTAACAACAGCATATTTAAGGATTCTTGTTTGAAAACAAATCATCTGGAGACTTTAAAAAGTCAGCTTTAGAAAGTTTTCTACCACCTCTACGCTTTTTAGCATAAGCTTACGCGAGCTAGCTACAGCTGATTAAATAAGCTAACGACAGTTGTCATTTAAGCCGACAAAATCCAAGATAGTCAGCTCGAAATACGACGTCTGCCTTTGTTTACTTCTGTGTGAAATCAAGGACCCATTATTTAAAAAAAATTAGTGTGGTACATCTACCGCTGTTGTCATTGTAAACTGCTGATGTGCTGTGTGAGAACGGAAAGCTTGACAGAGGAGTAACAGAAGCATACCGGGGCTTGGCGAGCAGTCAATTAAATGGCAACATATGCAGCAAGTGGTGAACCAAGAAAGAACATATAACTTCGGGTCTACTTTCCCAGCTTAGACACATCAGTGGAGCTCACCTCTAAGTGAATTTCTGATTGTGTGTGGAGGAAAAAGTCAAGAAATGGCACACAGGCTATAGAAAGTGCCAATTCAACCTCCACTCCTCCCTCCCCTCTCGCTGGCCATAAAACGCAGTGTAATAGGATTCCTAAGCTTTTCCAGTGACTGCTTCCACTATCACACAGACATTTAAGTGCACTAATCCATGACAAATTGTCTCATCTGATCCATGACAAATCGTCTGAGGGGCCGATAGAGACGAGGAGATGGAGGGGGGGAGAGAGAGGAGAGGAGGGAGGGGAGGCCAAGAGGATGGAGGGCTGGGGGAAGAGGCCAGACGCGGGGAGAGAGTGCTGCTCGGCACCTGAATGATCGGGCAGTCATTGCCTAGTTTTTAGAAAGGTTGCTTTCATTACCGCGAAGGGCATGCTGTGTGATAGAAAGTGAGATCACATAGCGCTGATGAGCTTTCTACCTAAGCCCACAGTTTTCAAAGCAATTATAATCCCATGTGGAGGTATATTATAGGATTTTCATTCCTTTGTTGGCAAAAGGCAGGATTTGTAGATGCCATGTTCAAAAAAATTAATGTTTCTAATTAAATTTGTGTCATATAAAATGTATGATTTCCATCGCCCTATAGTTTAATTTAGCTCTTAAAGATGTGGTTTTACATGATACACACGCAAGTGAATATTTAGTCAAACAAAATAGCAAGGATGAAAACATGCCTACTGCAACCACATAATAGGCTATTCCACAACCTTGGACAGTAATGACTTGGGTGTGTTTGTGTTTATGTGTGTATGTGGTTTATACTGTATGTTGCTGTATTTCCACAGTGCTGCCAGCCAGATCATACGATTCCTTTTCATCCACACAAATATGATTAAAGGCGTTATCCATTCAACGGACTGTAATTTAATTGAATTTTCTTTCACCATCAATTCTCACACTAATTAGTCCCCACAATTTAATGGGGATGTAAATAAAGCTGATTTAATGGCAAAACACAAACACAGAGAGCCTATATGGAAAGCTGCTCCTGTGGGTAGTATGGATGGATCTGCCGTTCATAAAAGCTCTTGCGACTCCATAGAAGAAGCGAAACAGCAAGATTAACACTTTAAAGATGACTGCATAAAAAAAAGTGCATGTTCATTTCCGTGTTTCCGCTGCTAAATATTGTAATGAGGAGTCTGAGAACTATGGAAATTGGTTCGAAGTTGAAAACGGTGTGTGCATTCAGTTTGTGAGCCAGTGAAGCTAATTTCTTAACATTCCCAAACACTGCCAGAAAAACCATCAATCTTCTGAAGCAGCCATCCGTTCGGCAATGGAGAGAAAGAAAAAAAAATCAATTCATACTGTGTGCATGTATGGCTTGCAGACTTCTACAGCGTCCTCATTTACCAAAAGACAGCTATCCTGAATCAAGTTCAAGGCTTATTTCAACACACTGTATCTTATCAGATTCTTCTCTCTCTAGAAATCCCCAATCCTTAGATCTAAAGTTCAAAAAGTTCAATAGACGCATAAAGCTAAAGTTGAGCACTACACTATTTTGACAGGTTGTGTTCTTAAACCCGGAGATGCATTCCTTAATCTACCAATCAACACATCCTTGCCTATGATCAAGCTGTTGCTGTAGTTTGACCGTATGATGCGGCTTGGCTAATCAAAGTAATTACATGTTTTCTTCCACCTCAAAGAGTTTTCTACAGTGAGGGAGCTTTATGGCACATTGAACAATGTGCTCATTAAAATGCCTTCCAATCATTTGTGATTAGACTTTACAAGTCATTTCAAAACAATGGATGAAAACATAACAGCAGCAACACTGCATTAGTTATCAGCCTTTTCAGCCAGACCATAACCAATTTTGTGCAGTCGTGTGTAACATTTTTCATGTACATGCAAAATCAGTGTGCCTATGGCTGCAACTCACAGCTGAATCACATTTCTTTTCATCTTTTCCTGTTGATATTCTTTCAAATAAACAGCATAACTTACCTAATAAGGGGTTTTAATAGTAAGTACAGTACTGTAATACATATACACTGTACTGCCTTGTCATCATCAAAATGGTCAAACGAAATGTTAGCAACAGACTGCTATCAAAGTGTAACAGGCTGGTGGAATTAGTTTTACAGCTGCACCTGGAACAGGAATCATGTTGTTCTATTAGATCTGAGACTCTCTTAAACTGCCCTGTCACAGTCATAATAAAACAAAGCAGCAGCTAAAGCGTTGTTATATTCAGGCTGCCCCTCTGGGTATTGATACATTATGAACATGGCTACTGTATGCATACTTCAGCTGAACAAGGGTAAATAAAAACAGTACCTGCTATGCATAACTTAATGACAATTCTGTATTACACTGAGTAGACAACACATTAGGGATCACTTTCATTTCATCTTTAGAAGACACCAAATCTACAGTAACTTCTGCCAGCACTGCACTGACAATGTAAATTGGTTACACTTTTACTGACTTGTGATGGAGTCCAATACTACGTGCTGTCAAGAGTGGCCTGGTTTTTGCAGCAGCAGTCTTGGCAGTGAGCACTTCTCGCTCGCTGTGTTGGCAGGTGGAGAGAGCGCAGGGCCGGGCTTGTGTGTGTCATGTCACATTCAGCTCATCTGTCAACGTAGTGGATTATTTCTTGAGAGACCAGAATTTGCTGCCCAGAATCAGGCCGCCATCAATCTTCAGCCGCACCAGCAGGACGCAGGGGAGGCTGTGTGAAGCAGAGGCTCATGGGAGAGAGAGCGGCGCCGCTTCCTGAGCAGGTGACGAAGCAGTCAGGCAACACGTTACTCAATCTCCGCCTCAGCGGTGACTATGCCAATTTGTCACAGAAACATTCGGAAAAAATTAATAAATGTGATCTTGAAACTTTATCTCTGCAGTCACTTTCTTTTTTTCCTGGTATGCACTGTCAGTTCACTGTTGCAGAAGGTAGATAAGCTGATTTCTCAAACATTGTTAGATGCTTCAACAGGCTAGAGGATTACATCTGTACCTAGCTCAACGTGACCTTCACTTCCCCTCCTCAGATACCCACACAGCCCTTGTCTGTGTATCTTTGTCTATGTGGGATGGTTTGTGAGTTTTTCTACCACCACAGTCAGCTGGGCTGCATGCCAAGATCCACAAAAATTTATTTCGGGACATGGTTTCTTACAAAATACCAACCCCATATTTCACTTCAAGACTTGGCTTGTGACTGTCCAGAAGACAACACAGTAGCAAAGCATGCCACATTGAAAGGTACAGGAGAGCAGCTTTACCTATCTTGTCATCAAGCAATTTTAAAGATAATGAATCAATAATCTCAGCAAATGGATGGCATGTGTGAGTCTAAGATAAAACACTATTTCTATTAATCTGCTTATCAGCGCAGACGTATTGAATCATGTGTATCTCATGCTTCGTTAACCAAATCATTTTACAACTTCATTTTTCTGTATGGCAGAAAGTATATCACACATCTTTTCACCGTCTTTTAGAAACACAGACACATTATTTGATTACGGAAAACAGCAAAGCATGAAAGCCAATGGATTTTTCAAGGCAAGACATCTCTCTTTCTCTTTTTTTTTTTTTTTTGCTACGTCCTACATAGCCATATCTATTTATATCTGAGGGTTCTGGCCTCAATGAAACCAGAGAGCTTCTCAAATTATAAAATCAATTCTAATTCAAATATTCATCATGGCATTTCAATTCTAAGAGAGCAGTTCTGGTTAGATCGGTTAACGCCACTCCACGGCTGAGTAAGATTGATGTCAGCTTAATCCTCTTAAAAAAACATGATATACAGTAAATTGTACAGTTGCCGAGCAGCAGAAAAAAAACACAGACAGATATGTGTGTTCCTCGAGCGTCCAGTTGTGATAGACCATTATCCCTGGGAAGCCTGCTGATGAGGATAGTAAAATATCATAACATATCCTCAGATTATGATTGTCAGCATCAATTATGGCTGTCATCCATCACAGTTTGTTTGATTATAAAAGTTTTCTGGAGAGCACTTGCGTTAAATTAACACTGTAACAGACTTTCGGCCTCAGCGTGAATGCTGAGTATACTGTAAAACCTCTCTCTTTTGATCACCTCTAGGTGACGTTATTCACAATTGAGTGGCTCAGCCTAAATCAGTCTAAATGAAATGTGAGACTTAAGAAGTGTGTCTGTGTTCATCATCCAGCTCTACAGTGTAAGCTTGCATCCTCTCAGACCTAATGTGTCCTGAACACAGCTCCAGTATCCCCAGAGGACCCATGAAAACGCCACACCATGATGGCCACAGTGAGAAAATGGTGTGTAAATGTGCGAGCATGTACATGTCCGTACCCTCCTCAGTGTCATATGCAGTGTGTGAGTTGATCTGTCTGAAAGAAAACCTTCCAGAGAACTCTCAGCTATAACTATCCTTTGCCTGGATGACTCTTCTAGATCTATGTCAGGGGTGGTGGTTGGAGGGGGGGCTCTTATTTTTTTCCCCCTTCTTCCCCTTTGGGACCACTGCATTATTCAAGAGACACTTACTGAGCCTTGTACTTCCTTGTACATCTTCGGCACCAAGCTCGACTTGCCAACCAGTCAAAAAGAAAAAAAAAAAAAACAGAAAAACTGGAATCCAGCCTTTAAAAATTCATTCAGAGCTCTCTGTCGCTCATCCCTCACCCTCTTGTTCCAATTAACGGGACCGGGATAGTTTGAGAACTTTCTCTCTATCATAGCTGGGATTTTCAAGCGTCAGCTGTTCCAAAGCAAAAGTAAGCCAATTCTCCGACATGCTGCTTAAAGTCACCAATGTTCAACACAAGCATGGAGAATTCAATGCTGAAATTTTTTTTTCTCTTGCTGTGCTTCAATTGCTGTCTTTTTGCTTGGCAATGCAACACACACACACACACACACACAAAGGGAACCAAACAGAAGATAGCATCAATGTTTAACAGCCGCTTGGCTTCTGGAGAGAGCCCCACTCTGTACGAGGGTTCGGCATGGGAGTCACACTCATTGTTAGAGGCTTAAAGAAAGCCTTTGCTTTGCTCTAGAAAACCTTTGCCTTCCCTGTAACACTCCCATATACACCATAAGCAATGCTGGTAAGCTTTTCCATAATCAGAGAATTAGATCCGCCTCAGCGTCTAACCTCCCGTTTTGCCCCTATGGTGCAGAAGGTGTCGGGCTTAATTGCCAAACGTTTCCAGTGCAAAAGAGGGAAACATAATTGTCATTTCCATCTAAGCCACAGTGATCAAAGCTCCCTTGGCTACCAGCACAGTATTAGGGATTTTTGCCTACAGCTTGTCCTACTCGTAACAGCAAGATTCAGGGTGTAGTAGTCAAGAATTCCTCGCCGCATGCACAAGTCATCTCCCCACCAGCTAACTCACAGTGTTTGATGATGCTCTTTGTCTAACAAGGTTTCCATGTTCAGATTCAAACTGAATTGTGCAGCTCAGCCAAAGAACCAAAGTCTACAATTGATACAATATATATAGTCTACATATTTCTTTCATAAATAGTACAATATATATATATGGGTAGATAGTATAACTACATATAAGTACTAACATGCAATTAGAAGCACAATTAGTAGTCTTCCCCTTTGCTTATTCTGTATGACTGCGAGCACGGTGAATCACCATGTTCCAGTACTGTACCGTGGCAAATCAATCTGACATACTGCAGCAGCCTCTTGCTGTTGCTTTTATACAGGCAAAGCTGAGAACTCCAGCCCCATCGAGAAGGCAACGTCTCGCACTGTAACACTGTGCTGTGAAGCCGAAATCTGACAAAGATGTACCACGTACCCAGGGTGAGAATGTCGGTGCGACCGGGCCGGGCCACATGGTGCTGCTGGATGGTCTGGTAGAGTGTGGCCTGGCACAACAGCAGGAAGCCAAGGCTAATCCACATGGCCAGCAACCAGGACATGGTAAGGCCGAGTCTGCAGGACGGCACACAGCGGGGGAGAAACAACAGGGAAATAGGGAAAGAGTTGTATTACATTTGTATCTCCATACATATTTATAACACACACATTGTGCCAAACAAAAGAAACAAAGAAGGATACTGATATGTCTTCTGATATCACCAAGAAATATTTAGACCAATATGTCTACTGGTATGATTTATTCAAAGGTATGTGCCTGGGTATTTTCTTATAACACTAGGAATGAAAATAAAAAGAGGAGATAGATATTTCAGGGGAAAAAACCCTGCAGACAAAAGACTCAAACACAAAGTTAATCTTGTCAATATCCGTCTTGTCCAAACCTGCTGTAGTCTGAAAAGGACGTGTGCCGCACAAAAAGGAAATAATGAAATGCAGAAAAAGGAAAATTACCTGCTGCGATCTCTTTGTCAGGCTGTTATAATTCTATAATGAGCGTTGTCATCTCTTTATGGAAACTACAGTTCCATTAACAACAACAGCAGCAAGACTGAAGCCCTGAATATTCTAAAAGTTTATCAATGATTGTATTTCCCAGCACGAACAGGCTTCTTACAGATTTGCTCGGCGACTGCCTAATGGCTGCTGAGGGCCAGCATATGGAGACACGCCTTAGCCCTCATTGAATAATGAGGCTCTCCTCCTTTCCAGGTGTTATTAGTGTTTCTCTCCATTCAGGACCCCGCAGTGGGAAATTTTAAAGCATCACCCCCACCTCCTCTAAAACAAACTGTGGCTTGCTGTGTTTAGGCTCCCTACCGACTACATCCTATTCAGTGAGACTTGATGGCTGAAAAATGAATAATCCTTGAACTGATCATCAGTTTTTAGAAGAATATAATTCACCCAAATCACTCACCGCATCGTCATTTTTCACTGAGGTGCTGACTTTCTGGGTGAATCTGATGCTCTAATGTGACAGTGTGAATCTAATCCTCCTTTAATGTTTGATTCTAATACACACAAGAATATAATGGCAGACTTTCAGCCCCAGTGAGTCTCTTCAATATGAACTTCAAACCGAGGAAATTCCACGTTTAAATAAGGAGTCTGTATAGACAGAAATGTTTCAAATGTGCCATGAAAGCAGGCCTGATCCAATTTCCAGAAAGCACCAAAGCCACTGCTTGCTTGTTTGCTCCAACTAGACCACTTTGTGTTTTGATGTGCATCTGAGATTGAAGCCATTAGGCTACTAAATGTTGCCCGTGTGTTCTGCGCCCTCAGTGACATTGAGACTGCTTAATATTCAGGGAAAATTAAGCATATAATTATTAACAGCACATTGTAAATCCCCACCCCTGCACTAAATCCACCATAATCCGCGGTTTTGTGGAAATGTGAACTGGTCCCACGGGGATGTTTTCCTCTGCTTTTATTTAAACCACACACAGCATTTCTGTTCGTCAAGCTGGCTTCGTATTCAAAAGAATCGTTGCGCTTGCATGGTTAACTGCATATTGCATGGAGACTCTGAGCAGCTCCCGGCCATCGGAAGGCATTCTTGCCGAAAATAAAATGTGGTTCTTACCAGCAGCGTTTTACCAGAGGTGAAGACGCACGGCAGACTTTAAATAAAACGAACAAACATGGGCATCATTTGCAAGGAACTTCAGAGGAAAAGAAAGCAGCTTTCAAGAAAACAGAACCAAACTCTTACAGTCGCTGTTGTAGCCGCATTTTCTCAGCGCAAGAGAGCATTTTTTAATATAAATATCCATCTTGTTTTCCATGAGAAAAAGAAAGATATATTATAAGCAGTTTACTCTCAGTTCTGTACTGTCGCGTAAAACGACAGAGGACAGCTCCTCTATGCGTAATTGGCAAGTCCAGCGTGAGAGAGTAAATGCGGTCGAGGAGTAGAAACACTAGACACACCTGCAGGCGCATAACCTACTGATGCACCTGCGTGCAACGTTGATTTAACAAAATGAGACTCGTTTTGTTTCTCGCAGCCTGCACTTCTTCTGCTGTGGAGACTTCAGTGATAACTCCCAAAAAACGTACTGAGTGTCATTCAAAAGGAGGTGAGACGACAGGCTCCTGTCTTATTTACATCTTAACTAGAATTGTATGAAATATCATGCACTTAAAATATGTATTTCAGCATGTAGGCTTCACTGTCTAATGATGAATGCAACATATTTGCCCCATTTGAAACATGTTTGAAAGAATATTTGTATTGTGTTTTTAGTAGAAGCTGTTTTTCCTATTTCACTACTTGTATACAGTCATATCATCTTTACTCAACATTTTTCAACAAGCAGTGTTTTGTGGGAAATTTATCCTATGATACAGTTGTCCTAGTAAATCCACCCCCCACCCCACCCATTCTGTGCCCAAACACCAGAGGTATTCCTCGAAAGTCCCACACCCTTACCTGAGCAGTGTGTTCAGGAGGAAAGGAGCTCAGTCAGAATCACTGCCTGCCTGCCTGCCCAGCAGACTCACTCCTCTGTCTTAAATCCATCCATTCTTTGAAGCCAGGGATTCCCACCCGAAATTCCAGTCCCAGGTAAGCCGCACACCACACAAAAGGGACTAAAATGCTGCTCTTTTCCCTCAGTGTTCTCTCCTTTGGACCCCCCTGTGGTTCAGTTCCTTTTGAAATCCGTGGCAACACAAACAGTCACCAAAAGCAAAACACCCAGGGGTCTAAGTCACAAACTGGCCAGGATTTGAGGGATGGGAGGCTGATCATGTCACTGATGTATCAGCCACATACGGGCAGATCTCCTTCCTTCAGTCTGTGTCTCTTCTCCGTCAGTAGAACTCCTATGTTGTGATGACAGGGAGCTAATTTACCCCCCTCACTTGTCGTCTCCTTCTCACGCGTGCAGCGGAAGGCTCCGGTGGAATGACTGCTCTGTCTGCTCTTGGCTGCGTCCCCCCATTGAGAAGCTGTGCTGATAGTGCGAGCCTCAGTCCTCTCTCCAGCGCACTAAGTAGAGAGTCTGTGTCAGAGAGGCAGAGCGAGTGTGTGAGCGTGCGTGCGTGCGTGTGTGTGTGTGTGTATTACAATGTAGCCCAGCTGGAAAGAGAGAGAGAGAGAGGGAGCTGAGAGAGATCACATGTCTTAAAGCAAGACTGCCCACTTCTGCATCAAGACTTCATCAGCAAATGAAGCATGCTTTATCAACCCATCCCTCTTTGCATCCTAACCTCCCATCCACAACGTCAGGAGACATGCGAGTATAGCCTTCAGCTCACTTTGAATGTGTCTGAGTGTACCCATGTGCGCACGCATGGGTGTGGAGGGAGGATGACTGAATGTGCCTCTTTTAGTCATCGCCCTCCAGCATCTGAGGGGTGAGAGTGAAATGTGCTCCAAGCACAGCACTTTTAATAGAAGGCAGAGTGCCTCATCAGGGCTCTGCAATTACCATATTATCCATTACGAGCTGGCTGTGCTCTTTTTACCTGTTTTTGTGGTGATGAGTGGGGATTTGTTTTTACGGTCTGCCCCTTTTGGATGTTTCCCACCACCAAAACAAACTCTGCAACGGCAGCTGGAAAGAGCCTGGGAGCATCCTTCTGTCACTTGCTCACAAAGTGACTCTGCTGGCTCCGAAGGAAAGACATCCACTGTCCTTTGTATGTGTGTGGGTGTATGCATATGTGTGTATGCACTTTGCCTGAGCCATGCAGGCAGGTGAAAGCAACCAGTCTTATTTGTGTGGAGTATGTTTTCCTCCAACACATTTCCTTCCATATGGAGGAGCTCCCCTTTTAACTCATTATGCTGTTAACCAGAGATTTACAGTATATGCCAATCCCACGCACCTGCCATGGCTGACTCACTCACAGTCTGACATTTCACAGAAAATGAACCCTATGCTACTCACAACAATACACAGCTGAGGGGCTAAATAAGCTGGCAGACAGTGAGGATAGTGTTGGTACTGTGGGGGAGTACAGATGAACTTGATGATGAATATCCGGATAAACTTTGTCTCAGAGCTGTAGCTGCACCCTGTTTTCTTTGCATGCTCTGATTTGTGTGAATACAGTGAGCCCATCCATGTGTGTCTCAGAGAGCTATGGTGCAAAATGATCAGCATCCTGATTGGCTGTTGTTATCCAGTTATCTAGTAAGTGGAAGATGGTTAACAAGCCCTACAATTGCTGGTCGCTGTGCCATGCCACAGGGCATCCTGGACTGTCTCTGTTGCTGCTACCACCTCTGCTTGTTCTTTACACGCCAGTATGATTTGACAGCCAGATGTGCACAGCCTCACACAGTTACAATCTGCAGGGGAGAGAGGGGCTGAATGTACAAAAACAGTGTAATAAAAGGGAGGAAGGGAGGTGGGGGGATTTATTATTCCCTCTGTTGGATTACTCAAAGGGTGATGTGAGTACCTGACTGGGTAAAATAGTAGCTGTTAACAGAGACCTCCTCTTATGTAAAACCGTGCATAAGAGCGGTGTGGATTTGTTTTAAGCCATGTGTTGATGTGTTTTTGCCTTTGGACTGCGTCCTTTCTATTCACATAGTTCTGTAATAATCTAATGGGAATGCAGTTATGAACAGTGAAGCTGCCATCTGGATCTCTGTTGTGTAAAGCACACCACATGTTAAGTGACCAGATTCACATTAAGCAGGAACTGCAGAGTAATTACCACATTGATTAGTGTTTCTACACTGTCAAGCTAAATTTGCACAAAATGGCTTGATTACCAATAAATAGGCTTATTTGTATTTGAGCTTAGTTGTTGATATTTCCTTTTGTAAGGAGCGTTAATAGCATGCACGCTTGAATTTAATTTTGTCTTCAGCGCCTAATGTTTTTATGATCTGTCCCACTGGACTGAGATGAAGGCGTGAAATGAAACAGGCCCACAAACAAGCCTCAGAGGAGAACTTAAGATTGAAGGCATCCAATTACTACATGTTCCTTTCAGCAATGTGCAGTACCAACACAAGTCTCATTTGTATCTTAATTTGTTTCCTGTTGTTGATTTGTTGCAGTCTCCTATTTTTCATTCTGCATCAGTCTGAGCAGTGTTGGGAGAATGGACTGGGACAACAGAATTTCACAGTAACTCTGGATTGTTGTCGTGGTCCCGCTCTTCCCTGTCTCCCTTCTCAGGGGCTTCCATCATTTCCAAACAGCTGTCGATGCAGCCCGTGCCAAGACCTAACCACAACCGACCAATCACTGGCCAACTCTGTGTTTGGATCTGGGCAGCCCTGTTAAACAGCAGCGTTTGCCAATATCGCTCTCTCGCTCTCTGTCTTTCTTTCTCATTCTGTCATTCTCTTTCTTTCGGTTTCTCCCTCTGGCTAATAAAATTCTTCCTTCCAGTGCAGCCAGCAAGCTTCAATATGCACCCGCTAGCAGTACCAAAATACAATTTTAACCCCCTCCCCAGCAGCTTTCTGCGTTCCTTTAAAAAAATGAGACCTTGTCCACTATTATACCTACATACTTCTCAACATTCCTCACTGGAGCAAACCAAGCACTTCTTCATTTGATGAGGGGAGTTGTGTTAGTAAACCTACTCTCCATAGACACTCGCTCCATAAAACATTTGATCAGAGAGAAAGGTAGAGTGACACAGGGAGGCAGAGACAGAAGGAGAGAAAGAAAATGGCAAGAAAAAAGGAAAGATTAAGGCAGGGAGAGAAAATTCATTTGGAAGAAGTATGCAGTGGCAACTCTTGCTTAGTGGTGGATGGTGAAGGGAAGAAGATGATTAATGAAATGAAGGAGGCTGATCTGTAGAAATAATTTATTTCACATTTATCAGTGCGTCCTTTTTCTGCTTTTGCTCACAGGTGTTCATTACTGAGCTAACCTGGCTTGGAGGGTACTGTCGATTTGTAACAGAGGAATTTTAAGTGTAAAAGGCAAGGTTAGTGGATATACAGTTCTCCACACCTAAACCTCTCAGGCTTTACCTTCAGCTTTTCTCTTCTGTCAGCAGATCCTGTGAGAATAAACGCTAACATGTCTGTACACACTCTAAAAGGACATGATACACAGTTGCACAAAAGCAAATTGTTATTTCATAGCCATAAACAAATAATAATAATAATAATAATAATTTCTGCTGTCACATCCCTAATTACTTTCTCATTTTCATCAAGAGGCAAATTCAAGTCAGTTCCCTCCTCTATAATTGGACTATTTTTAATTCACTGGTATTTATATTTATGTTCAGCAAAGGCAGAAGTAGTGTGACATTATATTATTGTATTAAGTCTTAGGGAGGAGGTTGGGTTAGATGGTTGGGCATACTATGTGTGTGACTTTGTGGTAAGTTGCGGTTTGCATACCATCTCCTATCCATAGCCGTCACCTGACCCAGTCATCTGTCTATATATCCTGTATATTGTCTTTAGTTGTCCATGACATCATTTGGCATCTGGGCTAATTCACTAATGACTGGGACTGGTTTATTTCAACTTGACCTGAGTTCTGCTTTTATGGCTGATCACAGTATTTTAGGGCTTGAAAGGATTTTCAGACACCACTCTCAAGTGATTGATTCCCTATCTCTCTAAAGGGCACTTGAACGTTCAATATCCTCCGCTGACACTCACAGTTGTGGAGTTCCTCTTGGTTCTGACCTAGGTCCTCTACAATTTTGTAATTGTATGCTACTACTTGGCCAAATAATCCATAGTCAAATTTCCTTCCACTGTTAAAATCTTCACATGCAAAAGTTTCACTTCCCCCGTAAAGCTGCCTGGTGGATTTTAAATGTTGGATATCCAATATCCTCCTTAAACTCAATAAAGTTGGAGAAAGTTATGACACTGTTATACCACTATAAAAAGTCTTAAAGGAGAGAGGTCAAGTTGTATGGATAGGAGTACAAAGCATTTAACTTCAACAACAAAGAGCACAGTTTGCTAGATTATCTATGTACAGGTACAATTTCGAGCATCAAAAACAACCATCATACACACCACCATGAATAAAATATAAGGTATAACACAAAAATCACAAACTTTGTCACCCATTCTTCAAATGTACAAATACACTCCTGCACCAGCATCTATCTCAGACATATAATCTGTGCATCTTTAGGTACTATTTGCTAACACTAGAGATGTTTTTCTCTATCTGCACATACATTTATATATGAGGTTCCTGGCATGTGGGCATATTTATGCTGATGAACATATGACTAGCACTATAAATCGTGGCAAACAAATCAGCACCTGTCAGTCTCTCTATACTGCTCTTTTTATAAGCATCCAGTAAGCCATGAGAAGCCACGCTTTTACATCAAATGAGAACACTGAGATTCACAAGCGTTGCACTCAGCAGTTGTCATTCAGTGAATCATGTGGAAATTGCTTACCCAAGACATCTGATTTACTGCTCACTTTAAGACCATCTCAATTTAATTTTAGAAAACAACTTTTCTATTCTTTTTACATGTTCAAAGTCAGCACCATTTTGCATACTGTATACTCATACATACAGCACTGCTGAGAAACAGCCCTGCAGGGAGGAAATATAACCAAATCATCTGCATACAAAAATGCATACAGCGCTTCTGTAGGCCTACTTTGTTCTGTAACGTCCTATACAAATCATAGTTATTATTGTTATTAAATTGGCTTTCACTTGTTTATGAATGTGTATCTTTGAGATAATTTATTACTTATTGCATCTTTGCACTCAAATTTATTGAAATTGCTTTAAATGCTTTTTTATGTGTTGTATCGAAAAGTATGTTATTAAAGAGTCTGTGTGTTGGTGCCTCTCTACCCAAACGCCAAGGGAATATTACTCGCCCCATATTCAATCATATACTGTAGGTAGCAGTGAAAATAAGTTGTGGGGTTTTTGTGTTTGAAGTAGGTCAGAAATTCTGTGCTGGTAATGCGCTGGGACTCACCAGGTCTCAGCAGGGGACGTTTTCTTTCCCTTGCCGGTTCAGGATGGAGGAGTAATTGAGCGCTAGACGACTCTACTCCAGGAGACGATGGCAGCCATGGAAATGTCCCCTCACAGACCAATAAAAATGTCCTCTCCTTCTTGCTGTAATTGGACCAGGGACAGTGGGGTTGGGTTCTGGCCCGAGGAGACCACCTGTGGAAATGCTTTGCTCAATACACCACTATTAAACTGATGAGACAGGGGACTCGCTGAGAGAAAAAAGCGTGATAAAGAGAGTGATGCTGATGAGAACAAAGACAAAAAAAAAAAAGACAGAACCCACTTCTTTTCACTTTTCAAATTGGAAAAGTAGCAGATATGTAATTGCTCAAGGCCTCCTCAGAATGACAGCTGTCAATGTTCCTCAACACTATTTAACTGTTGTCAGAAATTAATCAAGGAGCCAGAGTGAAAAAAGAGTGAGTGATTTATTTGACTGCTTGATATTACAGATTGATACTGTGTAGTGACAAGACTGGTTTAGAGCTACCATATGCACCTGAATCAAATTTCAAACCCCTCACAACCTTAACAAACAAAAAAGGAGTCAGTGAGCCTTTTTGGGAGAATTCTCTATACCTTGTAAACATCCATAATAAGTGACCCAGCATCAAAATGCATTTTACATTATTTTCACATCCAACTATGAGTGTTGATTTTTAAACCTGCATTAATTAATATTTTTGGGCCACCTTGGGGGCACTGCAACAAGCTGTAAACAAGACATCAACATATTAACACCTCATAAAGTTGATATGTTAACAAACAGTTGCATATTTACACATCTAGCAGACATGGACCTGTATTACCATTTAAAGACTCTCCGTTTAGTTGTGTTTTTGTCCACGCCTGAGGGAAATATCTGTCTCTTTAGCTGCTAAATGTTCCACTGTGTTCACCAGCTAGTCACTAACTTTGTCTGTCTGATGTTTGGCGCTGGGCAGGTAGTGTACAGTGGGTTTATCGGAGCTTTCCCACTGGAAACAGTTGCCCGCTGTGTCTTGAAATGGCACTGATGAGAGCGGTGGGAGTGAACCAAAACAGCAAAGTTGCGGTAAAGAAATGTATTTTACCACAAGAGGATTTCATAAAAGAGACTAGACTTGACTCGGCAGTATCTGAGCACTGTTCAGTACAGCACAACACATTTTCTACTGAGTTAAGTTTCAGTTTTTACCTTCAAGATCTCTTATTTAGCCATGACCAAAACCTTATTCTCATTTTTCAGTGACCTAACCTTAGTTGCCACAGCCAAACTATACTAACTACACACACACCATTATTATTAACTGACTCAGACTTTAGATGACATTGTCATGGGATACAGAACAGAAAATGTTTTTAGTTTGTAGGGAACAATGCACATATTGACACTATTGTTACTCCAGCACATTTACGTATCTGGGTCTTTAGCTGGTAAATGCTCCACTGTGTTCACTAACTCTGTCTTCCATTTGGTGCTGGGCAGGTAGCATACAGTGGATTTATTGGAGCCTTTTTGCCGAAAACAGCAGCCTGCTGCTGGAAACGGTTGATGAGAGCGGTGAGTCCCTACAACCAACACAACGAGCTGAAAGGTGCTAAAATGCTCTGTGGAGCTGAGTGGAACTGCAGAGTTGTGTGATAATTCTCTGTGCGTTCATCAAGCGACCCCTTCACATTGCACATAGTCATTTATTACATTGTTAATATAAAAATATTGATTAGTGCAGCTTTAAAACAACACAATTTGTCTTTATTTCCATCTGCCACTTTGATTAGGACCTGCATTTAGAAATGTAGAGGCAAAACAAAAATGAACATTAAAGGTGATTTTAAAAAGCTTCAGAGTCTCTGGAATGTTTTCTCAATTGATTTTTACTGTATTCATGTGGACACATCATTGCAGTAGGACAGGTTTGATCTTAAACTGACCTGTACAAAAGGGCATGATCCCTTTCAGCAAGATTCACTCTTCACTCAGGTCATCTTAAAAACACATAAATCAGACGGATTCAATTCCCTGCACATAGAGTTAGGGAATGTGCGGGAGAATAGACTGAGATAAAAGTAAAAGAGAGAGAAACAAGAGATAGAGGATAGAGAAAAGCTGGCGGGAGATAGAGTGAAACAGGTAAGGCATTCACACTCGAGCCCCATTCAAACATTCATCTGGCTTCTCTCTTCTGCTGCATTCATGCTGCACAGCCAATTCCAGGGCGATAAGCCAGCTGTGTGCTTCTCAAGGTAAAAGAGTGAATAGAGCGGTACAATCTTTGGCTAATGCTGAGGAGGGACAGAGCCTACACGCTGACCTTCCTTACGCCAGCTTTACTTCAGTGGGAGAGGAGGGTTTCATAAAGGTATTATTCCGCTCAGCCACCTTTGACCTGTCTGGCTGCCTTCCATAACGGCTCAAGCTGCCTGTCCATCACTCAAAGAGAAGCAGAAAGAGAAGGAGATAAGAGAGGAGATGGTTTCAACCTGTGGGAAGGGATTAAACCCTCTGTTGCTTTGCTGTGGAGAGATGGGGAGGGAAGAGGGGGAAACGGACAACTGAGCTGTCAGCCACCTCAGCTGCCGCCGCCGCCACCGAATGTGCCGGTGACTCAGTAGGTCAGTGTAATATGGAGGAATTGAAGTGACCTTTTTCATCAGCCATGAGACAAGGGTGTTCAACATTTTCCCTCTGCTGACAATTATGATCTGTCAAAAGCGGCGGTGAAGCTCTGAGGAAAAATTCAGCCGCCACTGAATGCCAAACACCCAGAGTTCCACCCACAAAGGACAGCATTTTCCAATACAATTCATTGGAGTTGGAGACTCTTTATTGAGAGGTACTAGGGATGACTCAGCATTATAGGCCACACATCTGTTAGAGTGACTCACCAAATCTAGATAATAACGACTGCAACTTAATCGAGGACCTAAGAAAAGTCCTGAGGAGCATGCAATGGCAGAAACATGTTTCCGTATCCCTTCAATTGGAACCGGAAATGACAAACCATCAATGACGAACATCTGTAGTATGTCATAGATGAATCATCATGTGTTATATCACACAAGTGTATGTTCTGAATGGTGTGGGAGAAGCATGTTTGTCGTCCTGAATGCTTTGAATTCTTAAGGGCCATAGCTGACCGTCACAGACAGTTGATGTTTTGGATGATGATGAGCCAGTGAGCTGTAACAACTCACTCCAGCAAAACAAAATCTACAAGTCTGAAAGGAAAGCCGTGCGGGGGAGGCATCCAATTCCACCTTCCTTTCAGCAATCGTCCGCCAGGCACACAGGAATGAAAGAAGCAGGATTGAGAGGGCAAGAAAGCAAAGGAGATTGAGACGTGCAGAAGAGAAAAGGGGTGGGGGAGGTTGAGAGAGAAGCAGGCGCAAATGAATGCATGAAGTAGCGTAAGCAGGAAGCGGAGAGAGAAAGATAGGTGGTGAGAGTATAGGGGGATTTTCTCCTCTCCACTCTCTCCCTTTCCCCCTCTGGCGATGTGGTGGTTATTTACTGCAGACTCTCCTCTCCCGGTGGAATGGGAGGGAAATGGGCTCTTAACTGGGTTTCCATACATCACCTACTGACACTGATGCTTGTAGTTTTGGAATGCCTGCATCTGATGTTTCCTTTTAAAATCAATTATTTACAGAGTATCCAAAGAGTCTTGCAATTCATCACGGCTAATTGCAGTGCATCACCCCTGTCATCAATCATGTCAGCACCATCTTGTTCTATTTCAACTTTGTTTTAAATGGCGGAGGAAAGGTAGTGACTGTTTCTGACAGTGTGAGCTGTGAAATGGGAGAAACTGAGCTGAGCAATTTACCTTTCGTCAGCCTGAACCCCATGAGCCATGAAAAGAAATGTCAATGATCAGTAACTTAGATGACAATCATGGTCATTGTTTTGTTTTGTTTTTGATGGTACAAGTAGAAATCAAAATTCCAAATCTGGAATGAATCTGGAAACTTTTTATTCGTCTTAGACCAGTAGGCTACAAGGACACCCCAGCATGTCAAAAAGTAATGTCCTTGTGTCTTGTGGCCTCGGTATTACAAACTATGAGACTTGTGAAGAACTTCTTCAAATTTGGAAGGAATCTGGGTGCATCTGTAACCCACAGGGTGAATTCAGTTGTCACTCAATGTGGAAATATGTTTAATATTGCGACTGTCCTCCCCAGAAAGAAACACGTCACTGTTGCTCAATTTGACCACTTACATGATACATTTTCCTGACAAGCAACCTATTCTTTGTACAGTCTATGTTTATTCGAGTGAAATGGCTGTAAGTTAGCTGCAGTTATCAGTTAGATGTTAGCTGTAGCTAGCATACATACTAACATACTCAAACGTGTGTGTGCGTTTGAATGTGTTTGTGTGACAACTCTCTTTCTGCTCTCAGAACTTACCAGGAACTATAGTTCTGTTATTTTTTCTTTAGTTTTTCTTTTTTCTCTCTCATCTGTTTGTTAATGAAACAGAGGCAGAAAGCCTCAAAATAATCACAATCTTTCCTAACCCTCCAAACAATCGCAGTCATGGTGCAGAACTCCTCCGTCGCACCAGACAAACTCAGCGACAGAGGAGGCTGATATACAGCCGCGCCGATGCACTTCCGTCACTCTGGATTTGACGTTGTCGTTGTGTGTTGTGTTGCAAGTGATGCAAAACACACTTCTGAAATCCGATTTGAGCAGCCAGAGCACCCAGACTGATACTCATCTGTAGAAATCCAATTGGAATTGCATTTCAAACCACTTCCAAATGTGGCTTGGATCCGATTTGCAAAAATTGCATTTCATGTGTTGTTGCTGTCCAGACTTTCTAATATCAAAACAATCTGGATATGCCAAAAAAGGGATTTGGGCTGGCAGTCTGAACAAGGCCTTAGACTATTAGGCCACAAGGACGTCCCAGCATGCTCATTCCTTGTGTCTTGAGTATTGTGTAGCACAAACAAATGTGACCCATGAAGAAGTCCCTCCATTTTGAAGGCAAGCTGGGTGCACCTGTAGCCCACAGCGTGGATTAAGTTGTCATCCAGTATGGAAATATGTTTCATTTTCTCCTCATTGTGCCTGCCCCCTAGCAAGAGCTTTCACAGTCTGATTGCTTTTACATGAAGCTAATGAAATATGATTGCATTATGAGGCAAACCAATAAATACATTAACCTTTACAAATCAAAACGTGTCATCTCCTCCTAGCTGTTGCTGTTTGCCTCAAATGGTTGGATTAAACAAAAACATAATTATCCTCTTTCATTTGTACTGGGCTGTCCAGCTTATTGAGTCATTGGACCTGTTACTCCTCTCGTTTAAATTCAAAATAACAGAAATGCTCATGTAAAATCTGTTTATCTCCCCATTATTAGAGAGCAGGGATGCTTTTTTTAAATTTTAAATACCACAGACTCTTACATGCAGCACAAACACTCAAAAATGCATTCTAGACAAGCAATATTTTCCTTGAATTTTGCAAGTACATGACCTTCTCCACACTCATTATTTCATTCAACCTGGATGAAATTCATGTCAATATCTTCGGAGCAGATCGAGACAGACCGCACAGGAAAGCAGGAGGTAGGGCTAATATGTAAAAGGCTGTACGAAGAGAAAATGGGATGTAAGAGCAAGGTGAATGATGGCAAGATGATCACTGGGAACGAGGTGAAGACAGCAGCAAAAGATGGGGAAGCAAGAGGGGAGGGGAGAGAGGTCTGATTGACAATTTGCATCCTCTTCAGAGGGTATCAGGGGACATGATTGAATCCAGTCAGGCTGAACCCATTAGGGGTGCGCTGCTGTCGGAGGCCGAGCAGAAAGCCATTCACCGGCACCGGGTTCCTGCTCTTCACTGGTCTCCATTTATATTCATGCCGGGGCTGAGTTATTGAGGAAGAAGAGTGAGAGAGAGAGAGAGAGAGAGAGAGAAAGAGGGACTCAAGTGGGCCTCGTCCAGCCATCCATTTGCTATTTGTGAGCCGTAAAGTTCTTACCCGCTGCCAAGATCGCTCACTTAACCTGGGCACGACTGATCCTATTTGCATGTGATTTTCATGGGTCAATATGTCTATAAATTGGATTCAAATTGTAGACATGCAACATCTCAAACCACTTAAAAGCACTAGGGAAAAACCATTTAAAAGCTTGGGAGAAAATGCAAAGGACATTTGCATTTTAAGCAGTTTAACATGTCTCTTCTCATTAGCCTGCTTTGACAATGTTGCCATAACTGAAACCTATCTGGTGCATTTTTTTTGGAAGATAGCCATGTGACACATCTTGGTTGAACTGAGGCTATCATTTTGCTGAAGGTTTTTTCTTTGTACTTCTCAGCAGATCCCTGGGCGTGATGAGAGCAGCGGAGATATAACACACTTGAGGGTGTGATAAGCCGCAGTGGCCGAGGGGCTGCTGGGAATGGTTCCTGACATCCAGACAGCTGATCCAGAGCAGCCTGAGAGTTTGACTAGGTGACAAAGGAGGTGGAGTGTTGTGGAGAGTCTTCCACATGTCGCCATTTATCTCACAAACACAGCACATATGCCCAAAGCTACAATATTGCAGCAGCCCTGGTTTGTACCAGCCAGCTGTCAAAGCGGAGAAGGTGGAACCACGTCGACAGACTTCTCTTTCTTCTCAAGAGTGAAAATGTGAGAGAGTTAGTAGAGAAGATTTCATCCTTTTTTTTGTGAATACTTGGATTGGACCTTTTGTTATATTCAACAGTTGTGCATGACTCAGAAGTAAGTAGCAAAAAAAAAAAAAAAAAAGGACCACTGTGGCATTTGAAAACAATTATATTCATATTTTAGTTTGTACCTTAGAAGTGCACTCGGTAGGACGCCAAACTGCCTCTTAGGTTGTTTTCATTGAAGCTGCCATGGCGCCACTAATCCAGTTCTTATACATTTGCTCCTTGCTTTGATGTAATTATCAAAACACAAATTTGATAAGCCCATTCGGAGCATTTTAAGAATCCAGCTGTAGCTCAAATAATATTTAAAGTCATAAACATAAAGGTCATTTGAAGGAGAGGTAATTGGATGGATACACGTACTCTTGGGACTCCTGTGGAGTGGATTGGCTATAAAAGTATAGTCACTTTTCCTTTTACTGTACACGTAGCAATACATCTGTTCCTGATGTGACTGCTTTTACCTCTCTTCGTCTCTCTCTCTCTCTCTCTCTCTCTCTCTCTTAGTCTGTCTCTCGTTCCCCCCTCTCCTGTCTCTTCCTCTGTGTCCCTGAGGTTTAAAATAGTCACAGAGGGATCATGTTCGAGTTATGAATGTCCCAATTAGCAGGAGGTGGAGGGAGAGGGTCTTGAAAGTGGTACTCAAGTGACTGGTGCACAAACATTGCCAGGCCATAGTTTTTATTTAGGCAGGCTTAATGCAGGCTATTGACTTCTCAATGAGGACCAGGATTAGGTCAAGTATACTTCACTCACTAATGCATGCCTAATGGTTCTACTATAGATTAGCCATAAAAGTGGATGATCATAAATATTGCTGGATTTTAAAACATTTATGAGAGAAATCCAATGCCTTGCTTCCAAAATTGTGAGTCACTAAGCGGCGGCGCTGGATCCAGATATATGCCTCATGTTAAAAAGGAGTGGAAAATATTTGGACTCAGCACAACTACATCGATTCCAGCATCATTCAGTATCACTCTGCAATGTGTTATTGTTTTGGTTGTTTTGCAGTCTACTGTGTGGCACTTTCTCCAGCTGGCATATTAATAGCAGAATAATGATAGAGGAGGAACAGTGTGTGTTCAGGCTTCCAGAGTTGACATGTTCATGCTGGATTGCCATGGTTACTTCTGTTTGTGTGACACAGCTGCTGACAAGTGCCTGCTTCACCTGTCACAAGCTCATCTGTCACCTTCGACCTCTGGCAGAAATTTAAGCAAGGGGGCTGTTGAGCTCAATCTCTGAAATCCCAGACAGTCACACAACACTGTCAACGCTGTATGATATGCTTTCAGATTGAAAGCGAGAGTGAAAACTACAGTACATGGCAGAGTTGCAGTCGACAAGAATTTCCTACCAGTTGTGGTTTGACAACTCGCTGCTGGTAAGAGTGAAGAAAAACCACCATGATGAAAGCTTAAGGTGATTTCCCACTTATCTGTTTCATCAGGTACCTGATGAAGAGTCAACCTGGGCTCGAAACGTTGTACTCTTTCTGAATTTATTAAAGAAAAACTGTTTTTGAATTGAATTCTACAGTGTTGCGAGTCCTTGTGAAAGAGATAGGATCTATTTTTGGACTCAGCACCTGGACAGAAAAGATGTGCATGTGTTTTACACACTGATGGCTTTCACACCTAACCTGTTTGGCTCTGTTAAAACAAACTCTGGTGCGTTTGCCTTGTGTAGTACAGTTCATTTAGGCTGTAGAGGTGTTCAGTACATGTATGAACAAATCTTTAAACTGAACTGACTATACTTAATCGCCATCGTCTCTAAACAAATCAGTAGATTTTAGTGATGGCGCTCCCCCTCACTAGTGACTGAGAGCACCCTTGTCAACTCAGCCATAATGCACAGTACATTCTTCCTCGTTAAAGGCTTATTAAAAGACAGTGAAAGCCAATCTGATAACTCAGACGTAAATAATAGGCTGAGCTATTAACCTCATGTGCAGTGCTTGTATAGGCTAGTTTTGTACTGAACTGAAGGCTGTGTGAACGGTGATGCATTCACTTACTGATGTATACGTACTGAAGTGCATTTCAACGGTGATGTGTTCACTTATTGAAGTACGTACTAAATCGCATTTATTTGAATGGTAATGCATTCACTTACTAACGTACGTACTGAAGTGCATTTGAACAGTGATGCGTTCACTTACTGATATACATACTGTTTATATAAGTGCGGTGATGCAACAGCTCAGCTTGGGAAAAAAGTGAACAAAGAAACATAGTCAGTGTCTACCAATCTTTGAACTGAACTGAACAACATGATTTGAATCAGCAAAGTGATTTGTGATTTCCACCTCTATTAGGGTGTTGTGAAAACTATAAATCGAACTCTGGTGCAGACTAAACAACTAGACCTAGACAGCCTGAAAAAAAGCGTCTTGGTCTGCTGGGTCCAAGCAGGCTCTGGTGCAGTTTGTTAGTGGTGTGAAAGCAAACCATTTAATGATAGTAGATATACGATCCTAGGATAAATTCAAAAGCTAAACTACTATTAAATCCATCTGCTGATCATGACCTCTTAAGAAAGCGATCTCCTGAACTCTTCCAAATCAATGTGTAGCCTATATTTAAACAGGATCATTTTATAACCATGGCAATACATATACGTGTCAGCACATGAGTGCATGATGCATCAGAAACCTTACTTTACTTTGTGTATTTTATCAGTTTCCCAATAAAAAGTGAGTGAAAAGAGTGAAACATAGCGACCACACTAACTTCCCCCCCATGATATTACAATAGAAAATGCTTCTTTTTTTCTCCAGTTTCTGTCTGTCCATCACTATTTGTTATATACAAGGTCCTGTTGCAATCGCGACTAATAATGCTCATAATCAGTCATTTTTTGCAAGCTCACTGTGACTACTAGAGAAGATTAATATACTCATAAGGTGCAGTAATGTGCTGTATGACTTGCTGTTCGTCCCTGGAATTTGATTTGCCCATGTAGATCGATGTGTCACTGATGACGCACTATGATAGTCACCGAAACTGTCCAAAGAATGAGTTACCTGACAGTTCAGATTCCTTCATGTTTACTCCTCTTGGTTAGTCTGTAAAAAGCAACTGTGAACACAAAATGGACCAGATCTAAAAGTCAGTGTATCCTTTTTATCTCTTGGTCTGGACCAAATGAACTGCAGGTGTGAAAGCACCTTCAGATGGAAAAGTATTGTGTCATAGTTCTGCTGTTTTATCTGCATGTCCGTTGCATCTTGTGCAATGACTGGTAAGATAAGAGGCTGCAGCTGTCTAAGTATCAACAGAGAATTAGACATGTTCATTGCATACTTTCTCCTTTTATTGAGCTATGAATCAATTGCTGACTCATATTAAGCACGTTATGCTATCTACATCAATCTTACCTTTCACTTTTCTGCTGCTGATCTCATCTTCCTGTTACTCATCCTGCACATTATCCCTGCAACAGATAAATACACCTCTGTCTCTTCTTCTCTTTCTGTCTCCCTATCTCTGTTTTACACACACAAACAAGTACCTGCGCACATGCCACAGATAAAAAAAAAAGAAAAGAAAAAGAAACAGTTGGTTTAAACAAGCGCTGCTCTTTTGTTCCCTGCCGTGAGTAGGGTCAGGAAGAGGTTGGCAGCAGATAGTGTGTGTCCAATGGATCGCTGCTCAGGAGTCAATTAACTGGGGTCTGTGCAAATGAACAGAACAAGGGCGTAATCAGCTCCAATCTCCCACTAAGTCCTGCCTCCTGACTCATCTATTAAAGCATTCTGGTAAATTGACTGCTCTGGACTTTAATGGGATGAATCTTAAGTGGTGGAGGTTGGAGACTGTTAAGAAACATGGTCCAGTATTTTCAGAGGCAGATAATAACAGTAAGAGAGACATGGAGAAAAGATACAGAGGCATTGAGTATGCCGGCTTAATGAAATGAGTTTCTGTGCATGGTCTGCTCAGATAACCTCCTCTTTCACTACATCGCATCAGCATTGGCATTATGAGACAGAGCAGGGTGCGTTACAAGCGTTTTTAATTAATTATCTTCCCGTAGCCACAAACACAGCTTCAGTCACTCCGCACCACCGCCCCCAAACACTAATCCAGGAAATCCATGCTGACAATCCTCTCAAGGCTGTCCTCTTCCCTTAACGTTCACTTCCCCTGCCCATTTTACGCGTGGAAATCCACTAGTGACATTTTAGGTCAAAGATGATTTCCCAAGTGTGATTTAGCTGCCCCTCCTCTACATGTGAGCAGATCGATGAGTCCACCGCAACACTACGATGGGAGGCGATGAAATGTGTTTACTGCTCACTACCTGCAGTTTACCAAGCAACTCGCACCTCCCTCTCCCTATAGATACAATCATGGATTACTCCCCTACTGCTCTGTATATATGATGCAGTGCCCCTGAGCAAGGATGGATATCATCTGCTGCTCTTAGAATAATTTCTGTATATTTACGCAACGTGAGGTCTGAATAATTATCCTACATAGACATAATATAGCATGTCATTACAGGTAACTTTCAAACCATTTTCCTCCACTTCCCTCACCTCCAGTACAGGCGACTGCCCATTTTCCATGTAAAAATAGTAAGAATGTCTTTTAACAACATTAGTAAAATGGAGCTTAAAAACTAAAACAATGAAAGTCTGACCCCACACTGTGTACCAACTGTGACATTAGAAGTGAGTAAAACTTTCAAATAAAATATGTCTGCCTTGTTCCTCCTATATTTCATTTCAGTGGTGTTCTGTTCAGTGAGCAGTGCAATAAAAGTTTGAATCATTTTTAAAGGACTGTAAATCGAATCTGTGGATTGGACACAATGGGGAAAAGGGGAAGAAAGGGCACAGTCATCAGCAGGCTGCGAGATATTAGAAGCTTCTCTTATAGGAAGGCTCGGGGCTTCTGTCAATGTCAGCTGGCACAATGGAGCTGGATCTGGGCTGGAGAACTCGCTGGTTATTTCATTGTTATTTGGTTCAGCCTATGTTCTTATTCTTCTCCTGCTAATATCCCCAAAGAAATGGAAGGTTCTGCTGTGTTGTCACGGGCATGTCTGCCATGTGGTGACCTGCATAAAAATACAGTATATGCATATACAGCACACGTTTGCAGGTGTGTTTACACTTGTGCTTGACTTTTCAAAAGACTTTTCAATTCGACAATTGACCTTCAAATTATATGGACATTTTTACCTAAAATTCTTCTTAGTTTAATCCTTTACTGGCCCTACAATTAGAAAAAAGATAAGGTTATATCTTCAAAGCACCAATCAGGGCTCAGAATGTACACAGGGGGACCAATCAGGTTCTGCCTCTTTACTGTGTCACCTCACTCTGCGCGGTGACTGAGGTTAAAGGAGCTGAAAAGATCATTAAACTGTGTGAAATCTGATATTTTGAAACCTCACAACTGATAGCTATCATACTTGATAGCTTGCTAAAGTTAGCTCCACTGCTCATGCCAATGTTTAAAAGACTTGACAGCAGTTATGGCCAAAGTTTTCATATGTTTTTTTTTTTAGTTTAGTTTTTTAGTTGCTAAACATTTGTAACTCTACCATGCTCTTAACTGGATTTGTGTCTGTTTCGCTTGTAACTTGTGTACTCCAGTAGACATAAACGGATGATTACACTCATACTCCAACAGTAATAACTCGAGCACTTATAAGCAGAGAAGTGGAGGCAAATTTGGGAACAGAAAAGAGACCAGAAGAGCAGTGAAAAGATGAACAGCAGCAAATAGAAAGATAATATAAAGAAAGAAAGAAAGCATCAGCAGAAATTGATAGAAAAACTTGTTTTGAATTAAGAACTGTATTGCCAGTTTAAATCTTTAAAAATAAGTATTTTATTTGACTAAATATTTAAATGTTTTAGTGTTTAAATTATGTTGCTGAATTGTTGTCTGTTATACCTATATCTAATATCTTCTATCATAACTTCATTCAGTAATTAATTCATTGAATTAAGTAAGACTAAACTGTCTGTTCTGGCAGGATTTTGTCCTCCCTCAGATAGAACCTTTTAATTCCAAGCAAGGAGTTCTCAGTATTAGTAGGTTCAATCTGCAAAACACCTGTTCTTAAAAAAATGTTAAATGTGATAGGATTTCATATATATTTAGCTATTTAGCTTTAGTTAGGGTGCCTGTTATTTTGACAAATAAAAGAGCTTTGCTGTGTATCAGTTTTGCTGTCTAGGATGTGAAAGCTCTGAAGCTCAATGTCTCAAAACCACTCTAAATGCGTGACTTATCATTCCAGGGTCACAAATTCTTTACATGTAATATCTTGTCTCATAGAGCACTCTAAAAGATCCGACAGGAGGGAAAACAAGTTGAGTGTGTGTTCATCACCCGTTTTCACACTGTAAAGGGCTGTTAGACGATAAGTAAAGCAACACTGCAGAAACATCCAGACGTATTGAGCCCGTCTGTGTCGGACTCGTGTACATGAACCCCATAGGATCCATCTATCTGTTACCCCAGCTCCCTGATGAGCTGTGCATCGGCGACCCAATAAAAAACTCACGGAGCTCCGCTGACAGCTCTGTGCTGCAGAGGGCTTTGATCAAAAAGAGCTACAGCCATTCTAATAGCCACATCTCATTGCATTATATTTCACACAGTAAATATGGCATCAACCTGTCAAGGCCCAGTGAAATTTAGGACACTGAGCCGGCAGCCCATTTTTTAACCTAGCCGGAGCTTTTCCATGTAAAAACAGGACAGAGTGATAGATTTATGCTCACCTTGGAGAGACGACTGCTTGAAGCAGCAGCTTCATGGAATTGACTTCCTTTGCTGACCTGCTCTTCACATGTAAACATGCCACAGACACACTTAGAAGCTGTAAAACAATTTGTTGCAAATTGAAGCCATGGTTATACAATCCTCTTGTCTACACTTGGATTAAATTGAGGCTTTTGTTACTGTATGATGACAAGGACATGTGGCCTTGAAGAGTGCATGTAATTCTGTGCTGTTGTTGCCTTTGAGCAGTTAGCAGCAGCTGTTTTGTTTTATTTTCAGGAGAAGGATTTGAAGGAATTCATCTTTATACACCCCAAAGCACCCTCTTTTTATCCTTTGCTTTAGTGGCAGCCCCAGAATTTTTCTTCTGTATTTTTCTGTGCTATCATCTGTTCTCATCTATTTTTTTCCCTTTTTGGCTGCAGAGTCAGTCATAGCAGATATCAAGGGCATAAGCAGATAACCAGATAATCCCACTTCAAGCTTCATTCCGGTGAGGTAGCACACAAAGTGTTCAATTGTCTTCAAGAGATTCGGCTCAGAAAGAATCCAGCTGCTCCTCTGACAGCTTGGCTGACACAGCCCTCTAGTCTGAGGATGGTGTTGTTAGGGTTCATTTATTGGTCGGGACTTTACACAAAAAGACAACGCTCCTTTCAGAAACCTTAAGCAGGTCTCTGTGGGATCAGAGTTGATACTACGATGCATCAGACTTTTTCCTAGGAAAGCCAACCATGCGTGTTTTAGGCATTTTAGAACTGTACTCGTGAAAGATTCTCCACTGGAAATATTAAAACCCTGGCAGTGAGCATCTAATGATTTCTAAATTGAGCTGAAATCGGGCGATGTTATCCTTTAATGGAAGCCGTGAGGAAAGCATTTCTCTAATGAGGCAGTTGGGCTGGAAAAGGGAGTGATGGAGAGCTCAGTGAGGTGTGCTGCACTTTGTGGGAGTCTGGTTAGAAGTAGTGCTTTGAATATAATCTTGTATGGAAATAAACAAGACTGTAAAATATGAGACTGATAGTTTTCTTTGGTGGAAACACCCCATTAATTAAGCAATTGCTATATTTTCCATCTAATCATAGTTTCTATCACTTCGGTGAGTGTTCGATTCTAAAAACAGCAATGTCACTTTAAAATTTTAAATTTCTTGTCCTCATCAATGTCCCTGCTGCACATATTTTTCCTCCTTTCTTTCACTAAAACTCTACAATATATCAGACAGTGCTGAGCTAGGAGTGAAGGAGCCAAACTGATTTCATTACTCGCAGAGAGGATATGACAGGCCGAGGAAATGCCACTTTAGGAATCCCGCGGGTGCCCCGTGTTCGGCCGCCACGCACCCTGCACACTTAATGGAATCTGTGCACTTCTGGTTTCCATATCAGTGGAGCTGAAATGTCAGAGGAGTAATATGGACATCCCCTCCTGACACTGCAGACTTAATTAAAGATCCTGGACACATCTCAGAGATACTAAGAGAAAAAAACAAGAAGCTGATGGGGAATGCTTAGTTTCTGTGATGGTGGCATGATCTTCTGTCACATGGCAGTTGTAAATGAAAACTGAAAATAAGCCAATGTTGTGTTCATTGTGTCACTAATGATGACTGAGGGACACGAAAGTCTCAACTTGTTGCTGTTGTTGCTGTTCTTCATCTCATTTAAAAAAAGAAAAGTTTGACATTTTGGGAAATACTCGTATTCACTTTCTTGGCAAGAGTGAGATAAGAAGATACCACTCTCATCTCTGCATGGTAAATATGAAGCTCCAGCCGGCTAACTTAGCTTAGCACAAAGACTGGAAACAGGGGGAAACAGCTAGCCTGGCTCTGTCCAAAGGTAACAAAATCCACCTACCAGAACCTCTAAAGTTGGTTAATTAACACGTTATATCTCGTTTGTTTAATCTGTACAAAAATCGAGGTGTAAAAACGACAAATTGCCAATTTACATATGGTTGTGTGGGAATATTTCTTGGTCAGGAGCAAGCCTCCAGGAAGAGCGCCAGGCTTTGAAGCCAATTTGACATAGTGGCCAAACCGTGTAATTACAACTTCCGGGTCCATCACGTGATGCGCACTGGCAGAGACTTATTCCCATAGACTTACATTGGGAAAGACATGTCTGTAAATCAGTGGAATTTTTTTTTTTTTGAGGTACAACAACTAGCCAGTACGAACACTTAAATAGCCCTTATTTAAATCATGATGTCCTAAAAGTTGTAAAATTCACTAATAGCCAAATCCAGAGTTATAGAGTCACTGCCATTCATGTGAGTGAGCCCGAGACCAAGTGGTTGGGAGGCGGGACTAAAGGAAACGCTAGTGCGCTTGATCTATGGGCTGCACAACGCTGAAGCTAAGCAGAAGATCTGGGTAATTTTATACTTTTTTGGCTTCATGCACCACTGGGCAACTTTCATAGGAATGAACGGGGCCCCGCCTCCGACGCTGTATCCAGTTCTCTTTATACATCCATGGTCAGGAGCAGTAACTTACTGGAGTTTCCACTGGTTGCCAGGCAACTGGTCATAGGCTAGATTTTGTTATTTTTGTTTAAACTGCTCTGTCCAGGCTAGCTGTTTCTCCCTGTTTCCAGTCTTTGTGCAAAGCTATGTTAGCCAGCTGCTAGCTGGAGCTTCATATTCAGTGTACAGACATGAGAGTGGTATCTTCTTATCTAATTCTCGGTAAGAAAGTGAATACGAGTATTTCCCAAAATGACAAACTTTTCTTTTTTTCAATGCGACAAAGAACAGCAACATAAGTTGAGACTTTTGTGTTCCTCAGACATCTCATGTACAATGCTACATTTACAACGGCTCTGTCCAGGATAGCTGTTTCTCCCTGTTTCCAGTCTTTGTGCTAAGCTAAGTTAGTCGGCTGCTAATGGTAGCTATATATTTAGTATACAGGCATGAGAGTCTTATCTTCTCATTTAACTCTTGGCAAGAAAGTGAATTAGCATATTTCTCAAAATGACAAACTTGACTTTCCTTTAAATGCGACATGCAGTATATTATACTCTGTGCATGCTTTTCAGAACTAAAAAATAACTAATAGTAGAAAACCACAATGTATTCATGAGATGTACCTACGCAGTTGCAAGATGTACAAAGTTACTGCCTGCTATTTAAAAAATAGAAATGCATGAGCCGCCTCTTCATGCCTTCTGTACACAACCTGGTTGTGGTTCACATTGTGGCCCTAGACTTCAGAATATCATTTATAGACTCATCCAGTCTCATCCGATCCGATCCTTTTTTGTGTGTGTGCGTGTGTGTTTCAAAGCTGAAGGCTAGGAGAGATGGAGCAGCAGCTGCGGTTTTAGGTTAATGTCAGGTTTAAACATGAATCGAGTCCAAAGATAAAGTTGAAATCGTTTTTAGATTGCAGAGATTTTAGTAGGCTACATGTTTCTGATACTATTCATCTGATGTATTGATCTTGAATAAGCTCTGACTGAGCTGGCACCTTGCTGTTAAATAGCAGCTTCAAAGACTAGATAAAATAGCTAGCCTCTGGTATATGCATGCTGGCTATTTCTCTCTCTTTCTTGTGGGACTGAGTTTTAGCCAGGCCCAGTATTAGAGAGCTGGATGGCTGACCAGCTGCTGGATACTGGCTGCACTGCAGTAAACACCCTGAGGTTTGTATACCCATAGTGCCAGCTGATGAATTTGCAGCTACATTGATATTCTTCCACTCACAAATGCCAGTATACTGGAGCACCTTTCAGCATATGGTGGGAGACCAGGAATAGTTCTGACCTAGTTGGAGCTTCTGTACTTCACCATCAAACTTCTATCTCCCTCTAGATTCTGGGTTCCCATGTACTGGGTACCAGAGCCAGATATCATCACTAACTTTACCCTGTAAGTTTGTATGTAGTTCTTTTCAATAAGTACTCAGTTTTTACTGGCTTAAGCTTCGATAAATGTGTCCAATCAAAGCAGGGCATTTTAAGCAACTGCACTTTAGGCCATGAATCAACCTTGAATACTGAGAGATACACGTTTCTTAAATTTGTTATGAATATTTGAAACATATTTATATAACTACTGTCATATATTTAATACAGGTTTTGACTTCTATTGCCCAAATCTCTGAAAAAAACCCTGCAAAATTGAAATCATGCATTTATATAAGAGGCATTGCAAAACTGTTTTCCTCATGCACTCCACAATATGACTGAAGCCAATGCACCTAATATTGTTTTTCATTACTTTCTGATGTGGATCGAAAGATCCCCATGCAGTTCTGACTATTGATTGACAAGCCGGGGGTTCTAAGAGCTTTGACAAACACATATAAGTGGAAATAATCCATGCTGGCCACATTGAGGGAAGTGTCCATTTATATAGATGAAGGTCAGTCAATCAATAGTTGGTATTAAAACAAGAAACACAAGGTGATGCTTTGTCAGATCAATGTGCGAGCAATCTAACGGCCACAAAGTTCTGACCTTTTCAGTTAAATTCTACTTGGATCACTCAGTGCCTTTTTTTTGCCTGCTTTTAGCTTTGAACAAGTTCTCTGTAGGCATCAATTTTAAAATTGAACTGAATGCATAAAATATTTGCTAGAAGCATATTGAACATGCTTAAACATTCACATCAAAATGCACGGATAACAATCCAGATGAACTTAGGTTAGAACAAAAGAGATTCATTATTCATGAATCTTCCATGTAGCTGTTTTATGAATATGCTATAAAAGTTCAAGTTAGATGTCACAGAAAAGGGTTATCGTTTCAGTTGTCTTTATTTTTGTTGCCAATGAGAGAGCTTCTACGCATGATAGCAGAGTACCATGGCCAGTTCTCCACCAACTGCTATTATATGTTTGAGTTCAGCACCACGGACAGCTCACACTGTCTAATATACTGTATGAAGTGGCCTGCGCTTTCTCTTCTCTGTGTTGCTATCATGGCCTGTTACATGACCAAACACCATCACTAGAGACCTTGTAGCTACGATTTAGATTTCTGCTTATGTCCTAGCTCAACTGGAACCCTTTGGCCTTGTGCGCAGTCTTTGAATCTCTATTATAGCGACCTTCCCTCTGTAAATACAACACATGCTTGATGAGCTGCACCTAAACACTTTCACACAGTCTTGCAAGATGTTAAATTGATAATTTAACACATAAAAAACACAAAAACTGCAGTCCAATTGAGACATTTAACCAAGATCAGGTCATTCCTTTCATCTGCAGATCTAGAAAAGGTCATCCATGCTTTTATCTCTTCCGGACTTGACTACTGCAACGCACTTTATTCATTTATACATCCAACAACTGCAACTGATACAAAATGTTGCTGCCAGGCTTTTAAAGGCCAGCTCAGACCAAAGATTTGCGACAAGACGAAACCGTTTTAGATTGTCGCAGGGAAAAGTTGCAGCAATGTGAACTGACGCGTCTGATGCCGGCTGATGGCGTCTCACCTGCGACTTGACTTAGCTTGTCAAGTCGCCACTGGCTAGTTTTAGAAAGTAAGGCACGTCACCTGTTTCAACAGCCAGTCAGCTCGCAGCGAAGTCAGTTGGTCATCTCGACCCGCTCGTTTTTTGATTTTTTTTCGCCGTTCCATCAATACTAGAAATGCAACTGTAGCAAGTAACTCACTATCACTATCCTCATTTAAGAGAATTCCAAGATGAAGCCTGAACTTAAAATGTCTATCCTTGTGTGTGTTGTGAATTCCAGTCTCCTTCACAGCACCACAGCCTTGTCTGATTCTGATTCACTGTCTCCGTAGACACTATGAGTCACACAAACAAGCCCCCTGCAGGTGTCTTCAGTCCCAGGTAGTTCAGGCTTTCAGTGAAATTCTTAATACACTGTGATACAGCAATGTGCAGGTTTTGTCTACCTGTGCTGCATAATGCATCAAATGCTCACACTTTTGTAAAGCAGATAGAAGCCTTGGCTTCCTAACGGCTGCTACATATTATCCGGATAGATATTCAAATTTCCTGGTGGAGTTCTCAATCAAATGCTAATTAAGTTGTTCTAAGGACCCTAAGGCTTGTAGTTGAGAGAAGTGTTATGTTGTGGATACCTCATGTAAATGGCCAGTAAGTAACCTGGAAAGGTGAAAATAGGTCTTGAAGTTGATGTAAACCCCAGGTGTAATGCCTGCTGGAGCGATAAGGCCCTGTTTGTTTTTCTCCTCTACTGCAGTAAGCTAAAAATTGACTGGCATTATCTAAGCCTCTGGCGATTATCTGACGTGCCAGAGGGTTCATGCTGCAAAGACTAATTAGTTTCATTAACTTGCACTCAAGATAAAAAACAATTGCTTTCATGTAATTGAAATGCTGATTTTCCTATCCCTCAGCTCTCCCATCGCCGCTGCCTTGTCTCATTCTTCTCTGGATGCTATATCTGTACCCCGACCCGCCCTCCGGCTCTGTACTTTAGGTTGATCTCACCATCACCCCTCTTTTAGCCTTTTTTGCTAATTAATTTCAATATGAACGCTCCATCAGTTTTGAGAGCTCCTGTGAAAATTGCTCGGGTTCGTGAGTGCTTATTTTGGGGGTGTCACATTCCATTTGGTAATCTCTGCAGCTTCAAAAACAAAACTGAAACTGTATATTAGTATGTGCTAAAAAAACAACCAAAAAAAAACTCACAATGTTAGGAACAAATTCATGAAAATGCCAAGCATAGTAAAGCACCCCTGGTCATGGCCAGGCTTGTAGAAAGAATATTTAAGGTGGTCATCTGGAAATTAGATTTTTCTTTTCTTTATTCTGATGAGATAAACGTTTGTTGTGATGTTTTTGTTTACCTCTCTACAGAGAGAGCTTGTCGCTCAAACAGCTTGAGTTTCTGCATATTCAATTCAATTCAGTTCAGTTTTATTTATATAGCACCTTATCATAGCAAAGTTATCTCAGGGCACTTTTTCGTATAGAGCAGCTCTAGACCGACTCTTTATATTTACAGAGACCCAACAGTTCCCACCATGAGCAGCACTAGGCGACAGTGGCAAGGAAAAACTCCCTTTTAACAGGTAGAAACCTCGAGCAGAACCAGGCTCTGGGCGGGCGGTCATCTGCCTCGACCAGTTGGTGGCTTTATTTTTCTATCACTGTTCAATTGACATAGCTTTATGTTCAGTCTCCATTTGTTTATTAATTAGCAATCGAAACAGCAAACAGACACTTCCTGATGTGAAAATGTCACAGATTGTTAATTGAATCAACAACCACGTTATTGTCATGTTTTAGATCATATATGATCAAATGTCATTATTGTCACTATCACCGTCACCCATCCCCACCCCAGCTAGCAACTCCATCACTAATCAGCATCATCATTAGCATCTCCAGCAATAAAAGTTTACTATCCACAACAGCAATAACTGCAACAGAGACTGCATGAGAGCTGATGTTAACAGCTGGTATCTTCATAATGAAATGTCACTTTTCATTCAAGGGGAAATCCAGACACTCCAGTCAAACAGTTATCCAATGAGACAGCATGAATAGTGTGTCTTGGACTTGGAAACACACATGAAATGCACAAATGAGAAAGTGCTTATTGAGAGAGCTGCATTCAAGGCCACTGAAAATGAACCTCTTCTCTTTTCATGTTGAAAAAGTTTCCCTGACTTCACATTACCACGCATTCATTCTTCTCTCACCTCTGCTCTCACAGTTTCAGTGCTCTTCTGTGTTTTCTTACTCTTCTAATAATTATTTTCTCATCTGTGGCCATTTTTACCCAGCAAGCATGGATTTAGTTATTTGCAGGTGAAGAGATGTCTGAGAGGTTTGAGCGTTTAAATGACGTATTGACATATGATGTATTTCAGTCCATTGCAGGTCGTAAGCAGACATTGAATTATAGTCACAGAATGGTAAATAGACTTCACTTATATAGCGCTTTTCAACCTAAACAGTTCCCAAAGCGCTTTACAGATTGGTCTCATTCACACACACATTCACACACACATTCACACACACATTCACACACCGATGGCGACAGAGCTGCCATGCAAGGCACTGGCCTCCATCATGAGCAACTTAGGGTTCAGTGTCTTGCACAAGGACAGTCCGCCATGTGGATAGGAGGAGCCGGGGATCAGTAAACAGTAAATGTTTAACAGAACTCACAGCCTCATGTAGAGGCTCAGAATTTGTAGAGTAAAGGTCAGGGGATCAGGGAATTATTGAAAGAGTAAGAAAATGCGGAGTACTAAGAGTACTGAAACTGTAAAAGAGCAGAGGTGAGAGGAGAACAAAAAGTGTGCTGTGTGATAATGAATGCATGGTCATTTTCAGTGGCCTTGAACACAGATATCTTCAGCGCTCTCGATAAGCACTTTCTCACCTCTAGTTTTGAGTGAAATATCTCAACACCATTTAATGGATTATCATGAAATTTGGTACAGACAGTCATGCCCCCTCAAGATGAATTGTAATAACTTTGATGATCCCTTAACTTTTTATCTAGCAGCATCATCACTTCGAATTTTTTATTTGTGGAACACCCCAATGACTGAGGGATGAAGACGCCGACCATGAACCGCAACTTCCCTGTGTCGAGTCTGGCTGAGGACTTTTATTGCATCTCTCCCTGGTTTCCTGTCATCTCTCTACTGGCACCATCTAATAAAGACATAAATACCCTAAAAAGAATAATTTTAAAAAGGTACTGCACACTTAAACCTGTTTTTTGAGCTGTAAACTAAATTATATGACTGTACTGTGATGAAGCACATCATTTCATGGGTTGAAAATGGCTCAACACACCATCTACTGTTTTAAATCAGTCCTGAACCTTGCAAGGCCACTGCTGACATATAGTCAACCAGTTGGGACCTGTCTACGTCATGAAATTTATATAAAAAATGACTCAAATCACTGTCAGTCAGTCTCCCAAGATTTATTGTGGGCAAGAGAATGGCATCCCCAAACATACCGTCAACAGCAGATTACACTTTTAAATGTAAGTATTGGGTTTCAACTCACTTGAATAGCTAATGACACAAATGTGAAAAAAGCAAGGGGCATTAAAAACCTCAAACCTCAACTGCAGCTGTCTCATTTACCAACGCTCAGTTCGGCCTTAACAGTCTATGAAGGCCACGCCTTCGTAGACCGCAACCTTAGAAGAATGCGGCCCCTGAATTGAGCCACAGCTTATGTAGCCACAAGGCCACGCCTCCTGCAGTTGTTGTTCCCTTACGCGTTGCATTTTTTAAATTTGCTGGGAGAGAGGGTTCTAGCAGAATTTGAGTGTAGAGTGAGTTTGGGTGTAGTTACACTTATAATATAATAATATAATGACATTCCCATCATCCTCAGCTGTACTTAGTGTTTAGTGCTAATTAACAAATGTTGGCATGCCAATAAACATAACTATGGTAAACATTATACCTGCTTAGCATCAGCATGTTAGCATTGTCATTGTCAGTATGTTAGCATCCTGACGTTTGCGTTTAGCTCAAGGCACCACTGTTCCTAAGTACAGCCTCACAGAGCCGCTAGCGTGGCTGTGAACTCTTGTTTCACTTATAAATGCCCCGCTCCCGCCTCTTCTCCTCACTTCACCTGCCTCTTTGTCCACTGCCGCTCTTCAAACAGGGAGGGACATTGTTCACTATGGAAACAAGGTTGCCGCTTACTGAACCAAACGCCCCCTACTCCACTCACTTTGCATATAATTTACCCTTTTCCTGCCCTCTTTAGTGCTTGCGGGCTTCTGGTCTTTTATAACAAAATAGATGGCGGATGACGTGTGTTATTTTGTTTGGTATTGTTTGGAATGTGACACACACCAGGGTTTGACAGAGAGGCGCAGCAGGGACTGACTCAGGCCTGTTTGCCCTATAAAGAGATATCGGCGTTTGGACCAGAGGGGTCCGTGCCCATCATTAATGACCTTTTCAAACACACAGACTGAATACATTGTATTGAGGCTGCACTGTCAAACCTCTTGCGAGCCCAGGGCTGCTTTGTTCTCTGAAGTGTTAGGGCTGCATAAATCAAAGATTTAAAGATTTTGATATCTCGCCTTTTAACAGCAACACAGAAATGACAGAAGTAGGCATGAATAGGAAAACAGCTGCTGTGCTCTTTCTGATATTTAACATGTGTAATTTGCCAGTAGCCATAAACCAATATAAAGATAGATGTATTAACAGATTTTTTCTTGAGTAGCTTGAGAGTCATTATTTATTAGCAGCTTCATTCAGCTTACAATATATTTACAAGTTTATAGTCTTCAATAAATGGCTTAATAGTATGTTGTAAACATTTATAGGCTTTCTATGAGGCTGGTCAGAGGATGATTATAGTTGCTATTTGGATCAACAGGAAATCTTTATTAAACTGTATTAAAATAAAATTGATTCATTTAATTAATGTGGGCAGTCATGACACAATTCTTGTCAACAATTTCAATCGTCTTTCTAAACGGAAATAGGACCTTTAGCTTCTCTTGACAGGAAATTTTAAAACTGTGGAAAATTCTCTGCAACTTTGGAGCTTGCCTGTGGATTTCGGAGCTGAACATACTGAAAGTGATTATGTGCCATGAATGATTATGCGTTAATGCGAACAGAAAGTGACAGTAATAAAGCACCGCAGGATGAGCAGACAGACTGACTGGCAGGGAGAGCGACACACTTCCTCCCTCTGAAGCATTACTTCCTGAATTTCCATTTCAATCATCGGCAGCCTCCTGGGAGGCACCCGGCCCCGGAGCCTGGGTGGGAGGAGTCAAGCCCCCCTCATTGCCAACAGTGGTTAAAATCACACGGCACAGCCTGACGTCTCGGCGTTGCGCTCCTTCTGCTGCTATTCTCTTTCACACCTGTGAGGAATATAGAGAGTTTGCATGTAGCACAATCTCCATCCTCCCCATCCTCCATCTCCCAATCTCGCTATCTCTCCGCTGCCCCCGCCCCTCTCCCTTTGCAAACACCTCACTATCTTTAAGCACAATGTGATAACACCAAACTTTCCTACCGTACTACACATAGAAGTTGGAAGTCTTACTAAACTTTGCTTCCACTTTCCCATAGTCATCACTATACTCAGTGGAAGATAATTGAATGCCTCAAACTATAAGAACTACTCGGTAGATTCTTGTCTGCCCCTGAGGCTTGTTTCCTCCTAGCTCAGTCATGGGTCATTTGTGTTGGTCATTACACATGAGTGTCTTCTGGCCTTGGATCCTATTTAGGGGTGTAATCTGGCCATATAATCCGGGTTAAAAGGTGGCTGCAGCTCGCTAAACAATAAGGCTGTCTCCTCTATGTATGTGACATGCGTTGTATGCCTGGCTGTGCTGCAGAGTCGAAGCAGCACTCTCTGTCTGTAAGTGGGATGCACTGATGCTCACTGACATAAATAGGTCCTGCATATTTGGTAACACATCGCCTGGATATATTTGGATGTGTTGCAATAAAACCTCCATTTATTTGCTCTCTCTCCCACTACCTTCCCTCTGTGTTTTATATAAGACTGCCACAACTCAAATGTTTCATCTCTTTGTGCAAATGAATTGTGGTGTTACAACTTCTTAATATTCCCATTGTTTATGCGGGGACAGCCACACGGAATAATCTCTTGAATACGGATGTGCTTAAGGAGAATGTGGATAAAGTGATCAGGAAAAAATTAGGCTAGAGTAAGTGCTTCTCTGTCTCTGTCTTTCTATGTCTCATTCTCTCTCCCTGTCAATACTGTAAGTAAGATGAAAGGGCTGTTTAGGTGAAATACAATAAAGACATTTCTCGATCGATGGCCGCCAGGCATGTTTTCCAGTAACTAACATACATGAATACCATTAGAAGATGGATCTGTAGTTAGTCACAAAGATTTTTCTCCCATGATTTGAGCGCAGCCATGCATGAGGAGAACATTATCTCACTGAGCTTTGTTGTGCTCCTTACGGTTAAGGCTGGAGGGAATCTGCTAAATGTCAGAGAGATTATTCATTACATTGACTTACACATTACATTGTATTATTTGTGTTTGCTACAGGAGCCCATACAATGATGTGCACAGCTCAGCTCCATGAAAAACATATTGATCTATATTATAAAACTAAATATAAGCTCATGCACACAAACAATGAGAGACAGTAGTTGTTCCCTCTGGCTAAATCAGTTATTCAGTTTTTTAAATGTGGTTACTTTTGTCAACTTTGGATCTTATATGACTTGTATGTATAGGCCTGTCATGTCTACCATGATGTTTTTGTAAATGCTTTCCCACTCTGTCTTTAAATGCCAGCAATTCTGACCATGTTACACTGTGAAGCATTAACTAGGGTTGAAATTTTAAAAAAGCATCATGCTACAAAACAAGCTTTCACACTTCTTCACTCTAGTCCACAGCTGAAGAATGCTGTGCCAAAACAATTTTGCCTCAGGAGTGAAATCAATATCAGAGAGGAGAGCAGAGACACATGGCTAAAAAGCTTCCACACCTATTACCTTTGAAATGTACTGTATGCTACAAAACATGTGTGGTTTTACACATCCTAATTGTATTATAGAATGGTCTATTACACACAAAATATTGTAATGATATTTATACTTTCTCCAGCTCCAGAAATAGCTGTAAAAGAAGACTAACCCACCAAATCAGTTCATCTGTAAAAATCTACCCCACTGTGTAGTTAATTTCAGTTTGCTAAAATTCTTAGTAACACTTTGAATGTTTGTCTTGTTTAACATGGCTTAATGGCTTAATTAATGAACAAATGTGGCATAGATAAATGTCTTCATGCAAACTAAGTATTTAACAAACACATCTGAAAAGTGTTAATGTGTTTAAAAAGTAACTTAACACCAGGTTTCATTGCCCTCCCTGGTTTTGTGTATGTAACCACACCCAATGGCGATGTCACAGTGTACTGACCACACCCCTTGAGTACACGTCCACATCACTGCAGCAAGGTTAAACCACAAAAACAAGATTTTCAGCTGGTTTGAACTTGCTCTTTACTGGTTAACAAATGCATGAGGCACATATGAACATTTGAGACTGTCCTCCCAAGAAAGACAACAGAATCAGTTGTTTCAGCAAATGCCGAAATACAACATATGTTTGTTATTCAAGTGACAAAGCCCCCTAGCGACTGTAGTAATTATGACTCTTGTCCGTTGGGAGCAAAGGAGGAAATCGGGTGACGTTATTATAGAGACAAAGTCCATGTACGGAGGAGGTCAGGGTGGATAGATGATCACCAAGACGCAAGACTTTGACAAGGGAGACAACTGTTCATTTCCTGTTTCCCACCACTACTCAACATGTTTTTTTTTTTAAGGTCCCCTAACCTTTACTAAGTACTTATTTTAACCCAAACCATGATCTTTCCCTAAACCTAACAAGTCATTTTTGTGCCTAAACCTAACCAAAACCAAATTATGTTGTCCTGCCAATAAAAGGCATCAGATCAGAAAATGCTTCTATGTGTTGCTCTAAAGGGCAGTTAAATAAACGTCAGTTCTTCAGTTTGGAGGACTTGCTTTAACTTCAGCTTTATTAGAAAATGAATTGACATTTCAGACATTTCTGTTCAATAATGAAATCAGGAAGACTGGGCTGGGGCTATAACAGAAGAGCTTACCTAGCATGTTAAGTTTAAAAGGCTTATCCACAGAACATGTGTCAACATTTTCAGGAAATCTGTGATAGGCGAGAATGTGGTGCTCATCTGCCATTTGCTCATGTGCAGTTGAAAGCAAAATTAAAGGCTTGAGATGCTCAAACACAGATGCTCCATCTGCTTAACACATGTCCACATCCATTCAAGTGAGTAACCACTATAGCTTTTTACAATATATTCATGAAGAACAAAACATGAAGTTAATAAAATCCCTAAGCCCTCCTGAAAAACTATGTTGTTTGATTTAGGTTTTTATTCTACAAGAACAAAGTAATATTCAGCAGTTGCCCATTTGTGTGCAACTAAAGCTTCAGTCTATTGGCATCGGTCTCCAAGACAACAGCAGTTGGTAGATATGAAGCAATGAGATGGAATGACTTTGGCTCGATGTTGGTGTGAATATCTGGTATCAAAGCTAAATATTTGTTTGCCTGTTGTTGTCAAGTCTAGCTCATTGTGCCTGTGTGCATATTCTCCTATGCATATTACTGGGCACATTTAGCTCCTCTTCATGTGGATTGTGTTACTGTGTTTTTGTGTGCACATTCTGTGTGCAAATATGCTTACAAGACACAACTCCTGTTTTCATTTCCCTTTCTGCTGGCAACGAGAGACATCTTATGAAAGCACGTGGCTTTAAAATAAACCGAGCAAGTGTTTGATGTGTAAATGTGTATTCCAGACATGTAAATAGAATGCTATCAGCTTCTCAGCGTCTGTCTGTCAGAGTTTTGACTTGTCACCAGTGTTCTTCTTCTTCATCTATGCGCACTTCTCTCTTATGTACGTTTCCTTTCTGCCTTGACAAGAAAGCAAACTGGCAAGTGTAGCCTGAGGCAGAGCAAGTGAGCCTTTGTTTAAAAGGTTATACATTTGTGCTCATGCTGATAGAAAACTCACAAGCCCAGTGGCTTAGCAACTGTTTGAAATTGTTTCATCTAGGACAAAAGGATCACATATGCACCTGAATATGACAAAGAAAGCAGTAAAATTACAGGTTAGAGATGTTCGGTCTTGTAGGTTTAAAACTTAATCACTAAGATTAGGATTATTTTGTCTCACAAGTGTATGTGTAATCATTAACACGCATATTCATATACTGTACACACACACATGCAGATTCACCTTCATTCATGGCCATGCATGCACACATACAATTATGCATGCACAGCAACAAAAACACACATACTGTACATTAATGTGCCATGGCAGTTAAACTGACATTTGGCTTTAACATAAATTCCTTGTTTTAACATCAAATTATTTCAAACATAACCTCAAAGTGGCTCTTCACCCAAAATCCTTTAAGAAACAAGTTTGAGAGGTGGCAGCAAAAAGTTAGAAGAATAGAAACTGTGGTCAGCTTGGATTCACGGAATTTGCAACGAATTTGCAGCAGTGGAAAAAAGCATTGAAATGGCCATAGACACCTCAAAATAATGCACTTCCACTCTGCATTTGTGCATATGTGTCAAACAAGGGAAGCTACGACAGAGCAGTTCTCCTGACCAATGAAAGAGTATGAGGTTGCTCTAAACTGCACAAACCAACCAACACACAATCCTGCTCATCGGCTCAACAGGGTAGGAACACACTGGATGGACGGAGGAGAGGTGGATTATGCTGCAGAAGTTATATGAGAATTTTCTGTGGGTGCTTCGATGCTTTTTCTGCAATGAAAACGTGTCAATATTGGAATTCATTGTAACTGACATCACCTCAAGCTGGCCACAGGCTCTGTTTTCTATGAAGGTGGAAACTTAAAACGCTTTAGATTCACCTTTTAAATTTACAGTGCTTGAATGTGTCACAGTCAGAAGATACATTTTAGGCGAAATATCACTTTAAGACAACAATAACTTATAACCTATAATGTGATGAGACCTACTGTATGGTTTCCATGTACATTACAGTTTCAGCATTCATATATTCACAGCTATGAGAACGACTGCAGCAGTTACTTTCAGTTCAAGAAAAATATTATAATATCTGTGTCTCTATTGTCACATCAGGCAGCCAGGCCTAGTTTCCAATATTTTAAATATTAAATATATGCATGTTCCACTTTTAATCTTGAGGACACTGTTCCTGGGTCTTATACACACACACACACACACACACACACACACACACACTCAGACAGACAAACACTCATATACACACTGTTGACATTTAAAAGAAGTGAAAAGAGTGAAAAGAAATTGTTGTACAGTTCAATTCAGAATTTCTTATTATTCTGTACACATCTTTCTGTACACACAACCTTCCAGCGACAGAATTGCAGCACACTGGGTGAAGCTTTGCACAACCTCAACATATTTCCTCTTTTTTTTTTTAGGTTCTCTGAATACCTGCCACTAGTTCAAATAATATTTATACTGAAAACAGAATGAATGCCCCTTTAATTCCCTCAGGCCCTGGAGTGTATGCGTGTAGTGCCTAAAGAACAAGATTAAAAACGTACGTATGTCTAGTGTTCTTGTGTGCTTTTAAACACTTTCTGTTGTAAAACACATATAGCCCCACATGAGCGGATCCCCTGTTGGGTGATATGAAAACCATCTAAAGGTCACAGCCAGCCAAACCTCCCTCCCTCCAGAGTCGACACTGTGCGCTGATGTTGCTACCATCGCTGTTTACTTCATAACCAAAAACATTTGTTCATTTCATTTGTGGCTTTTAGAGGAACTAAATATCCCAGAGATGTTTAGCCCTTTTCAATGTCTGATCTTACCATGAGCTCATTAAAAATACATGATCTGCATTCCCGCTTTGGCTGTTGGATAACTGCTTTTCTATCTCCCTCTCTCTACCATCTGATGGAATTAGGAAGTTGTTATTAACATGACTAATTCCACCCTCAAGGGGATTTACATGCCCACAGTATGATTGCAACTTGTCAGGGCACACTAATCAGTGCCCACTCTATCTATATGTACAGTGATGTATTTCCAGCAGTGTGATGTCATGTGAAATATACCATGAACTTAAATCAGGACATTAAAAAAAATGCAATTTCGTTAATGTGGTGCATATAAATAGTTAGTATAGATCATCTTCTGTGTGTTGGGTTTCAGGACAAATCCACTGTAGCTAATAATTTTGTAACGCTGACTTAAACAGTCAAGTCATTGTACTTATTTATAGAGCACATTTAAATATAAAATTAAATTAAATTAATTAAATATACATTTAGAACTAAAATGAAAATAAGTGGATAAATATCTTCATAAGTATAATAGGCTAAATTAAAGCAATTGTGTTTATTGTGTGGACTCAGAAGTCATTGTAAAAAGATGGGTCTTTGGGTCAAATTTTTAAGTAACAATAGATGGCCTAACAGTGAGGGGTAAATTGGGGGCAGCAATAAACAAGATTAAGAGTCTACAGCCAGCTAGCTAGCAGCTCTGTGATGCTGTACTAAAGAGCTAAATGCTAATGTTATCTTGATAACATGCTCACAGTGACAATGCTAACATCCTGATGTTTATCAGGTGTAATGTTTACCATGTTCACTATGTTAGTTTAGCATGTTATCATGCTAATATTTGATAATTAGCACTAAACACAAAGTACAGCTGAGGCTGATGGGAATGTCTTTAGTTTGGCAGGTATTTGGTCATAAACCACACTACAGGACAATTAAACATTTTGACCTGATGATGGCGCTATATGGGATGTTGAAGGATCATGAAGTAATTCCAATTCACCCAGAGGGGAACATGAATGTCTGTACCAAATTGAATGGCGATCCATCCAATAGTTGTGGAGAAACTTATTCAGAGACAAAAATGTGACCTCAGGGTGGCACTAGAGAAAAAGTCAGGGGATCACCCAAATCATTAGGATTCATCTCTTGGGAACCACACGTCTGTACAAAATATTGTGCTAATCCTTCTTGTAGATGTTGCGATATTTCACTGAATAAGTGAATGTATGTACCAAATTTCATGGTAAACCATTTAATAGTTGTTGAGATATTTCAGTCTGGACCAAAGTGGTGAACCGACCGACACACCCACATCGCCATCCCTAGAGCCTTCTTGCTATACGGCTGGCTAGAGTGTCTCGATAACTTCTGGATTTTGCCTGGGAAATGGTTGCTTCTGTATTTTACAGTTAGAACACTTTGCTTCAAACAGACTAGCAGTGGTAAGCCTGATAGCAAGCAAACAAGTCCAAGGTACAGATCTAGGTCTACCTACATCTGAGTGTGTGTGTGTGTGTGTGTGTGTGTGTCTGTGTGTGTGTGTGTGTGTGAGAGAGAGAGAGAGAGAGAGAGAGAGAGAGACTCCGATTTCAGTATTGATATCACACATTTCACACACCAGGCACCAAACTGTCTGAACACTTTAAAAGAAGCCCCTTGCAGCAATAAAGCCTCTGTCTTAAGCTAACGGAGACTCATACACGTCCAATCAATGACCGACTTTTCTAATAGTTTGAAAAGCTTTTGCTGCACCACTGTGAAGGACAGAGCTACTACTTCTCACATCAATTAGAATCAAATACCTCCTCCTTTATTCGTCATATCTTTTTGGTTGTTTATACACCCTCTACAAAACCGTTTCACAAAACAATCCCAGGTCAAAGGTCTGGGATCAAATGTTGAAGGATTAAACAGTGGATGGCAGGGAACTCTTCCCACTTCTTTGTGCAGTAGCATCCATAATACATGACCCACTATCAAGGACCATCACAGCTGAGAGCGACAGACTTGGTACAGCACGCCGGTCATTCCAGGTCGCAAATCCAGTAATCTATATTTCAGGAGTTCTCTTGTGAAGCCCCTCTGTTGTTTATGATGAGTTATAAAAGATTCCTTTTTGTTTTCCTCTATACTTTTTTAATCTTAGTTTTAAGTGCCTCATCAATCTTTCATGTGGCATTTCTTCCTGTCTTTTGTGTGATGGCTTTGATGTTAGCCTGCACTTTCTCTACCTGAATCCCATGTATTTTTCATATCCTCTCTGACAAGCAGCTATGCATTCACAAAGCATTCCACACTGTGTTGTCAAAAGTATTAGTTTATGATAATAAAGTACTGTTCATGTACAGAATGATAACATCCAAGGAATTAAACAGGTTACAGTTACAAAAAAAAATTGAATCAGATAAATCATATAAATCAAGGTCAAATGCCCCCAATTTCACAGCACTTCCCTTTTAGAATAAAAAGCAATTTTCCCAGCATTGTAACGCTTCTACACTGAAAGTTCAGGTTGATAACTCATTACAACTAAAGGGAGGATCATACTGAGAATAATAAGCAAATATTGCAGCCGTAAATTGTGCTTCATTTGCTCAGTTCAAGGATAGATGCACCGAGTCCATGCAGGGCCAAGCAGTTCCCTGTTTGAGGCTCACGGCAATCCGGCTGTTGGGTGTACAGCACAAAGTAGCGCAGGGTCAGGTGGGGGTATCATTAATTAAAAGCATGTGCTCCACGGAAGCGCCTCTCTGCAATGCAATAAAACAAGTTTATAGGCCTCCGCTGCCCACATTCTTTTTCCCCACTTTTCATCTCTATGACAAAATGCCCTCTCCGTGGTCAGAGCATAACTCTCCGCCCGCTGACAGCTCCAGGATTACGACTGTGGGGAAGAGGGTGTGGTGAGAGGGAATGGGAGGTAACAACTGGGCTCCTCAAAGTCATCATGGCAGCCGTAGATTACAGAGTACCCTCTCCCTCACTCTTCTTGGGAGGCGGACAGCGTGCATGCTGATCAGTTGTGGGGGAGATGAGGGGAGGAAGGACGACAGGACAGGATCGTATGGCCTGGGCCCTGGGAAGAAGAGCCACCTGATCCCACAGCTGCTGGTGCAGCCCAGGCGCCTCTTACTCTCCCACTCAATAGGTGGAGACAGGAAGGGCTGGCATGAGCTGAGTGATATGACTGGAGCCTTAGCTGTGTTTCCATTAGCTCTTTGTGTCTGCGTTCACACCTTGGCTGCTCACATCTGGCTGTTTCTGTAAAAGCTGCTCACGTCAATTCTAGGATATACAGTATCACTGTCAAAAGTCATTGCTTCTGTTGAACTAATCCTCCATTTCTTACACAATCAGAACACAATCTGCAGATCAGCTATGTGACTTTCATTTCCTTTGTTCTATCTCATGCTCCTCTACGTGCCAATGTAATCCTTGCTGAACCGCAGTCCCTCTTGTCACAAGTGGCACTTAAAGGATTACTGTAAATGCTAAAACATACTGTAGTGTAAGAGCAGCAAAGTAGAGAACAGATATGACGTCAGTTAAACCAGTTGAATCAGACAACTCATGTTTGAAATGCTGAAAGAAGAGGCAGCAACACTGATGCAGGACAGCAGTGCTATTGACAGGCAGAGGGAGAGATGGGAAATTCTGAAGGCTAAATAGGCTGCCAAATTGGGAGGGTGTGTTAGGTAGATGGTTGTGGAGAGTGAGTTGACTGCCTGAACTAGCTCACAGGTGTCGCTCCATTTGTGTCAGTTTCACAGCAATAAAGTTTGCTAATATTAGCCACCATAAGCTACTGGTCATACCAGACCAAAAGGGGGTTTTAACTGGAGTCCCACCTTAGATACCTGTTGTGTAGGTTTTGATATATAGTTCAGTGTTGGATTTCACCCCTTGAAAGTGCCACAGAAACACTAAATGTTTGTATTGTATGTGATCAGGTTGTATCTTTAATAAGGCTATCTTCTACACTGTAAATGTGTTTACTCCATTTACTTTGTGATATAGAGCACAAACGGTGGGCTACACACAGACACTACCAGGGCTCAACAGTGCAAGCAGTTCACTCGCATATGCATATGAGTGTGCAAATGTGAAAAATTATTTGGGCGCACCGGTGTGAATGACTCTGAGTTCCTTGGGATGCCCTCCAAAACCCGACGCTAAATTGGAACCGGTTCTAAATTTGTAAGAACCCGGATCATTTTATCGGTACTTGAAGAAACCAGTGTGTGAGATTAGTCCATCAGAAAATGTGTTTTTGGTGTAATTTATGATCGCACATGCAGCCTCTCCTCTGTCTCCTGAGCTCTGTGTCGGTGTTTGCCCAAGGGCAGGGCTGAGCTCCTCCACACACACACACACACACACACACACACACACACACACACACACAGAGGCAGCGGCGGAGAGAAGTGAAAGATAGTGTTTTGCTCGAGTTAACAACAACTACGCCCGTGGCTGTAAGTGCAATTAAACCTTTGCGAGTAAAAAGCCAATAAGAGTAATTTATCAAAGCACCCATTAAACAAGCATAAACCTGCAGAAAAGCCATATTTTCAACCACTTTGTCCTGCAGTCATTCACATTCACCACTGGTAGGTCTATGTTTTAGCCCCAGCACGCTTAGTTAGGCTAAAAGCAAAATGTTACGAACAAGCTAAAACAAAAGATTGACAAGATGATGTAGCCTAACTGTTCAGCCTAATTTGCCACATAATCTTAAAATTGAGCCAATTTGTTTAGACTTAGGCTACTGGCTGAGACGACAGTCCCCACCCCCAAACCAGCTCCTCCTCCTTCTGCCTGCCCAGTCAGTGTATCCATCAGCAGTAACAGCATGAATGAGAGTGACTGAATTCTATGTTCTTCATTCGTTTGAAACTTCACTCAGTGTTTAATGTCAGGAACATTATTTATTTTTATTTAGATTTTAGATTTGTTTCCAGAGAGATATTATAATATCAACAGACTTTGCTTTAAGTATTAGTTTATTATTATTAGCAAAGCTCAGTGTACAAAACATTCAGGTAGCAGCTTCTCATTTTTTTCCAGCGCTGATCGTCACTTTCACCTGTTAAAATGAAAAATGGCAGGTCATATCAGCTGTCGCTAACTAACCTTAATTCCATGAATAACCTGATGACAGAACAACATGAAACCTTGCTGATGTCGGGTTTGTGTGCTCTCTGCAAAACAGGTCTGGTGTCAGCTGCTCCTCCCTCAAATAGTGTTTCCCTCACCTTATTTCCACAAATAAGATGTACCAAAGTCAGTAGGCTGTTGTTATTTCATTGTGTAAATACATATTTAATCAACATTTGATATCTTCTGCTGCCATGTATAGCAATTTCTATAAAAAGATACAATCTGTATAATAGCTGAAATACTGTAAGTTCTGTCTTGTCTCATTTTCAGGTTGTAGCTACAGGTTGTGAACATTAATTAGGCTGCCACTCAAAACTGTTTGTCTCCTCAACCTACAGCTTGTGTCAGCTTGAGTTTTAGTTATTTATAATTTTAGTAACAAAGTGTGAACACTAAACATTAATAGGTTCGCTGAGAGGTTTGAAAAGATTCAGATTAAACAAGAGGATTCAATATTGGATTCAGACGGGATAAAATGCTAAAACCCCAACCCTAATTTCAAAAGCTTAAAAAGAATTAGTAGACTGCGTGCTGTGTGAAAAGGGATGCATTAATGAAGCACAATGCATTCTTGTCCTTTGTTAAGTCCAAAGTACATTTTATGTTTCAAAATTCTTAATCTCCTAGTTAAATGAGTTTAAGAAAATAAATGTGCCCCTTAATTTTCGAAAAAATGTAAGTGTAGAGCCCTGACTATGTAACTGGTGTTACATCAGGCAGCTTCTGTTTTGTCTCACTGCTGAAGAGACAACTGCAGTGCAATCGCCATTTGTACACTCTTTAATTCACTGTGACAGCGGTGATCAACTACTGAGTATTTCTTCAACTTCTCTCAACAATCTCGACTTGTATCGGAAACTTGTCGGAGAAAATGCAAGCAAATCAAGGTGACCAATCACAGCTCTTGTTGTCGCCACCTGGTATATCCGTGGCAACTATAGCCCTGTTGTGTATGGGGGTATGGTGTGTATTTTGTATGGCAGAGTACGTATGTGCGTAAGCTCCATAACCCCTTAATGCAAAACTATAAATCCAGCTTAGAGTTGCAGCCACACAAGAAGGTAGCACAGCAAAATCATAGTCTTGCCAAAATACGTATGTGGTTCTATAAGCTTGCTGATGTGATGTGACGTGAGGAACATGCTAGCCAGTCACAATATCTCTCTAAGCTTCTTTATACTTTTTATTTACCGAACTGTTTTTTCAAAAGATGTTTTTATACCATCGACTCCTGTCTCATAACTGTCTCCCACCCATTCCTTTTTTTGTGAAGCATATTCCAACAGAGGACGGTCAGACAAAAAGTGGACGGTGCAACATAGATAATATGCTACAAAAGCATCCTTCATTTTGGGCTCTCTGGCCCTCAATTCTCTGAAAGGTCAGCATTGTCAAGACAGCTTGCAGTTGGTCAACAGCACAAATTCGCTTGTCAAAGTTCACCTCCACTGATTGTTTCATTCTAGAGGAATGAATTGATTGGCCGCGCTTGTAGCAGCAAAACTCCTCTGTGCGTTAAATTCAGTCAGGATATTGCTTATGAATTTAACTTTTCATTTAAAAGTATGAATGTGCTTTTTATTCTTCCAAAGGTTACATATTATCTTGCTTTAAAGTTAACTCAGCCAAGCAGGCATGGACAACAATATTATGTCAGCTGTCTCAGGTAAAATTACACGCTTTACATATCATCATGGCAGCGCTGTCAAGTTGCATGCCTGTCACATGCATCAGGACCTGATTTTCTGTGCACCAGAAAAAAAAACAAACATATATGTCATGCTGCTCTTTGCATCACATTGACTAGAAAATATCAAATCTGTGTTACACATGACGTGTGTCAAAAGAAAATCTGAATCAGAATTTCAGCTGCAGTGTGAATGTGCCCTTGTCTTTCCATCTGTCTATCCCGGCTCTCTCTATCTGTTCCCTCTGTTGGCTGTGTCTGTCTGCCTGTTTCTGCCTGTGCCTGTCACCTTTCTATCATTTTCTCAATGTCTCTTTCTCCCTCGACTATGGTCTCCTTCACTGTCCTGTTTGAGCCAATTTCCTTTCCTTCTCTGCTCTCTCCTTCTCTCTTAACACCATCATTTTGTCCCTTCAGAACCTGGCTCTCCTCCTCCCAATCCCAGATGGATTAACATACATTACATATTTCACAGTGACTGTGTAATAAAAGACTGTATTCAGCTTGTTTCTCCGAGAGCAGAAACCAGTATGCACATCTCCCCAAGGTCAGGACAGACCTGAATAGTCCACTGTAATTCATTTTGGGGGCGTGCCAGTGCTTTGGCATGCCGTCTTTGCATCGCCTTGTGGCCCAGGTGTTGCTTTTAGATTACACTGTGTGCTCACACAGGCAAAGAGAAGGTCTGTAATCAGGTTAGCTGAATAAAGAGACACAGCTCCTCACCCTCTTTATAAAATTACAGCCATTGTCACCACTCGGGACCATTTATCCCTGAGGCTCTCTGACGAGCAACATGGAGCCGTGTCTGTCTGCGTCTGACTGCATCCAGCTGTGAGGCAGACATGATGGCATCGCAGCTGAAGGTGCACTGAGGTTGAAAGTGACAGGACAGCAGGCCGCATGCAAAGGTGAGAATAGCTAGCTGAATCACCGTCACAACATGCAAGAGACATGCCATCAGACACCATGTCTCAACACTCACCCAGACCCTTCTTCCACCCTCCCAAACAGGTCTCTCCGGAGACATTTGGCAGACAGCAGAGCATCTGCCATTATCTCCAAATTTTGTTAGGATTACTTTGTTTCCCCGTCACCGATCTGTCTGTCTGGGTTATGCAATCGCCATACACAGCAATACACACATATTACAATTCACATCGCTGCCTGTCTGTCTATTAGGGAAATCACTCAAAGAAACTGGAGCGGTGCCATTTCACACCATGACCTCGCCACCCACCGTAAAATAATTAATAGTGTTGTAGGAAGACCAGGCATACATCATTGACTTTCATCACGGTGTTTCTGTGGGTGAAAACTAAACAATCAATGAGAAATGCCTCATAAAATCAAACCTGAGGACAATATCATGTGGAAACACACAAATCTCTCTCTCTCTCTCTCCCTTGGGAGAGCAGGGAATTGGAATTATTAATATTGGCCCTGAGCTTGTACTTGCCATTCAAAAATATATTGAAGTTGAATTACAAAGTGAATATTTGAAAATAAGTATTTAACAGAACATGTGGGAGGAATGCAGGCTCTAATAACAAAAATGATAGGGAGCAAAGACAAATCCTCTTGCATTCAAACTTAAAGAGCAACTTGCAGGTTGAATTTTATACTAAATTTGTACTTTCCTGAAAATGACCATCTGAAAAGTTAATGCAAAATTTTATATGTGTTTTTATATGTGACATAAGGGCAAAAATTTGGAGAAAAAAGTGTCTGTTTTGAGCAATGCTCTTAAAAACGCTCTTTTTTTCAACAATGTGTCATATTACATAACAAAAGGGAGTCGTTGTCCCTGACTCTGCCTCAGCTCAATGTGCGGTAGTAGATGATTTAGTGAGTCTGTGAGTTTTTTTTGGTAGTTTTACGTTGCATTTCACCATTTTTCATCATGATGAATTGTCGCATTTGTGCAGCTTGTACAAACTCCAGCCTGTCAGAACGTCCAGTCCACAGTTTTACTAACAGGAAAAGCACCGGCGCTAGCTCTTGTGCCTGGGTGCGTGTTGTGCAGGTGAAGAGACGTGACTTTGCTGCTGCATCTGTAACGGAAAAAAACATGGTCGTGTGCGGCGCTCATGGTGCACTGGAGGATTATATTTCTTTTGTGTTCAGACAGAATGCGATTGGAATTTTAGATGTGACACGATTGCATAAAAATCAATGTAGAGACTAGACAGGTATGCAGATTCAGGTGAATTGCTGGACTAGGTGAACTGAGTTGAAAACTCATCTGCCTGAGTTGAAAATGTCTCAGCTTGGGCGAAAAATTCAGCCCTATCTGCAGCTTGATGATTCTACATCATATCAGAGACAAGAGAAAAAAGGAGAGGAGGAAAATAATGGAGTCAGTGTGCACATTGCTAGCTAGCTAGCATACACTGCTAGCAAGCTTACAGCTAATGTCTGTGCAGTCAGTATGTTGGGTTTTTGGGGCCAATAAACACAGACTGGACAAACGGTACAGCATTTCAATTCAATTAAATAACATGAGGTGAACATGTGCTTTGCTTTCTGTCAGAAAATACCTTCAGAGAGGCACTGTTAGAGAAAAAACGACTTTCAGTCATTAACACTTGACAAGATGGGAATTCCATGCTGTGATTGGAGTTGTGTGTGTTAAGAATGTGTTAACGCTGTCATGTCAGTATCAGTATCAATGTATGTAAGCCTGATATTATTTTGTGGATGGGGTTTAATTTATTGGCTGTTGTCGTTGTGCACTGTAAGATTTCTCTGGGTTTTGCTCCAAAAAAGAAACAGAAAACCTAGTGAATGCTTTCTGCTATATTTATCCTTTTTTTCCCCCGCTGGTTAATCCCATCTCACGAAAAAGTGCCAGGTTGTGTGAGGTGGGCATCACTCAGCAGGAGACACACATCTGCAACATTAAGCCTCATTAAACCTCAGGATGTTCACTTTATGCCACAGATGTCCCACAGCTCTTACCTTCTCCCATCACACCTTGTGATTGCATGAGTAAGACCAAGGAGCTTGCAGGGGCTTTTTTTCTTATGGAAATAAAGCTGTGGAAAAAAAATCATTTTTTTGCACCTATTCATTCTTTTGTTGTTTTTAGCATTAATGGTCACTTAATCAACTATAATAATACTAATGTAAAAGTTTGAAAAATCGGTAAATACATTCTGTTATTGTAAAAATATGCTGCATAAGGCATCTCGATTATGCATCATGAATTATGTACATAAGCACAAGATCTGTATGCAAACACCACACACCCAGAGTAGCTCAGTAATTGGTTTTATGTAATAAAACTTTACCCCCAAAGTATTTCTTCTCCTTGTGTATGCAGTGACCCAAAGTTATCAACTGACAACCAGACTGGATCGGGAATTTAAGATGAATAACGCAAATCAGCTTACTCACAGTAACACAAACGGTCTGCCGAATACAGAGAGGCGCTGTCAGCACTTTGCGAGAGGCGGCGGCAGGAAACGAGCTTCACTGACAGTGTAAATCATAGATCAGTTCATTAGCAAAATGGCACTGATGGATTTACATTGGGGTCAGAACATTACCAAGCGCCTGGAGGATCCTGACTCTCTTCTACAACCTTGTGAAATGTTTCGCCTCTCTATCCTTTTTCGCTGAACATTTAAATTCTCTGTTCCACATGCACCTCAGGCACAAGTACAGGAGATTTACACCTAAAAAAAAAAAAGGCCAACCGTGAGAGAATCTTTCTCCCATTCAAAGTATAACATACAAGCTCTTAGCACAGCACAAAGAAAAAGAATTCATGCTAACGACATACATCCATGCATAGCAGTCTTATTTGCATTTTGTCACAGTGACATTGCCTGTAATGTTGTCACATAATCTTCCACATTAATTCTCCATAGAAAGCCTATTAGTGACACAATGATACTGTACCGAAGCCTAAACATATCTGCAGATGTAACCAAGCAACAATCTGCATGGCTGTTAACTGCCAACGTTAATGTATGTATCTGATTTCATGGAAGCAGAGAAAGTAGTGCAGAGGCTGAGTGGGCAGCACTGTTGCCTCACAACCAGAATGCTCAGGGCTTGTGAAGTTTTCATGTTCTTCCTGCATTTATGTATCAACAGGTGTGAATTTCATTGTGAGTATGCGCACTGTGATGGACTGGCAACCTTGCAATTTGCCCAAAGCAATGCTGATCAAGGGCTCTGATGATCCTGAATAGGTGAATCAGCAGAGAAAGACTGAAAAACACAGTGACATAATCAATCATAATGTGCAGCTCATACGTAAAAAGCCAGTTAGGATGCAATTATGGAATATAGAATTGTTCATGAGTGATTTGTGCCCCAGTAAAAAAGCCTTTTTGTGTGTGACAAGGGGGGAAAGTAGGCTGTGAGTCACAGAACACGTTCCCCTGCCTGCACAAAGGTTTCTTTCTTTTCTTCTCTGCTGTGAATTACCTTTGCCTGGAGCCCTCTCTTTTGAAAGTCAAAAAGGGCGTTCATGTGGCGTGCAGAAACTCTTCAACAGAATTACATTTCTATTGTAAAATAAAGAATAAACGCCTTTGATCTTTGGGCAATTCATTGACAATTTCTTTTGCAGGTTACGGTGTCATGTAGGGGATGTCTGGCGATGATTAATGACTCCCTTAATGGCTGTACTTTTCTGACGTTACAATTATTCACAACTCAGCGCTTATACAACCACTGAATTATAATGATTTCGTTATTTATAACAGACCGTCACCTATATCTGAACCCAACATGTAATATCATTCAGCTGCCCTGAGGGGAAGTGTGTGTGTCATTGTCTGTATCAGAGCTGTCCAGTGATGACAGTCTTCCATGGCTGTGTTGTAGCTCTCCCAGAGTATTTCTTTTCAGAGCAGCAGCAACTGGCCGCTGCCTGCTGAGAGCAACTTAGTCCATACAAGGTCAAGTAAAGGTGAGGCACTAGTCTCTTTGGCCCTGGTGTATAGTCTGCTTTACTACTGTGTGAGAAGTGTATTCTGGGCTCTGCTCTCGCTCCACCAGACTAGAATGAGTGTCACTCCCCTGAGAGGAGCTGTCATGGGCAGGGAATGCGCTCTGAGAGAAGAAAGTCACAGTTTCAAACAGCCACTGACCAACGGCTGACACACGGAGCTGTGAAGAAATGAATGGGAGCCAGAACTGGAGCAGCTAAAAGGCAATGCCTCTTAATTAGAAAGGTTTACCTGAGAGGGTTTTTATCAAATCTTACGGCAGGTGTTTATTAGACATGAAATAGATTCTGTTCAGAGTTGAACACTCCCTCCTTCAGGACCCGGAAGAGCCACAGAATTACAATTACACACCTGGAGAATTCTGCACCGGCAATCAGTAAACATGATTAAAAAACATTAAATATGAGGTGGTCTCCCATGAATCTCAATTTTGGAAGCACAACTGCGGTGGAATTCATTGTTTTTTATGATCTCTAAGTGGCTTTAAATGTTTCAAATGATTATCACATTATCAATTTGATATTATTTGGTAATTCAATATTTACCATTTCAGATTCTGTTCAAGATTCTGTTCTACCTTTAATGCGAGAGGCCTTTAATTATGTTTTATGCTAGATTATTTATGTTGTGCATTTAATGGCTGACTGGCACGTCTGAGGTAGGTGGGCTGAAGGATAGACATTTTGCATATTTGTTTAATTCAACACAGAAAGTTCTTACAAAAAGTCTGCTTTACCCTTACAACAAAATTATCCCAAAATAACGGGATCCCAAATATCCCAACAACTTTGGCTAACATTAAGCTAACAGGTGTTTGCAGTAAAACCTTTTGTTTGTTATGTGTTGTAAAGGCTTGGCTGAGAAGAGGGTCTCAGAAAGTTTGGTTTCTGCTAAAACTTTTAAGGTTCCAACCCCATTACAACACCAGGGTTGTGAAAGCTCCCTCCAGAACTACAGAAGACATTATACAACCTTTTTTCATAGGCTAAATAGTACTCCTCATTAAGAATAAACATATCTTCATGTGTACAATCTGTGGATGGCCCCTTTAACTCATAGAACTAGCATTTCAGTGTGCAGTAGAAGAGGAATTATGAATGGTGGCATATGATGAGGAAAATCACAAATTATTAACAAAAGCCAACTGTGGACATGCTGCTGCTTGGTGACATCACAGCAAATGGGGTCAAGGACAAAAATAGCTGACATCTGTTGTCACACGCTCCTATGCTTAGGAGTGGGAGGCAGGAAAAACACTGTGCACTGAGCATAGTGCTCCCTGCAACCCTCCAGGTGGGGTAGGGTGTTTTAGTTATCAGCTCTTCTCGTGACAAAGTAATGGCTTCCAGCCCTTTTAGAGGGTTCACACTCAATAGCGTGTTTGAACAATATGAGGCCACGGTGAGGCCATGCTTTCCAGATCATTCCTTTTCGGCTGGAAAGGATTTCTTCTAAGAAGGCTGGAGAGATTAAGAGAAATCATGCTGGTGGCAAGTGGGCTTTTAGTTACCTGTAGCAGGATGAGTCATTTAACTTTTCCTCTTGCGCATCTGGAAGGTTGAACTGCCACCCTGCTGCCACTGATTGTTAAGACTTGGTCACCAGCTGACAAGGTGGAGCTTTCAGAGTAGATTGGTGGTAACAGAATATTGCACCGGAAACAGACTCTGTCTACTGCTCACTAGACACACTAGTGACACAAATCTGAACAGGCCACTGAAGCAGAGGGGGCTGTGAGCAGGAACTCTGTCTCGTCTGTAGGGAAGTTGTGTTCAACCGTGGCTGTCTTGTACAGACTGTGGTCCAAGCCAAGACACAACCCGTGGTTTGGGTGATGTTGTGAGCCAAAATATCCAACTAAGCAAAAAACTTTTTTTTTCAGCAGAGAAGGAGGATTTACCTGCTAACAGGCATACACGCAGAGTCATGTTGATGCTAACTGATGCTGCGGCGTGAGGATGTAGATTTTATTCACATATTTCACTATCTATCTATCCCACTGCTGCAGGGGAGCAGGACGCAGACAGAGCAGGGTGATTTTTGTGAGCATGCTTGTCAGATTCAGGAAGCTCAGCATGGTCGCTGTCATCCATAAAATCTTCAGACTGAAGATCTTTCCCCCACCAGCAAATCGATGGAAGCACCTTGCAGTCCAGACAAAGAGGTCCTTAGAGCCAGCAGCTTAAAATCCCAGGCAGATGTACCAGACTGGCTGAGGTCTTTCCCCCTTATCTTGTGCTGCCAGAGTGAATCTACACCTGCTCTCAGAGATTTGAATCTTTCCATTCACTTTGGACGCATTTGTGCTGCAACAAAGTTTTGTATTTCCCTCATATAGTTGCACCCACATTTACAAATCTCCAGCAACGCAATCTTTATATCAAGTGTCCCCACATGGAGTCCGGAGCCAGAGGTTGAAAAACTCATACCAAACTTAAAGTATACAGTCAAAGAAAGTGCATTGATTTTTTGCACATTTATGTGCTGCATGGGGATTCATATATTCAAGAATTTGTGGCTGCGTATATGTGTATGCGCTCTGTACTGGAGCAGGAGAAACGTGCATTGGAAGCAGAGTGGTGGAGGCGAGGCCAACATGACAGCACGCTTGGCTTGTTCAGCTGGTGACCCCACTCATCACCTACCTCCAGGCTCTCCCTCTTCGAATAGAATAGAATCTTTTCCTCTGCCTCTCCAAGCAGTGGGCTGTGGATTGGCAGATGCCCAAAAAAATGCAAGTTTAATAAAGTATCTGTACGTGGGAGACCTGGCGCATATGGCCAAAATAAAGGCATTCAGTGCCAGATTTAGCACCATCAAACGTTTTGATGCATTCTGATTTGTGGAAGCTTTGTACTGGGGGGGTTGGGGGGTGCACGACAGGGGATCATTTCAATCATACTTACATTGTATATTAACGTAGGGATTAAACCATTTTTCCATTCCTTAATTCATTTGGTTCATTCAAGGACAGAAGTGAGATAATACTCCTAAGAACAAGGAACAAGTGAATATCTGATAGACTGGCCAGTATTTACACTGATCTTTGAGGTATACCAAGGAGGTTTATGGTATATGTTGAAATCCTGCCTGAGATAGAATCATAGAACCACTATGCTGTTATGAATTATGAATGCCCAGATACCTTGAAAGTAACACATTAATTGCACTCTACGAGTGGAGACGAGTGGCCTGTGGAAGGAAAATAAAAATAAAAACAGGGAGCTACTACTTATGTGCTGCTTTTAATTTGATATTACCCTACCGGCCCTGCTATGTGCTCTAAAACGTTTTACCACTGTAGCGTCTTTCTTTGGTTGCCTCAGACACATTTTATGTTCATATAGATTAAGTGATGAGATATTGTTTGATATTGTACAGCAGAGTAAGTTGTGTCACACATTAATTTGCCATGATCACATACTGTATTGTAGGGTAGGAATTATGGATTCACTGGCTCCACAGGACATCACTGCTAACCTGCAAATCTAACAAAGAAGAAAAAGATGTCTCTACATTATCCCACACAGTGGTAGAAAATGTGTTCTGTTGTCACATCATCTGAATGGCATAGTCTTACAATAGCACAGTCTACTGAAATGTCAGCCCTTCGGTGTAACGAAAGCTGAGTTTGCACGAATAGAGAAAGCTGAAAAAATTGAGGCAGATAGAGTGAGAGGTGGAGCGTGAGCGGGAGGGGGGAGGGGAGGGTGCACAAACACAAAACAACATAAAAATGATAGAACTGCACTGGAATCCAATTTAGAGGCCTAATCAGAGCAATGCTAAAGGAGAGAGATGAGCAGAGCTGAGGTGGAACGGCGTGTCTGATGAGATTCTGTGAGCACACATCGGCATCCATCTCGCCCTGCGTCACGGATAAGAATGAGATTGTACGCGCGGCTGTGAAAATCTCTGAATGGTGGCAAATCTGACATAGTTATTTAATACAAAGGGTCCATTGATATGAATCAGGGATTGGATTATACACTCTCAGAGAAAAAGTACTGCAGAATTGTACCTTTTGGAGTACAAAAGCTGGTCGCTGGTCGTTGTAGTTGTCTAACCTTTGCCATGACCATGATCTTTCCCTAACCTTAAAGTGGAAATAGACAACTTTTCTCCCCCTAGCGTTTCCAAGTGGTATTGTTGTTGCCGCCGCTGTCGTAAAGACAACCGGCACCCTCTCACATCCCTCAGCTCTCTCTATTGAGTGAATGCCCGCCCGAGGTTCACTCTTGTTTTTCCTCTTTTTCTTTTGCCGGGTAGAGTTTCCACAGTTACTCCGGTTGTTCCACCGTCCGGCATTTCTGTTATGGGGATAGCTAGATAGCTACCAGGGAAAACAAAAGCGCTATCCTCTTCCTTTTTTGGTTACACCATGGTTGACACACTTCCTTTGTGCCGTAAAGCGAGCCTTCTTTTTCCCCGGCAGATCGTACACGGTGGCAGACAGAATTGCACAGTGAAACCGAGGCTTATAGAGAACCAATGGTGTCATTATTTTATAGGCGTTATATTGTGCAATCAACATTTACTTCATAATGATAAGTTAAAGCAAAAAACTTGTCTATTGCCATTTTAACCATACTACAGTTGCCATATGCAGAAAGTGAGAAGTCAGTGTGTACAGAGCAATCAGTAGGAGTTGCTACTGCTGCGACTATAGATCATGATCCCTCACTGACTTCCCACCAACTGATTGTGTTTGATGGGGCCAATCCATAAGCACTCCTGCCTGGGGTTGAACCTCAGGTCTCTGTGGTGGTGGGTGAGTGCTTTGTTCCCCTGCACTATCCAGGTTCCCTGACCAATGTGCTATCTAACTGACTACAGTAACTGTACCTTTAGTTGCTGCATGCTGAAATGTTAGGAAATCTGTCCTTTGAACCATCAAAGCTTCTTTGTACCTATACAGTGGATAAAAGGGTATGCATCAAGGTCTGAAGAAGACCCATTACGTGCCTGCTATGCTGCATCTATGACAAATGTACTTTTCAGGGGGAAAAAGTACTCTTCTAGCACCTCTATTTTTGAGTGTACACCATCTTTTTAAGAGCTCTTTGTTTGCGTGGCTACATTGGGTATGTACAGTAAAACCATGCCCCATTAATACTCTCATAGGCTCATTCCTTGTATAGAGTCCATCAATCAAATAGTCAATTCTCTTCACACGTAAGGAACAATTAATCTTAGGTTTATTAGTTGTACATGCAATTGTAATACATCAAATCAATTCAATATATTTTCAAATGCTTAAATGCAGTTCAGTGTGCTTTAAAAAGATCTTCCTCATCTTTCTTATTGTCGCCACAGGGTCATAGGAATAAAATGCTGCTGGATTTGTCACGACACTTTCATGGTGCTCAGCTCTTATAAATTTGAACTTGAACTACATTGGACTGAATCAGAACTGGTCTTGTAACCATGCCTTAACCTCAGAGAACACCTCTTGTTAATGTTCTTGTAAGTGTCTTTCAACTCTCCTGAAGCCAGATCATATTTCATGTTTTTATTGAAAAGAGTGCACATTTGAGTTCATAATCGCCTCTGCATTACGCCAGGGGCCCATTCCTCTCTCGCTTCCCTGATTTATGTTTCACTAATCTCTGCTCATGGGCTTGTATGGAGTGTGAATGTAGCTAGTGGCTGACCTGGATATCTGAGAGCATTATAAAGCACTACAGGGAGTCTCAGGCTTTGAGAAATTGTGTGGACGGGGCAATGCTGTGAGTATACATCTATTGTCATTACGCCCTCAGCCCTGAGGGCCACCTCCAGGGGCATGTTAGGGGCTGCAGTTATCTATTAGCTCCAACTTAATGTCAGTGAAAGAGCAAACCACAGAATATTAAAACCAGATTGTGTTGTCTTGAATTCTCTTTCGACCTTATACATACATATAGGGGGAGGGGTTCAAGAAAGGTGTCCAATGGAGTCAATAAAATGTTGTTGTAGACAATGAACCATGTGACTTTAAAGGTTTTTTTTACATTTTCTGTGGTCCATCTGGGGTCCATGCAGACTGGTTTGGAGTTTGGGATTCTGTAGACTAACTCTGGTGTGGTTGTTTTCCTGAGTGTAATTTGCACATCAGGGAGAGCGTTCCAGCTGTGATGAAAGGAAACTGATTCATAATTCATGGAGTTATAAATGTGGGTGCAACGGGCTAATGGGCGCTGCGCTGTTATGTAATGAAACACAGCATAATGAAATTTAGGAACATTGTATGACCACTGTATTACGAACCAGGGTTTTCTAATGAATTTGGATGTTCTGGCTATACATGTCAAGTTAATTTAATTTCACTATAATGCAATACGACCCTCTTTCTGTTCAAGGTGAGGTGCTTATCAAGAATGTACGTCTGGCTGCTGCTAGAAAACAAATAAGTGGCGTTATAAACAAAACAGCCAAACTTAATTGTGAAATATCCAGTCTTGTCTTACTGTTACTGTCTAAGATGGAAATAATTGACATGAATCTCTCTTTTGAAGTGACACTTAAGACTCTGTAAGAGCACAGGTCAGACATTCTTGCAAAATAAATCATTAAAACTGAGAGATAAAAGAGAGGTAGAAAGACAGATTGAGGAGAGAAAGGAGGATAAACAGAGAAAAGAGTGGGAGAAAGAGACGGCAATAGCATGCTAAGGAAGCGCAATTCCTCCACACACAGGAAAAGGCCACATCAATGATGTTGGCTGTTTCCAGCGAATCGCATAAAAGAGAGAGGGAGAGAGCTAGACGAGAAGAGGGAGAAAGTGAGCGTAATCCATTTGAGATTCTGGAGGGGACTCAGTCCTCCCTGTCACTCGTCCATCCTTCCCAGGAAACACAAAGAGCATTATGCATGAAGCCCAGAAGGTCTCTGAGCACGCACCATGCTGTCGCCCAGCTCCACCATACAAAGTCACTCCGACATCATTTCCTTAGGAATTCACAATGCTGCATAACACAATAAAATACGTTCAAATCAATGAGGGGTTAAGAGGTGATCATTTTTACAGCTACAGCCTTGACCACCTCCTCAGTGCTCCTTTTGAAGTGTGACTAACAGCCAGTCACCTTTCAGATATGACATTTCTTTCCCTGTGGGTGTAGGTTGAATAGAAAAAAATGGCATGGGGGAGTTATAAAAGATATTCAAATGCATTGTGTCCTTTTCTTTTGAAGTCTCAAAGTGCTGTCTTGGATTTTTCAGATTTCTGTTGTTTTTTCTCTTGGGCAGAAGTGCAAAACTTCCTTATTCTGCTGTAAAGTTTAGAGAAGGGATGCAAGATAGGGATGTGGCAACCACCCAAACATCGTGCAGGTGTGTTTTGCAGATAAAGTTAGAGTAAAACACACTGTAGGGAGGGGAAATAAAGAAAAAGATAAAGGCTGAATCAGATCATACGCAGAACGAGCTATGTGATGGCATGTCCCGATAAAACGCCGGTGAGACAGAGACACATTCACCTTTGTATGCATTTTTTTTATAACACAACTACTGGCACAAATCCCAGCGCGTAAAGTAATCTGAGATAAAACCAGTCAAAGATCTTAACTTTCACCTGCTTGCAGACATGCATGTTTATGCAAACAGTTTTCAAATCTTCGAGGGATATATTTCGTCTCCTTTTCGTGACTTCACCTGCACAACTGTGCATAACAGGACATTTTGTCATTTTCATTAGTTTTCATGTTGTACCATTTTATGATTTTCATTCATAAAAGGATTGGGCAGTATTACATGAAATACATATCATGATATATTCTCACCAGTGATAAAGGAAAGGATGATTGATTTAGGTGTAGTTTTTACCTTGTTAATTGCTAAACTTTGCAACTAAGAAAGGGTGAGAGAGCATCATTTAATATGAGGTGAGACAGTGACTGGATTTGTGGAAAGAATTACTTGGGTACTTCCAATTTTATTCCACTTCCTTTTTTTTCAGTTTTCAGTAATTTCAGTCATTTTTTGTTGCCTTTCATGTATACAGATATGTATTTTCTCTGTGAAGTAAATAATTACCATTCAAGAACTTGAGAACAATCCACAATGGAAATGAAGAGCACATGGGCTGCCATTGGAATGTGGACCATTTGGACGCTGACTCAGGGCTTAAGAGGACACTGCTCACCAATCACAAACAGATTTAAATTAAAGAGATGTGCCGTTCCCAACGGACCCCACAGCAACATATTCCTCGGTTTGTTTCCTAGTTTGTGATTACATGTTCTCCCTGTGTTCACACCGGTTTCCTCCCACTGTCCAGATACGCAGGTCAGGGGAATTAATGAATCTAAATTGCCTGTAGGTGTGAAGGTGGGAATGTTTTTTCCCCTTCCGTGTTAATCTTGTGTTGGACTACAATCGATCAAAGTTTTTCCCTGCCTTCCCCAGTGAATGCTAAAGCGAGCAGCATGCACCTGTGACATGATACACCAAATGTGCACCATATTACTGCAGGGGCGTTGTTTCAGCAAAAGTTCGGTCACGTCATACTTGACGTGGTGCTTACTGTTCAGTGATGGGTTTATTATTTACGTGACAACACATGAACGCAACACACAGGCGGTAAATATTCATGTAGCCTGGCTAAGGATGGAGGACGTCAAACAAAATCTGTCATCGGGGAAGTTTAAAAAAACTACTGAAAACCATGCAGGGAAATCTTCACCAGACAGCTGTGAATGTGGTTGTGATGGTGGTAAAATAAACAGATTGGAACTTAAGACATCCACGTGGTTCTTATCGATCACCTGCAGCGGGTTTCTACTCATAAGTGAATCCAGCATAGAAACAGCAGGGAAGCTACAACTTCATCACAGATGGCATGGAGGCATTTCGATTTGCTTCAGCTTACAATAACTGCATCAGACTTGGGTCAGACGTAAAAAACAGAACGCCTATTGAGTTTGGGTTGGGCTCGGTTACTACTCTCTCGGACTCAGGTCGGGTTCGGACAGAAATATGTGGCCCTAGCCACACTCTACCATGGACGGAGAGACTCTACTATGAAAGAAACATGTTAGAGAATGAGTTCAAGAATATGCAACGCATCTTTATCATACACATTGTATTTGCAGATGTTCAGATAAACACCATACCTTCTCATAATAGAGTTGCCAAGAAAAAGGCTGTGTGATGGCCGAGCTTTACGAGGGGCTGAAACACACGTGTCACTTAGAATTCAGTTGTGTCAAAATCTGGACCAAGCCAGGGCAGACAAATATTGGTTTTGTGTCAAAAAGCTACTTGAAAGTTGGATGTGTTAATCTTCCTGCTAATGGCCTGGCAAAGGCCTCCTTATTATTCTGGCCCCAGCCTCCCTCTACTGAGGGTGCCTCCACAAGGTTAATTAGTGGAGGGTCCCCTGAGGTTCTCCACGCGATGTGGGCTTAGGATAGTGGAGGTGCCTCTACACAAACAAGGTTAATGGAGCCTCAGATAACTCCCTCCTTTTCATTCCCTCATCCACATGCATCCACATAGAGACTGTTACTGTGCCTTAGTTATTCATCAGCCTTTAAGGTGGAAGGGCTGGCTGCCTTGGGAGTTTGAACTGTAGGTATTAGCTATTGAGATGACATTCACATCTGCTTGCGGTCATTGCATTATTTAAGTAATACCTCAGTTGGCAATGGGAAATGGCAGTACGGTAAACAACCAACTGCTATTTCCAGCTTTATTATGAGATGAAAACCAAGACGTTTAATCATCATGTGTCCCTGTGCAGGAACAGCAACAACAGAAAACATTTTCGCTACTAAAAAATGCATTTGGATATCATTTCGCCTGGAAAACCATTTTAGGAGTTATCATCCATCAATGATCTTGCAGTGTAGCAGCTTTTCTGATGTAGGCAATAATGTCCTATTGAGCTAATCTCGAGGCCATGGGTGTATCTGTCATCATTTCCCAAGAGAGAGAGGCAGTAACACAAGGCTTAAATCAAAGAAATAACTTACAGAGAGAACGGGGCCCTGCAAAGGTCACTGTGTCACAAATGACTTTGCATCAAGAGTCACACTCTGAATCACACCCTTGAATAAAGTGTCTTCGAGCTATTCCCTGAGGCATGTGGTTGAGCACACTGTACCTTGCCATGTACACCCCTCTTCCCACCATGCCTGCCCCACCTTCCTCCTCTTCCTCCCCCTACCTCTGTGACCTCTGCCAAGAACAACATGATTTATTGCACCAACATCCCCTTCAGCACCATCCTGATTGCTTTGATTTCTCTATTGACATTTCCGACCATCCCACCTGCATGCATTTTTCATGCTTGACCTGGGACTGCGAGCATCCATCCACAGAAGACAGTCATGAAAACACTCAAAAAAGACACTGTATCTTTCATAGTGTGCCTGAAGCTTTACGTGCAACAATCATGTTTACTTTATGTTCCATGGGTTCACAGGCTGGCCAACACAGCTCTGTCTGCCTCGGCACATCTTCGTGTCCATGTGAAGATATCGCCTTCAGTGAGATAGGCAAGGTGAGAGGCATCCTGCTGACACTTTGAGGTCACAGGCAAGGAGGGTGCTGATATGCTGGAGGTTTGTAAGGGGAATGAAAGGCAGGAGAGGAGCAGCTAAAAGTTTTAAAGCATGACCCAGTCCGCCTTTGGTGACGAAGGTGGCACAGCGTGTGCTGGGAGGCTTGTGAAGGAATCTGGCTCCTCTTACTCTCTCATATGCACATCTAAGCACTTCCCCACCCTCTGCTGGCCTCGCCACTGTGTTTATGACTGCTTGTGTTTGTGTGTATGTGTGTGTGTTCGTGGGTGTCCGTGTGTGTTTGTGTGTCTATCAGGTGCAATGTTTGGTTTTGTTTGGGTTATGAATTCTATCCTCCCCAGTGCACAGAGCCATGCTATGTGTGATATTGAAGCCTGAAATAAAACAGGGCCATCTATTGAAGCCTGCATTTCAGATGTCACCCCTTCATGCTGTTGAAGTTGAGAGTTTGTCAGTATTAGCTTTCCATTGTGGGAATACAAGTAAGCCTCCATAACCCCCTCCCTCTGCAGTGCAGCTAAACCCCTTAATAAATATGATATCTGCTGTATAGATGTTCTGAAAAGCCCACCAATGTTCCTCCATGCATCCGCTCATATGCATACATGATTAGCAAATCAACCACCTCTATGAGGGCTTCTCTCATGTGATATCATAATATTATGTCTCCCCTGCTTTGATCCGAGCTGGTTATTTCCATCCAGGGAACTGCTGCAAAACCTGCAGGAACATCACACACTCGTAGACCCAACACTTCACAAGCTCTGTTTGATGCATCTGTCTCCAAGCATGGAGACCCACTGACTATGTTATTCCACAGCACATTAATGGAGGACCTCCAGCTGAGTGTGGCTGACAGACATCTGGGGGAGAGAGATAGCTAAGATGTGGCGGGCTCCTGTCGCTGTATTGATTCACTCTCCAACGCTGACATTCAGAGCAGACACAAGCCAGGCTTTGACAATCTTATGTTCTTGGGCTGTTATGGATTTTATGGTAGAAAAGTGAAAGTTATTGTGGGCCATGCTGAGGAATGGCAGTCAACATTGGGAGAAAGTCTTCCCTGCTCTTCTTCTGGTGTGAAAAAATGTTTACTGGGTCATAATCTGTCCAAACTCTTTGGGAGCAAATGGAAGGATGAAAGGAAGGGCTCAGGCTCATACATATGCATAGCTGTGACATTGTGAACTCCGAGGGTTAGCACAGAAAACGATGACTAATTATGTTTGCCGTCTGTCATATCAAAAGATGTGCTGAGCACAGGGTGGCAATGACCGTCCCCTCCTCTGCCCATCTCTTTCACTTTCTCCCTTTGTCCGATCTCCATCACTCTCAGGTCTTCGTAGCGACTTTCTTGCCTATTTTAATTTCCCTGTAAGGCAGTCTGCTTGCTGTCTGTGTGACTAAGCTGCTAGATTCCTTGCTTGTTGACTCAGCAGTTAAGTGCATTAATTCCCCATCTCTCTCACTCATTTGGTATTCTGTCGGATAGAAAACAAAACTGTTCTCTGGCTAGCTAATGCCACATAAATCTATATGTAAACATATCATAAAACAGAGTCTTAAACTCTAGCTCTGAGTAGAATCACAGCACTGTTACAAACCTGTTTTAGCTATTTTCAGAATTTGTATGCACTGATGTGCCCTTATTCTTGTATGCACTGCCTGTACTTTTGGCCTCAGCACGGCATCATATACATATATTCACAGAGGTCAAACCTAGTAAGTTTGTGCTTGGCCATGTCTGCTTTTCTTTAAGGCTGAGACGGAGTGCGAGTGCAGGTGGAGTAAAATGAAATGGACCCATCTGCATTCAGTCAGAGAAAGGGTCATTAAAGTGTCCAGGCTCTGTGTGTGTGAGAGAAAGTGTGAGACAGACAGACAGACGCACGGAGAAGCAAAACCTTTCGGATGCTTGTGGATTCTTCTTTCTCTCTCTGGTGATCTGCTATGCTGTCCAGCCAGTCACATTAATGAGATGGGCTGAACCTTGCTGTCATTGTCTCGTTGAATTTTGAAGAGGGCCCAGCAGCCTGGAGGACTGTGCTGAATTCTCTTTTTAACCCGCAGCTGGCAAATGTGGTTAACAGGCAGGTCAGAGAGAAGAAGACGCACAGAGAGGAAAAGATAGGGAGATTAGAAACAAAGAGACGCTGGGAGAAAAACAGAGGGCAAGCAAAGAGTGAAAGTAACACAGCGAGCGGAAAACAGAAAAAGAGAGGGGCACCTGAGACAGAAATGAAAAAGAAAGGGGAAAGGCAGGCAAACCGAGATCAACAGTGTGGTCCAGACTCTGGGCAGGCTTAGGGTGTTAGCTCCTAGCTGTGAGCCCTGTTGGGAGCTGTGGCTCTCTGTCTCTGGTATTCAGGCGACTGAGGGGAAACTGACGATAGATTATTGAGGGAAGCCTCAAATTAGTCGCTCTGCCTCCACATTCGCTCACTTTCCTCAGGGGAGGGGGAGCAGAGGGAAGAAAAGATGGGACATGCAACATTATTATTACACACAAGGCCACTGAGAGTGCACAATCAGGGAAAATAACCAGAAAGTATGATGAAGATGTATACATTCTAACTCACCACATGTGTTTTGTGGCTGAAATCAAACATCTTGATTTCCACAGTTATAGCATACAGTATAGCAATGATACCTAGCCACACATGCCGTTTGTCTATAGTCTTAGTCTCTTGTATTACAATGCATTATTTCTAAAATATTTTTTTGCATTTATTATTTGAATTTCATTAGTTTTTCTTTTATATTCACATTCTGTGTTGCAGGATATGTAGAGTCTCTCTTTTTTCTCTACTGATGAATATCTCACCGACATTAATGGGAATATATCTGAGGAGGGGGTGTCATAAAAATGTCAGTTACACTGAAGCTAAACACCTACAGTGAGAAGAAATGCAACATGTACAATCTAAATCTAAGGAAAACTTAATCAACACAGTTGATTTATGGTAATGGCTTGATATCTTCTTTAAGATTTAAGTCTGGTGGTTAGTGTGTTGGCTTTAATTCTTTGATTTGGTTTCTATTTTAATTGAACCCTTAAAGCAAAGTACAAGAACTAAATACTCTGCTTTTCCAGTGGTGTGTTTTACTAAATATTATACTCTTGATAATGTTTTGTTTTCCACATTTTATTAATTCTGGAAATGAGCATAGATAGAATAGAATTTCTGGATGAGATAATAAGAGATCAGAGATATTATTGTAGCTTCTTTGTAGCTTCTTTGGAAGGTGCCCATTGATCTCAAATACCAAAATTTGTCACAAATTTAAGGTGGTTTGTAAACAAGAAAAAGCAGCACTAGTTGCTTTGTATTCTAGTAGAATGATTGCTATCACTGCAGAAAAAAAACACTTTTTTTGTTTTTTTTGTTCATCCCAAATGAGAAAAGTTGAATTGCATTAGTAAGGGTCATTGATATTCTGACAGTCCTGTCTGAATATCAATTCCCTTGTGAGGAGAAAATGTCCCTGGTGAGACAAAGAAAAAAGGGAACAAAAGCCTAGAAATGTTCAAGTGAATCATCTTTTAGTTATTCTGCTTGGCTTTGGCTCTTAGTGAGTTTTTGGACTGAAGTTGAGCGTGCCTCTCTTCACTGACACAAAGAGACAAGGCAGGCGTTTTATGTATTCAGCAGGATTTGTTGACATACTGAAATATTATGCCAGTGCGGCACTTTGCACCTCATTTGTGCTCTTACTGTGGTTAGTTGAAAAAGGGCCGGCAACCATCAAAGAATGTTTCGCTGTGTGGAATATGGATCACCGACTATCAAAAAGCGCTCCAAAAGAAGGGGGTTAAGAGCGAAAATATCAAATAAACATGAGATAAATTCCCTCCCAGTTGACATTAAAGTGGTTTAAATGTGCACATTTTAAAAGTTTTTCACGGTTTTACAATGTAGATTTAGTTATTTGACCATAACAGGGCTTAGAAAAAGATCTCTTGGTTGTAGCTGTTCCTCATCATCGCCTCCTGTCTGTCTTGTCCTCCCTAGCCTGCTGACACTGATGGTTTCTAAGTGAGTATCTCATCCCTCTCTCTCTCCCTCTGTCATAATCACTGCTCTTTATGATCGGTTTGCCCTTTCTGCCCTTTCAAGATGCAGCATGTAATGAGGGCTCTGGAGGACTGTGTGAGTGGGTTATTTAGCTATTCAGACAAGATCAGCTCACACATCCCACGCTCTCTAACTCGACTCCCTACCAATACCCCTCAGCTGAGCAGAGTGATTGTTTGTCCCGATCACAAGGTCACACACACTGGGTGGAGCTGGAGTGGCTCAGGCATTCAAAATCCATGATGGGCCTTTTAGTGTCTACTCAGTTCAGGTCAATCACATGATTAAAATGAACAATTTGATTATTTAACTCTAGCTCAATGACAAATATAAAGATTTAATTGGGATTGTTCCCCCAAATTACAAAAAAACCCAATAAGAAACAAACGTACAGACTTCACTGTCAAATTAATGAATTAATTAATAAAATAATGACTCTTTTTACTAACTCTTTTTTTCCTTGTCCAGTCAAGTCCCACATAGGGTTATTTAGACACATTACTCAGCAAAACACCAAATTTCCTATATGTTCCTACAAACAGCTAACAGCATAACTGCACATTATTCATTCCCTTGCAGTGCAGCCTGAATTTTTAATTTAGAAATGTTCATTGGACTGAGTGAACTTTGAATTTTTAACTACTACTCTGCACTTTAAGTGTACAGTACATGTCCAGAAATATGAATAAATAAATATAAATATGTGATATGATGCACACAGAACTTTACCCATCCCTTATGGGATTACACAGACACATTAATCAGCAATAAACCAAAATCATTATATGTATACCCAGCAACATCTTACAACACAACTACTTAGAAAAACATACTGGCCTCATGAATGTTCAGCAAAGCAAAGCCTATATTCGCCAGTTAATGTCAATAAGCACATTATAAGCATAATTCATGTCATACATAGGTAATATTTTTTTAAATCTTTTATTTGATTAATTCAATTTCTCCCAAGCTTCAGAGCAGTTTTCCCCTATTTTCTATCTGCTATTTTCAACCTTGAGTGGAAAATAAAACATATTTATTGTATTCATGTCTGTCAAATGTCCTCCATAACAAAAATCTAAAATATTTTTCCATGAAATATTAAAAAAATAGGAAAATGAACATTCAAAGAATAGCCTTGAATATCATGCATCAGACATAATTATCTTTTCTAAGAGAGCTGACATTGACCACCAACACTTTCAGATTGGAGGGGAGTTTTTGAGGGTTATTGATGTCAGTCTGGATTTTATTTAAACATATGCCCTTTTCATTGGATTAAGGAGGCTAACTTTTAATTTCTAACTCTACTACTGTACACTGTAACTGTACTGCATAGCTCTTAATTTGCATACACACTGAACTTGGGACTTGGTGTCTCTTCTTCAAGCACCGCCCATGTCTGCCGGTTGACCTATGAACGGCTCCGCGTTAACTCGCACATGCTCCCGACGTCATCTCTCTTTGGTCTTCCGTGTCAACATGGCGGCATCCATGGCATCCCAGGCTGCAGTAAGAGGACTGAGGACAGCAACCTCAAAGCACATACTTCTGGACAAACTCAAGGTACTATTACAGCTCACTTTACCGGCAATGCCGTTTTCCCCTCTCGCGGGTGGGTTCCGCTCTCATATGTCCGTTGTCATCGTCTCAGGGAGCTTGTTAGTGTAGCTACGTGGCTAGCAGGTTAGCATGTCTGAGGAGTCAGAGGTTTGACAGATCAAAGTTGAACAGTGTGACAGTGCGCTGGTGATGTAACGGCACTCTCTTCAGTGTAACCTACTAGTGCTGTAATAATTGTAATCATACAGGTCCTGTAATGGCCGCTATTCTTCAAAATTACTCGACAGGAGTTTTTCTGTGGAAAACTTATTATATTATTGTCTGTTACAAAATGCTAAGTACAGCGTTTATCTGTCACTCTTGACATTATCCTTTCAGCATGTGTAAGCCTGTGTGTGTATATATGCAATTAAAAAAATAAAAGATTATTATTGTTAATCAGTTTTGAATTGGCAACTTTTTAAATATGTCAAAAACACCTTGTAAGTCAGCGTTTTTCATTTCAGTCTTGACATAATATTGTATTTGTTTAATTTAAATATCTGTGCAGTGGGCTGTGGGGCTGTGTGAGCCCTTGATTCATTATTAACAGAATAGAATAGAATAGAATGTCTTTATTGTCATTGTACAGGTACAACGAAATTAAAATGCCAATCTTTAAGGTGCTAAACAATAATAAATAAGTAAAAACAATACTAAATAAACCATAAATAAAAACATCACACACGAACATTAACATTCTGCAGATATTGCACAATCCCTTGATATTGCACCGTGAATTTAACGGCAGTTATAAAGCCAACTGAGGGAGATATACCTGAACACTGCCACCAGGACATAATAGCTCCAAGTGTCTGACTGCAGCCCCATTTCAGATAAGACCACAGTGAAAAGGTTAACTCTTGCACTTTGATCCTCCAGTGTCTGTTTGTGAGCCATGAACAACAGCTCACAGAATTTATCCGATTAGGTTTGTCTATACGTACACAATGGCAAATGATTACAGTTACATCGTCATCTGCTTTGCAGACAAAGCATTAGGCCTATTGTTTAAAAACAAAATGGAACAAAATGCTGCCAAAGCCACGTAAAGGAAATCAGAAATAAAGCGCTTTGGCTTGTATTGCTTAACAAACAAATGCACTCTTACAGAGAAGAAAACAGAGTTGTGTTTTCGTAATAAATTTCAAAGCCTCAGGAGAACCGGATATATATATCAGCAGGTTCTGATAGAAGCAGCGCCTCAGTTTCATATTTTCCTTCTCAGTCAGGAGCAGAGATCTGGTATTTAGTGGAGTTGTGTCTGTATAAATGTTTGTAACGCTTGTACTTGACTGTCCTGACTGAAAGGACAGAGCAGGAACCTGTTGATAGTGTAAACATTGGTGCAGTCAAGTAGGCACACTCTGTTTGGCACTGTGTCAGCAGTCTAGTTGGACTTTTGCAATCTCATGTCATGTTTACTTTTTCATGCCTGCTTTTGCTTTTATAACTTAGGTTTTAAATTGAGTGGAATAGGGTGTTTTTGATAGCAGGTGTGCCTGGATCACAATGGTTTGCATTAAAAACTGGACTGAAAATGTATTGCGCTTTACAGTATATTGTGAAAAAAACAAACAATAAATTAAAACATTTCTTGATCCTGATTCTCCAGATTGGCATGGGATATCCCTAATAATAATAATAATAATAATAATAATACTTTTTATTAATATAAAAGTATCTGAAAATAATGACAGATGCCCATAGGAACTTCACAGAACCTGTTGGCCTCCATTTTTTTTGTCAACATTTACAAAACCCCAAAGTTTTTAATTATTTAATCAGAAATTACAAGGAATATCTAGAGGTTAGGAGTCATGTTGAATTCAGCTGAAAATTTCACGTTCTTACACACATCCATTAGAACCCACATTAGAAACTGACTTTATCCATTCAAAATTAACAGATTGTCACATTTAAATGGAAATAATCTATTATAGCTGAAGTAAATAATAACAAATACTTACAAATATCACATTTCTATGATAATCAAGCATCATTTTTCTGTCGGCCCCAGTATTGATATCATACAGGGTTCCCACCGTCATGAATTTCCTGGTAAAGTTATGAAATTAGAAAAACTGTTTTCAAGGTGTGGAAATGGTTTGGAATGAACATAATGTTTTGGAAAAGTTTTGAATATAAATCTATATAAAAATATAAAATTTTAATACAAATCCAGTGTAGCTCCCAGATATGCTCGGCCTGGCAGATCTGCCCGGGGTCCGGCATTTACAGCTGACATAACACATTGACACATAATGATTGGCTGTACGGCGGAAAGTGTACTGATGCTGTGTGTTCGCGCCGCAGACTACCACATTTTGACTGTGCGATTGTGATATATATAGGCCTACCTATTTTAAACTACTTAAATAAAATTGTGGACATGGGGTAAAATGTTATGGAAAAGTTTTGAAAATGAATTGGTAAAAATGTGTGGGAGCCCTGATCATAATATTATTATTATTGTTGAGTCAACCTCCCAGATGTTTAAGATATGTTTCCCAACTTCTTAACTTTCCTACCTTCTCTGTACCGTGTTCATACATCACCTATGCAACAATCAAACAAGTCTACCAGTGTTCCCAAAATAATGTATTGTTTTACTCAGTGGTGTATGCAGTGGCATGCCCTCTTGCAAAACTTCTAATCTCACATTTACTGGCTGTTGTACCTGCTTCTCTCCCACTACTTCCGCTTCTCTCTCTCTTTCTCTCTCTCTCCCCCTCTCTCTCGGGCCAGCTGATAAGAGTAATGATCAGGGATTTCTCTCTGGTCTGTAGCGCAGTATCAGAGCCTGAACTGATTGACAGCCAGGTATCTCTACAACAGAATCAAATCAGCTTTGACAGTATGTCAGCTAAGCTGAGGAATTCAATTTGCGATGATTTGTCAACAACAATGCGGAGGACATCACAATATTCAGATGGTTAGGCTCCAGGATGCTTTTAAAGGGGGAGTGGGATGTTGTGGTTTTTTTTCCTGCTCTCTCTCACTCTCTCATAAATCAAATCTCCTGAATTCTTGTCTGCACAGCGAGATAATCCTCAGGCTGTTTTTCACTGTCGCTGCACAGTGGTGAATTTGTAAACGTTTGCTAAGTTTTTATTTTTTGTAAGGTGTTCCTGCTTAGCAATAACCCAGCAGTGTCAAAGCCCAGCATGGTTTGAAGGGAAACACTGGGAGGAGAGGTGGCTCAATGAGACTCGGTCCTGAATATTTTACAGAGGGGGGTGGAGAGCCCTCTGCAACGACTTCTTTTGCTGGAACTTCAAACGACGGGCGGCTTCCCCATCTGTCTCAGCAAGAACACATTTACATTTCCTCCCCGCAAGGGATACTGGAGGACGAAGTTCGCTCTAACTGGATTTGAATATCGCTTCACCAAGGTTAATAGCCATTTCTGTAGCTGGTGAGGTGCTTAGGCTTTTTCAATAATTTACGAGGGCTGCAATCATTAGGAAATGTTGGCAGCCTCTGAAATGGGGAATGCAATGAGTGAATGCACTCGTATCAGCTTAACTTCTGCTGTTGTTCCAGTGTAGATAATGAGGGAGAAGTGGGAGTGATGCTGAAAATTAGTTGAGGAAACAATGTCAGTGATTGCTGACAGCTGTAATACATTAAAAGTGCAGTATGTTGAAGATTATGTTCAGCTGCCATATTGGCTTATCCATCATCTTTGAAATTAGACCTTCAAACATATCGCAAGTGTGATTTGGATTTCATAATTGAGTTTGCCTGGGGCCGCTCCCTATGAACATTTTTTTTTTTAAAGACATGGCGACCTGACTCGCCCTTGTTTCCGTACGGAAATTTCTACAGGGTCTAACCGGCAGCCTGACTGTATGGTTTTTGTGTCGTAAAAACAGCGGTGGCAGTGTTACAGTGCGAGTGTACACTCTGTGTTACAGAGCAACATGGCTGCTGCTGTTGGCAGTAAAGACACCAATAAAGAAGCTACCCTAAAGGTAATAAATTGTCTCCACACAACTGGCAGTTGTACTCCACTAATACATCTCCAGGCGCTTTTGCTGGATGTCAAAATTTGACCAGCTATTTTGTTTGTCCGACACGGTTGCCATGATAATTGTTAAAGTGGTGCAAACATTTTACATTAAACTTTGTTTGCTGTTTTGATAGATTTATCATGAACCAGTCAAGGCACATGATAACACCAGTGAATCACTCTTGTAGCGCCAGTAAATTGCCATTGTTGGGTTGTTGCCATTGTGTTAGCTATTCATGAATGTGGCTCCAGGGTATATACCTGTTACTAAGTTTATATATGTGGATGTAGGGCTGTGCAATATGCCCAAAATCTCTTATCCCGAAATAGGTAATTCATAACCAGATAACCATATCACAATATAGCACATTTTCTGTAAATTCAATGAATGAATAGTTTATATAAAATGACCACATGTAAAGGCCTATTTCTTATTACATTTTGAATTATATACTCGACAAATAAAAGGTACTTACTCATATTTGATTATTTTTCTCCTTTTTTTCTTTTAGAACCTTTGTGTAGTGGACAAAAGCCTCTTGCAACGTCTGAGTCTGGGGTTTGTTTTGAGCACTCAACGGTACTTTTGTGGCTCTCATCCGTAGACTCTCTCCGTAATGTTTGACATGATTATTGCGTAGGAGGTAAAAGACGTTAGTGGTGTTTGAGTCTGCAATTTGCAAAGTAACGTTATGGTTTTCTGGTCCGTGTCAGACCTTTTATACCACATCCGTGCGACAGAATTAGCCCCTTTTTTTAGGTACCAGCTCCTCGTTTTGTCTTGGCTGTCCGGAGCCCTTCTCCTGTTCGAAATTACCCCGTTCTGTGTCACGTTCACTGTCCTCCATGTTTATTTGTTTGTCTTGCCTTCATGCAAATTTCCTGTCTGCATCAGTGCCATGCGAAAGAATGCAAAGCGTCGTCCAAATGACGAAAAATACTGCCGTAAAGAGTGTGATTTGCGACACAACGAAATAAACGATAGAGCATAATATGAAACGATACACGTTTTTATATCATCATATCGCACATCCCTACTTGGATGTATATGAAAGTGAACTTTGACATAGTTGCACATCCTTGTATTGCCTTCTCCTCATTTATGCGTTATTTTCCCCTTAGACTCAACACCTTTGAATATGACTCCGTACACCCTCTCTTATTAACTATGCTAATTACTGAAATCCCTATCTGTAGAGACACAGCAGTCAGGTTTTTCTTTCTTAAGCCTGTCTGCAGGAGATTAGACTTGCCCTGCGTAAAGACCTGCCAATGATGCAAATCTCACTGATCAAAACCTGGTGCCATGCTCTACTGCTCCCGCCTCTGTCTCAGCTCTACTGTCCTATTCCCGGCTCTCTAACAGACAGATGTCATTTCTCTCTCCATACTCTAATGGTCTGGGCACGACCTTAGCCTTTAAGAGGCAAGGACATAGAAAGCTACAAGTGGGTGGTAGCAGTAATGAGAGCAAAAGTATATCTTTTACATCACGCGTGACTTTACATAATTTGTCTTTTCTTTTGCTTTATAGACGAATGGGATAATCAGAAAGTAGCCTTGGGCACTATGAGGTTTACAAAGACATTTACTTGAGTTTAAAATACCTTTCTGTAGCAGCTTAAACAGAAAGTAAAGGCTGATGATTGTGAAGGCCCAGATGTACTTAACAGTGTAAATGCAGTTGATTAACCCGCAGTGTTAATTTGTGCGGATGAGTCATTATGCTTTTGTTAAACCAAATGGCAGAGTGGCCTTTGGGTTTTTACCAGTATTACATCCCTACTATCTTTGCCATAACTCCTCATCCAGATCTATGGAGGCAGGACCAGCGCTGAGGACAGAGAGAGAAACTTCTGCCATCAATACTCAAGTACTTTATTAATTAAAGGAGACCAGGCTAGATGGCTTTCTGAATTAGCCCGCTAATGCTTCGTGAGGCATGCTCTTGCTACATGGCTGGCTTTAAGTGGAAATATGCCTGCGATTCACACTGGCCTATTTATGCAGAAAATCCACATCAACTCTGCTTCTTTGCCTCCTCCATTTCCTTTATTGTGTGTCACCTCTCTCCCAGTGCTTGTGTAATTGCAAGACAGAGTGTATTTATGAGTTGCAGCTAAGTAGCAAACTGCCACCTCATTAGCAGAAAAGCATCCTCCTGCAATCAGCATGGCAATGATTCTGATAGTTGCTCTGAGTGCTACTATCTCTGATCCAGCCTGTGCTCATGGAAGTGGACATTATAAACTTCCCCTTCTAAATTCTTCCCGGATGGTTAGCTAAATGGATGGGGAAAAGAGACGAGTTCATAACCTGAATGCGAACAAATCAATTACGTAGAATTGGTGAACTGGCAATCTGTTCATTTCTTAAACATTTGATAATGCCCCTTAAGGAGCATTCTGGTTAATTAACTCTGCAGTCATTTGTCGTCACTAATAAGGCAGTGTCATTTCAATGTTAGGATCTGACCATGACAAGTAATGAGGAATTTAACCTCACCAGACATCTGGGGATTGTACTGTATAATATGAGATATTGAGTACTACTCCCGCTGTCTACTCGCTGTAGTTAGCAGATCAAAATGCACAGTTTTGTACAGGCGAGAGATAGGGATTTTGTTGGGCAGGAAAAAACATGTCTTTTCTAGAACCCAATTCTGCAGAACTACTTATCACAATTTCAGTTCCCACAATGTGGTAATTCATGATAAATAGTATGTGAATGTGGTATACGATATGTAAATATTTAATTTAATTATTTTAGATGCCAGCTCTACTATCAGATTAAGTGTTCCCATTATTGTTCCTTTTCACAAAATAACATAGTTATCATTCTGTGGGTTTAATGAAACTGCAACACAACACTTTACAGTTTCCTTTTAGAAAACAAATCCACAAAAAAAACCACCAGAAGCAGCAAATGTCCAAATGTAGTTTTACACCTCTTTAAAAAAATTAAAAAAACCAAACCTTCAATAAAACCTAACCAAGCTTCTTCCAGTGACCCACTGCACAACAAACAAGGCTAAGAGTTCTCAGTCATGCTACTCTGTGAGGTTGTACTTAAGCGCAGCAATGCTTTGAGCTAAATGCTAATGTCAGTATGCTAACTTGCTCGCAATAACAATGCTAACATGTTGATGTTTAGCAGGTATAATGTGTCTTAGTTAAGCCAATAGACCATATATAAAGATGGATGACGCGTCTCCACTTCCTCTCATTGTAAAAAATAAAGCCAAAATACCCCGGATACTGGAGCTGCCATCTTGCGCTGGTGACGTCATTTGGAGCCAGAGTCTGCGCAGTAGTGATCTGCGGTGGAGCTGTAGGATCGAGTTCCTGTGTGAGCCAATCGCAAGCACACTCACAGCTGTCAATCATGACATGACACCCCGTTTTTATTGCATCAAATAACTAATTAAAACCAAACTGATCAGAAAAATGAACACTTGAACAAACAGCAGCATGATAAGAACTACCTAAAATGACAGAAACCATCTTTTGGAAAAAATTATTTGACCTGTACTTTGACTTTTCAGTTTGGCCCATGTCCCATCCATTAACATGGAGGAGGCGGGGCTTATGACCTATACTGCAGCCAGCCACCAGGGGGCCATCGAGATGTTTTGGCTTCACTTTTGGGGAGCTGTCTTGTTGTCCATCTTTATATACAGTCTATGGTTAAGCCTGTTAGCATGCTAACACTGGCTAATTATCACTAAACACAAATGACACCTGAGGCTGATAACATTAGTTTTGCAGGTATTTGGACATAAACGAAAGTATTGGACAAATTCAAAATTTGACCTGATGATGGCGAAGATGAAAAGTCAGGGGATCACCAAAGTCATATGGATTCACTGTTTTGGAACCATGAATGTCTGTACAAAATTTCACCAAAGGTCATGGCAATCCATCCAATAGTTGTTGAGATATTTCATTTTGGGACCTAGTAGTGTGCCGACAGACATGTCGACAGACCGACCTTGCCATTCATAGAAAAAATTGTCAATCTTCACTGATAGGCTTTTAGTGTGTACCTACATCAGGTTTTAGGTTTGCTGAAAGGTCTGCATTGTCTTGTTCTCGTTTTTCTACTGCACTATTTTTTTGTGATGCTTTTGCTTTTTTTACCCCCCTTTTTACTGACAATTGAGGAAAAAAATCCACTGAGGCAGGCCATCTCAGATTTTGATAGGAGAGGAATACCCTGTGGTCATTAGAAGGGCAGTCACTAGGAGGACGTTCAGAGTCCTAAAATGGTCTCAAAGGCCCCTTTGAACCCGCCCTGATTGGACTCCTTTAAGCTTATCTTCCTGTTCTTAAAGGAGTGTCGTGCGGGCCACATCAATACAGATTTGCAATTTCCTCATGAATATGCCTGCTTAAAATTGTGCCTTAGCCTCAGTAGCTGTGAAAGCAACAGCCTTTTTTTAGTTTTGCATAGATTATCTTAGGAATCAATCCTGAATTGACATGTTGAGAGTTTCTCCAAATGGAGCTATACACTATGTCCATCCATTGAGACTTGTTAATGATGGTAGCCTCTGTGTGAGCGGTATAGTGTCCTGTGCTCAAGGTATATTCTGAATCCCCACTGTGCTTTACTGCCTTAATGCAGCTCTTCATAGTGTTTTACCTGTATATGTTTATAAACTGCTGGGGAAAAACCTCCATCAAGTAATTTGTTACTTTTATATTGACTTGTGAAGGGTAGTGAGTGATGTTGTTCTGTTGTTCAGGTGTCCTATAAGGTATCGATTGGCTCATGCAGCAGCAAGCACTTTGCATATGTCTTCCACATCATCAGTCAGAGCAGTCTTTCCAATAAGTCCGCTGCTGTACTTCATCTAGCAGTGCACTGGGTACCATAGGTTCTTTAACCGATCAGTTATACATAGAAAACCCAGCCTGAAAAGGCACAGTAGGACATGTATTCACCAGTTGGGTTGGACGTTATGTCATGAACACATTTATGTTAACATTTGGGTGGGGTTGGTGTTGGGTTTGAAAAAAGGGCCGGTCTGTTGCAAATGCCAGGGCCGTTTTTTGATCCCAGTCAGAAATATTTAGTGCACCCTACATTACAATGCAATACAACAAACAATTTCCTTACTAATACTGACTTGAATCAACACAGTAAGGGTCACAAAGGTAATAAAGTTTTTGCAGGGCTTTTGTATTGGTTTGTATACATGTCTGTAGGGCTGCAACTAATGATTATTTTCATTAAAAATTGTTCCACCTATTATTTTCTTGGTTAATCGAATAATTGTTTGGTTTATAAATTGTTAGCAAATGGTGACAAATGGCCAGAGCCCATGGTGACGTATTCAAATGTCTTGTTTTATCAGACCAATAGTCCAAACCCCCAACACATTCCATTGATTACATTGAAGACTAAGAAAACCAGATAATATTCACATTTGAATTGCTGGAACCAGTGATTTTTTTTTGCCATTTTTGCTTAAAAAATTAGTCGAACAATATTCGACTTTTAATTATTTTTTTTTTTGTCAATGGATTAATCAACCAATCGTTTCAGCTCTACATGTAGGTTTTTGTGATGTTGTGTCCAACCCCTGTTTTTGCACTGAGTAATATAGGTGAAATTAAGATCACAATCATTTTAAGGATTTAATTCAGTATCAATATACAGTACATCACAAAATGCCTTGCATATGCACAATCCACATGCTGAGTAATCAGATTAATCATTGCATTTAACTGATGATTAGATGTATTCATGATGAATTGGTATTGAAATGAACTATTGCCCCCACATTAGCACGTATGAATTTTATGGCATTACTGAGAGATAGCGTTGGCTAGCATTGCTAGAACCACAGTGCTGACGTCCTTTCCTTAGTTAGATAAATAGCCTGTGTTCAGAGATAATGTTCCCTTAGTGTTACCAACTGCCAGGGCAGAATCACATCTTCACTCACTATTGGCTGGATCCTGTCTGGCTTCAATTCCATTCAAGAAACAAATGCGTTTTTTGACCTGCGACGTCAACCTTTGAATTTTTGAATGACAGATTAACGAGCAGCGCAGCATTGACTGGCTGCTGTTTATGGGCCCGATCAAAGGTGATTGCCTGCTTTGTAACCTTCCCCTGTAAATTAAGGCTTATGGCTCTAATAAATTTCCAAGGGAGCCAGAACTACTCTGTCAGATGGTGACTTTTTGACATTGTTCCACTCTCTCATAGTGATAAAGACAACTGCTTTAAATTAGCCCTAGGATATTGACTCCTTAAGTTTAACAGAAGGGCAAACGACAAAGTAGTGGCATGTCTTGAAATGACTTTGCAAAGTGCCAAGATCAGACATCCCCTCACTGTGATGACACTTCTCACAACAAGTGTGGTTTGACATTGTGCATGCTGCTCTCAAACAAACATGAGACTGCACAATTTCGTGCCTCTTAGGAGAAGCCCTGATGTTGCATGATGCTGTGCTGAATACCATATGGACCAGCCAAAGGAGTGTTTTGGGAGTAGCGTTGACTATACCAAGATTTTGTCCTTCAATGCCACTTGTGGATCAGTACATCTGTGACAAGGACTTGGCAATCTCATGCAGCTGCTGCCATAGCACTGTCTGTCCTCTGTGTGTCTTTGTGTGAGGGCACAGCCACTCTGAGTGCTCGGCGAAGAGAGCGGCCGTATGGTGACATTTTTTTTTTTTTTTTTACTTATGAATGTCAACATAATATAGTTTTAGGAAATGTCTTTTTGTTGTTGTCTTTAGGTTTGTTTAGCTGCTTTTCTCCTATATTCTTTGCATTTATCTCAACATTTTCCCACCACATCATTTGTGATCAAATTGTGTTAATATGCTGCATTTTTAATGTTGGCTTTTGTTAAACACTTCTACAGAAGGATCCTGCGCAAGGGACCCTGTAAACATCATAATCTTTGCTAATCGTCTCTAAGTGTTTTTTTTTTCCTCTAAAATATTTTTTATTGTCTCAAGAGATCCCCTCAACAGAGTTCTGAAATTTTACACAATTAGCCAGGGCTACACTAAGTGTTTTAAATTTCGGCTACTAAATGTCAGCTTTAGGTATAATATAAGTAAAGTATTAATGTGGGTCAGACTGCAAATTTCATAGGTTGCATGGATTTTCATAAACAGAAAATATGTTTGCATGTTCTGTATCTATGGTATAGTATATACATATATAATACATTTTCATTATTTTGAGATTGAAATTTTATTTTGATCCATTAATCAAATGCAAATCCATCAAAACTAAAACACATTGCACAACTCTTCTCCAGTACACCACACTTTATTTATCAAATGTTGTCTTCTGTTTACCAGATTAAATAACCTCATCCACCAACATGTTTTCTTTTTGATGGACTGGTATTGAAACTCTGGTCTGCGCGTCACTGTTAAACACTTTGATCGAAACTTTAATCAACAGCACCATTTAGATCTGTCTGAAAGTAGGACTTTTGTTTTTGGCTTTAAACAAAAAGCCCCTTTCTCCGAAAGGAAAAAAAAAAAAGTTAGTCTCCACCACCTCTGCTGCAGTGAATTGCCGTGACATTTTGTGATCACTCGCTGAAAGTCAAGACTCTTGCTGCTGCAAGCCTGCTGAAAGCAAAATTCTTTCACGGAATAAGTGCTTCCTCAGTATAACTTCAGCTTCTTTCTCCTCTGCCTAATTTGAATTTTGTAGCAAATGTTTTTTCCTGTGCTTTCATATCAAAAGCCAAATGCAGTTGTAAGGGTGTAAAACATAATGGAGATAATGACGTGCTACCATTGGAGTGGTGTCACATTAATACTGTATGTCTTCATGGCATATTTTTACCTCCTGGAGATGCATATGTCCCTGACCTAAAGGGAAAGCCAGGTACATGTTTTGTGGGTCTTTTTTTGGAACCTCCCTGTGGCGTTTTGACGGTGAGCCAAGTGCTCTGTCGGAATGGCTGATTTGAACAAATACTGGAAAGCGTAAGGAGACCGGGTTTTGCTTGTTGATTCATAAAGGCTTGTTACTAATGTGAACTCCTGCATTTCCAATTTCCACCTTGCACTTTTTTTTCTATTTGTGTTCTATGGCATTAGTGCTACTGAGAAATCCTGTCTATTTGGATTTGCAGAATGAATGAGTACTGGTCCTTAAATGTCCTTTTTCCTTTTTTCCTCATCTCCATATATTAATAGAGAATATTGCTGTTCAATGTCACCACCCTCGACTCTCTCTTGCCTCTGTGCCCCACTTCTCGTCACTTGGATGCATTCATGAGAAAAGATCTTAAGTGCTTTTGTGTGTAGAGGAGTTTGCTGTGAATATTTATGCCATCTAGGGCCTATGTCAGAGCATACAACTTTGTTTGTGCCATAGTGTGTCTTCACCAGAGTGCACAGCACATCCCATGTGTTTCTATTCTCGTCTTCTTTGTGTGTGTGTGTGTGTGTGTGTGTGTGTGTGTGTGTGTGTGTGTGTGTGTATATTAAGACTAAATAGAGCAGTAGGTAGAAGGACTGGATTGTCTCTAGAGTGCTGCTGATGATAATTACTGTAGAGAGAGTGTCTCAGGGGACTGCAGGCCAGCTGCCTGCGTGCCTGCCTGCCTGGCTGCCATACTGCCATTCGCCTCTTACTGATTTCTTTCAAGGCAGACATGTAGCACTCGGATTATTTCTCTCCCGTCAAGACCGCAGAATATCACGACTTGACTATCTGATAGCATTAAGCATGACTAGGAGTGACTGAAACCATAAGTTAGGAAAGGTGGCACACTGTGTACACTAATTCCCGCTTGAAAGTTTTCTTTTAACGTTATCCTGCTTTGTCATTGGAAAACACTGCACTATAATTCATGAATTTCACTAGCACTGACCCAGAGTCTGAAACTGGATCGACTAAAACTATTGAATGTGTTATTAGGTTTCTACAAAGTGTAATCTTTAGCTTCAGATCACCGTTAGGCGCGCATGAAACAGAATTTAAAACTGTGATTGGATGTTTCTTACCAAAATGCTCAGTGGAAATCCGAGTTGACTTCTCTCCTTACATTTTAATGTACACAGCCTTGTACCGTTGACTTTCTACAAAAAAAACACAGATTTTCTTTTTTTTAAGTATTTTTTGGATATTTTATGCCTTTTATTTGAAAGTGGACTGTAGAGAGGTGACCGGAAATGAGAGGAGAGAGACGGGGAAAGTGTACAAAGGTGTACACAAACAAAAGTGTAACAAAGGTCCCTGGCCAGAACTGAACCAGGGACGTTATGATCATGGTATATGGTATTTGTCCTAACTACTACCCTACCAACGTCCCAGAACCAAAGATTTTCTAACAGATTTGTTATAGCACATCTTTTTTACTGATGATTTCACTACAGCTGCCAGTTACCTCACGTTGTCTATTCAAAAAGTCAACAGAACGTTTCCTTCCAAAAACCTGAATGCCTCAAATATCTCCTCATACTTCGCAACTTTATAGTAAATCTATAATATTTTTGTACTTTTCATTTTATTTTAAGGAAGTCTTTTAATTAGGGAAGCAGGGTTTCGTAATGAGAACACCTCTTACAGAATGTGTTGGCAGGTAAAGCAACAGGTTGCCTCCTGTTTTCTTACTCATTGTTTTACCTCTGGATGGTGTCAAGCAGCCAGAGGTTGTATTACAGCATTGCTTGACTTTGCCATGACAGATTTCACAAACGGCTCCCAAGCCACACTTCATCTTTTTAATTATCAATTTGAGCAGTCAAGAATACCTGCACGTGTCAAAAAGTCTTCCTCGCACAATAGAAGGATATTAAACAATAGAAAGATTGAATTGCTGTTGCAATTCACTGCTCATTAATAACTGAGATTTTGGCATCAGGCCATCATCAGAGCATAATTAACAGTACAGCATTCACACAGGACTCAGCAATTCCCATGCAGGTGAAGTTCAAAAAGTTCATTAATACTAGTCAGTCATGTGTCATCTGTCAGATCATCAATAATAATGGCAGCCAGGATCTCAACATCAGCCTTTGAATCTCTAATATCAGTCAATAGCTACAGTATTTACAATAAAGTTCACAAAATTACATATTTATTAAGTTACAATAAATTCATAAGTCCTAATTTATGAATATAATTTTATCACTTGTGTATAATAATTATCATAGATGTTTGTTTGCACTGTCGCAAACAAAGGAAGTGAATATGTTGTTACAGTCAAGTGCTATTTTATGCACTTTGAACATAGTAAAAAAAACAAAAACATTAATGATTAATAGCTCAAAATAAAATTTAAATCTCCAAAAAACAATTACATGCCTCAAATATGCTGACTACAAATATTGATTTTGGAGTTATTATGGCATATTAAAAATCATCAAGTAAAACCTTGCAATTTGTCACTGATTAGATTTTTTTCTCCTGCATCCCCAATGCATTCACATTGCAGTCTGTACCTGCTAGCCTAGTGTGGCAATGTGGTTTGCTTTAGTTCGTTAGTTGGGGAGCTCAGTTGTCCACAATGTGGAAAATTGTCTTTAGCTTCAATACGCACAATATAAATTAAAAACAAGAAACGCAGAATATTATAAATGTAACAACATTAAAACATAGCAATATTAACACACTTAGGGGCTAATTATAAATAAAGAGTCGACTGTGAAATATAGAGGGCTAGTGTTACAGTTTATTTCTATGCCATTACTATTACTAATTGAATTTGGCTCATATACCTTTTTGCACATAATCTGAACAACATTGTTCTTTGTACTTACTCGCTCAGCTGCTAATGCCTTCTTCTCTGTATCTATATAGTTATTGGGTTGGATTGGAGATGATGGTAACAAACAAAAGTTGTGTCTATAGCAAGTAAATAATTGAAACTAGGCTTCACTGGCTACAATGGTCATGAACAGGACTGAGTAAGAGGTTAGGCCTACATAAGCTGCGTTTACATGGAATATTTCTTCCATCCGATTGAAGTAATTCTGATTAGAAACTCCAACTTAACAGTTTACATGGACACAAAATAACGGGATTTGATAAGATGTGTTTACATGCCCGAAGCATTTAATCAGAATATGACTTTATTGATGTGCGCAAAGTGGTTCCGCCCACTGTGAAGCGTCTAATCTGACAGAAATATAACAGAAGAAGAAGAAGAAGTTGGGTTTTCAAATATCTTTTCAACAGCTCGTTGTTTCGGGCCTTACTACCATCGAAGTGTTCAACAATCCTTAAATCTTTTAAGGTCTCCAATAAAAACGTTGTCAGCCACAGACTAGTTTTGTTTTGCTGCCGCCGTGTTTCTGTCACTCCTGGAAACTCGTTCACGTCACATAACATTATCTCCATGTGGGACAAACATGCGCAGCCAACCAGAGAGAAACGATTGGATTAAGCATTTACATGGTTATTAGGCGCTAATATTTTCCTATTGAATGGATTATCAAAGGTTTACACCACCTGTCTCAACTTGATTGAAAATTCCTTCCGATTGGGCCAGTCTCTTCTGATTGAGGTGGTTACATGAGGCATTTTTATTCTCACTGGGCTATTATTCCAATTAGTAGTGGAATATTAGGGTCTGTGTAAACGCAGCTATAGCTGTAGTAGACATTTTCTAAATGTTGTCTCTTTGACAGTTTCTCTCTGATTTGGTTTTACTGTAATGCACTTAGTAACAGTGTTTACAAAAGTGCTGTTTAAATCAAGTTTATTATTATTATCAATATATTACCATGATTATGTATACTTATTGGCAACATTATAGATAAGACATCAACAGATGGTTCTAAACTAAAAATACATGACTGGATGACTAGTTCCATGCAGGCTGTATATGAAGGTTTATTGCTATTAGAGTGCCAAGTAAGGGCTTTATATCTTTGATATAAATTGTCTATGGGTCTGGTACATACTAGAAAGTGCCCTAGGTTCCTTTCCATTCTCTGGTGTTTTGCCCAAGGTAACTGTCAGTGCCTGGAGGGACACCTCCAGCCCCACTTGACTTCTCTAGTGCGCAGCAGCTGTTATTTTGGGAAGTCTGCATAGCTCTTTTCCTTCCTCATCCTCACTCCTCCCTTTTTCAGGTCACAGAGAAACCATTTTAACTGACATGTATCGGTTTGAGCCTCCTAGTTAGCTGGTTTGGGGAGGCCTCTTTCTCTACAAAGGTGTGCCTTTATTTTGGAAGGAATTGGGATCAAAGACATTTCTTGTCCTTTTAGACTATGGCAGTGGCTTTCAGGTCACATTATTGTCATCCACCAGTGGTTTTAGGACATTCTCCCATGTTTTTGAGTCTGTGTACTACAACAACGTTTCTCCATCTAAGAGGCAGTGAATGTTTCAACCTTCCTAGGACTTTTCTGTATTGGCCAACATACTTTCACTTCGACTTGCAATGGATCTTTTGTGATCAAATGTGCCAGAATTTCAATTCTTTTGAGAATTTCACTTAAAATCTGTGTTGAGATCACATTAATATTTCCAAGCAAGGTTATAAATAATTGTTGGATAAAATGAGTGATGCATGAATTAGTGGTGCTGGAGCCTGCAGCCAGCAGGGGGATTTATGTTGCTAATGTTATCTTGAACCTCTCTCAGCTTCTCAAAAGTGAAGCCAAAAGTGATGATAATGTGTCGTCACTGATGGATTGTTGTCTCTAACACTAAGTTGCTTTATGAGTTTCACATGCAAAAGCTAGGACCAGTAGAGTTCAGATTCTGTACGGTGTGGTATCGCTGATGTAACCACCAGTGTGTCTGTATTGAGCTTGAGTGTTGTTGTCCAGACCTTGCCAACATCTGATCGCAGTGCAAGCTTGACCGTATTTTGCTGTTTTTTTGGGTCACTAAGTTCAAAATCTAATCCTAATGGTTAGACTATGTCTCGGTGTGATCTGATGATAGACTACTTCCTGTTGAAAAGACGTGTAACCTGGCCCTGTGACAGGCTCTCATCTGCCATTTTCGTTTGTCAAATGTAGACCAAAAGGTAGAATGACAGATAGAGACATGCACCCAGGCAGCAGAGCTGATCCTCCCAAGGCGAACAGTTAGAATGGCAAGGGAAGTGGATGTTTTAAGAGAGGAGGCCCTGCAGGTACCTGACAGCAGTCAAATGAGTCCACAAAACAGAGAAAACTTGTTCTGCAGCTTGGCTTGTTAAGGCTGTGGGATATGTTCCGCTTAAGTGGACGTGTACTAGGAATGAGCGACAGGCAGAAAAAGAGTGAATGCTTAAAGTCATACACACTAGCCAGGTTTTGCTGAACAACAGACAGACAGGTCCATTTTGTCCAAATCTCTTTTAGTTTTTCCTAAATTCTGTTCTATATTCATTTTTTTCCAGATTTATTAGTTATTTATATTACTACGCAGATCTCTGTGCAGTCCTGCAGTTCATCTTTCTTAGCCTGCCTTTGAACCCCTACAGACTCCTGCGAGAGAGTCACATCATCAGTACTGGCTGTTATGGAGGGCTATAGGGGATAGACTTGAAAGCATAGCTCCACGTGTACACATACAAACTGCAATAACGGAAACATATGAATAGTATGCTATTGTAGACGAGACTGCAGAGGTGACCCGCAGATGCCCCTCATTACTGTATTCAGCTATGTGAGAGAAGGGGCTATTATGGATCACGGTTCTCCCAGAAAACAACCCATGTTGGCTCTAATGAAGTCTCCCGACATGCTCTCACAAAAGTTGGAATGGACAAGGCATGCTAATACTGTGTGCTGTGGCACAGAGAGGGTTGGTTTTGGCATGGATTGTGAATTACCAGTCATGCGGTTCTGTTTTCAGTTGAGGCCCATTGATGATTGTGCTTAGTTCTAGATTAAAAAAAGGTTTGGCTTGGCTGCTCCCTATTAGAGTGACCATGTCAAGCTCATTAGCTTTTAATCACTAATAACCATTAAGGGTTAGTCGGGATTACATTTCACTCCCTCCATCACTTAATGGTTGAGAGATGTTAAACAAATACACTCCTTTTCAGCCCCCCCCAACCCACCCCTGTGATCCTATTCTTTCCTTCTCATGAATGATGAAGTGACTGATGACTTTAAAAGGCACAGAGTGGCCTTGTCACGCCCCATGCACCACTGAATCAAATCACAGCCTAAAAAAGGCACACACAGTGCATGTGCATGCACACACATGTCCACAAAAACATCTTGGTTGGTCACAGTTTCTTTTTTTGGTTCCTGCTGTATGTAGAGTCTTAAAAAATTGATTTGCTTGATCAGCTCCTCTATCTTTGTTGCTCTTGAATCCATCCATCATTATTCTTTCGTTGTATATGCAGTGGTTTTAGTGATATAGTGAATGTGATATGCTTGCACACATCACATGTACACATTTTCATATGTTTCTTTTGCACACATGCACACATTTTTAAGGTAATCTTAAGGGTATCTGAATATTGAATGAATTATTATGCATGAGAATGCAACTTTTTTTTTTTTTTTCACTTTATGAGCCTTAAAAATATAATACACACAACAATGCAATTAAAGGAAAACAACAAAAACCATTGTCAGGGATGGTTAACCCTGAGTCCAAGTGTCTTGAGGTTTTTAAGACCATTCCAGAAGATTTCATTAGCAGTCAAATTACCTAGCATAAAACCTGTTGACTCTTGGTCATTCATGGAATATGCTCTGTACTACACAGGCATTGACAAACATAATTTAAATGATAAACCGGACGTTGAATGCTGCAGGTTTATTGTCTTTTTCCAGTTCCCTAAACCCCAAAATGTTGGTGTAGTTTAGTGCTGACATGTCCAAATGGAGACATGTCATATAATGCAGCCTAGACATGCTGCTTGTAGGCATTGTGTGACTTAATGCAGATGTAAATGTAGTTAACATAATGGAGTATTCATATAGCCACTTCATATATCTCTTTAAATATCTCTTTCATATTCAGGTTCGTACAAAGTCTCAAAAGTTTGGAAAATGCTTAATTTGAACTGTTATGTTTTCAAGGTTAGGAAAATGCTTGAATTCATGTACACTCCTTGAAAAATGCTTGATTTTCAACATAATCTAAAAGGAAAGTTATTTTCTTGTGTCTACTCATCATTCATAGCTGGATAGGTCCTCTGTTGATCCCTTACTCTGGAAATTAGGAAGCATGAAATAGCCACAATCAAAGTTAATATGAACAGCTGGTAAAATAAACAAAGTGACAATACACATTGATTGCTGTGGGTGTAAAGGAATTCTGTAAACTTTATTTTTCGCAATTGCATTTATAGTGTCAATTTAGATGTGATGATAAAGGGTTTGAGAGTCTGGACATTTTTGGTTTAGGTACTTGAAAAGTGCTTAAATTTTACTGTTAAAAAGCTGTACGAACCTGCATTTTATTAAAGACGTTTGTGGTCCCTAAAACACCCACTGTTGTTCAATTGAGTGTGAAAGTTCTTGAGTTGAGATTATTTTATCAAACTACTATTTTTTATTTTCTTTCACAATAACATATACTTAGATACTAATACTGAGGTTACCTAAATATTCACAACACCGCTGTTTTCAACTTGTAACATTTGGTCATGTCGGTTTGTACATCTTTGTTGCTGATTTCAAAATAATTTCACTTGACACTTGCCATAATTTTTGTCAGTCAGTTGAGAAGGACGCAGATTCAATTTCAAGGTGCATTTGCCGTATTTCAAGTTGTGTGTTTGTCCCCACAGAAATGTACTTTTTCCCCACTGTCAAGCACAGAACCGACCTGGAGCAGCTGGCTACTTCTTTTAAAAACCAGTGATTGGTGTTAAGAGCAGAATATCGACCGTGCAGACTTAAGCACAGCTGGCATTACAGAGCATTTGATTTTTCTGTACTGATGTAGTATTGATCATGTATTAATAACAATATTCCCGTAGTGTACCGTAATGGTGGTACATTATATGCCAACAACATACTATACAATAACATCTTGACAGTATCACAGGATACAATGTGCCTCTTATGTTCATACAGGCATCCTCAAATAACTAATGTCCTGTGTGGCCCTAACAGAGTAACAGTGGATAACAGCTTAGGTCAGTTTAACTTGACTTTGTCAGCAACATTATGCAGTGCAATCCTGATGTTATTATCATGTTAGTTTAATCTTCACTGGGTAAGGAAATACAGGCACTGAAGCATCATTTACATGCTGAACCACAATTTACCTTGTTTTCCCTTTACTTTAATCATGGCCTTTCTCTCCTTAACGACTCCCTGAAGATCTTTCTTCTGAAAACATTTGCATGCACGCGCACATGCCCATACGTGCACGCACACAAACACACACAGGCACCCATGCACATAGTAGTGTGTGCTGGTGCGGAGGCATTCTAACTCTTAACACAGCCTGTGTCTCCGCGTCACATTAAAAAGCCAATTTCCTTTTAATAGCAACAACAGCTGGAGCTGACAGGGCCTGTGTCTGCTGATGGAGCAAACAGCTCCAGAGCTGTCCTGCAGCTTAGGCCCGGCTGCCTGCCTCATTACAGGAAAAGGGGAGGGAGAGATGGTAGAAGGGGGGAGACGAGGAGGAGGGAAGAGGAGAAGGGATGTAGCGTGTGCACTCTGAGGCAGGTGTTAGACATGTTTTGGTGTTGTATAATGTAAAACACCGCAGCAGAGAGTGCACAGGCTTGGAGAGATGTTGAGCTGAAGAGGAAAAACTGTTATCATTAGGCATGATGGAACCCTCGAGATGGGTACCTTTTATAGCACTGTGTTAACTATCTTTCACTTACAAGTCACACTTACTCATTCTGCCTCCCTCCTCCCCTTCCTCCCCTCCAGTGCACCTGGTTGAGTCCCAGGAGATGGCTGAATCTGCAAGAGTACCAGAGCAAGAAGCTGATGCAAGAGAGTGGCGTTGCTGTCCAGCGCTTCTATGTAGCCGACACAGCTTCTGAGGCCCTGGACGCTGCAAAGAGACTCAGTGAGTAGAGGGGACACACACATACACACACACACACACACACACACACACACACACACACACTTACCTACTGTATGTCCACTCGACCAGAGAGAAAGGAGCCGCCTGCCTTCTAGGGTTGGGTGTTGAAATGATTGAGTTAAGGTACCGACAATAAAATCATACCTTTCATTGATACCTTACTTTGAGGAATTCATTTTTTATTTTAGTTTTCTTTGAATCCTTTTTGTTTATTTAACACAACAAGCCAGACTCCTGAAACAGCAGTGTTAAATGTTGTATGAACACAAGCAGCCATGGCCTATAAGAACCTTACCAAAATTAAATATTGTAAAACTGGCAAATTTCTGACTTAAATCAGGAAATATCTGATTAAAGAATTGAGTAAACGAGATCCAGGAAAGCAATTAATGCTAACTTTGGGTACTTCACAGTTTTCAACTCTCAATGCAGTGTCAATGCTGTGGACACATTTGGGTTGGTAGTCGAAAGCTATAGAGGTTTGATTCTCAGCTGTACTCCAGCCGGGTTGATTTGAGATTAGTTATGTGACAAATAACCTGATCATGCCAGTGACTGTTTCTGTTTTGGGCCCAGTAGAATGACCTTTATTTCAAACTATTTTGAAATGTCATGTTTGCCGATCTCAGTCTTTTGATGACATGGTAATATGAATAAGTAGGAATAAGTAGTAGTGTTATTATTATTTTGTGGTGCACTTTGCTCCAGCAACATAAAAACCTTGTTGAAATGCATAGGAAATTGTCTTGTTGTGCCTTAAGCACATGGGCACAACATCGCTTCACTGCACAAGTATTCTCATGTTGTATAGATTTCAACCAATGACACACACCACAGCATTTATAGCCTAAGCTAATTTGCAATGCCCGCCCCTAGATGGCCCTTCAAAATACATAAAACTCAGCAACACATTTACAATAGACGGTACAAAACACAGACTCAGCAATAGGTACATACATTCAAAACATAAAACTAAGAACTCCAAGAGAATACAGACAGAACAATACAGGACACAAACTAATACAATAACGCACCATAAAACAAGAAGCACCAGATCATTCATGACTACATGACTGATCCCTCTTCAAAAACTCTTTTTTAATTAATTCTTTATTACTGTAGTTTTGAATAAGTTAGTTTCAGGGTTTTGTAAACTGATTTGGTTGTAATTACTGTGTAATTGTACTGCTGTACACTGTGAAACCTTAACAGTCCTATTTGTGCTGCATGGCTCTTTGGCCCTGCTACAGGACGTGCAAATGGCTGTGGTTAATCAGGGTTGAAGCTTTATCAAGTTTAATCGCGTCTTTGTGCTGTTTGCTTATGTGTGGAAGCCTGTGTTTTTTTAGCTTAGTGGTTGTGCCCGCTCAGTTTTTCGTCACACGCTCATCTGCGCTAATTTGTTTCACAACCTCTCATGTTCAGTTTCTCACGTTTTGCTTGTCTGTTTGTTTTTTTTTATAATTTATTTATCATTAATCCTTGGTTACAATTTGGATTTTTGCCCCCACACATTCACACAAAGCCATGCAAGGAAGTGACTGAAACTCTAATTTTATTCTTGTAACCCAAATCTGCACAGATACATTGTACTTGCACGAACAAAGATTTTTTACACACATTTGTATGCACCCACACATAGCTTTCTCCATCCCCTACCTTCCTTGTTCTACTTTCTTCCCACACACTAAACTGCCCAACACATACAGTGTATGTTTCTACCCCTCTGCTTTATTTTTTATTCAGTGTCCTCTCCAACTACAGCAGCGGCTTTCTGATAGTGCATCAAGGTTTGTTGGCCAGCGAGGTGCCACTCTTACTGCTGCCTTCGGGCTCCAGCGCCTGGGGTGCTGCTTTCAGTGGCCCTGGTTACGATGCAGACAAAGATCGACTGAATAAGAGGAAGAGGATATATATTTTCATGACAGTACCTATATTGCTTGGTAGGGGAAGAAATGGAGAGACAGGAAACTCTGAACGAAGGAGTTAGAAGGGAACAGACAGCTTAACAAAACCCAGGCCGGGCTCGAGGTTTGATTTACTTATAACTCAGGCAGGATGCTTTTTTTAGACGCTAACAAGTCAGGCAGCATTTGTCCACAGTTATGACATAGTTGTGGGGCTGCATTGAATTTTTGTCCTGGCAAGTGAAAAGTGGCACCTCAAAATAAAATAAATGCATAAAATCAGTTTTAGGACATTTCTACGTTGAACTGCAAAATACTGTATATGCAGCCAGAGGGAAAGAAACTTGATACAAATGGTGGCTGAAAGTGATTTATCATTGGGATTGCCCACTGCAGTGCAGGTAATTGCATGCAGTTGAGAAATATTTTTATTGGTTTCTTCAACCAATATGTCAAGCTCAGGAGCAGAACACTTTCCTTTGCGCTCCATTGCTTTCGAGAAATGGACAAGACACATGTTAAATAGCCCAGCATCGGGTCTTAATTGGCAGCAGTGTATTCACATTAACTCGACTGTGGCTGTGACCACGTACATCATGGGTGTTAGTAAATTCCCAACTAAACATGCGCCAACGCAAATCTTTGCAGCTCTGACAGTAATTTGCGGTTGGCTTAGTAAATCAACCCCTTTATTCCCACAGCGTCCTGCTTTATCTTCTCATCTCCATTTATGCATTAAGCTTTGGTCAGTGTCCTAGTACATGTGTGCATATTATTTCTCACACATTTTGTATTCTGTGACCATTGCTGGCTCACTATTAAAGCGTTCAAGCGAGCATCTACTGATGCTTCATTTCTTCAGATACACACTGTCTTTTCATGCTCTCACATGAATGTGTACATTCTCACTCCTGGGCCACGTTAGGTCATACATGAATGTGATAGAGAATGAGAGGGAGATCAGTAACCTCTTTAGTTAAGATCTGTTGAGCTGAAATGCAAACTGAGGCGGTCAAGCTCTGGCTCCCAAGGGTGCGAGGGGGGAAGCAGGATGTGAAGCCAGCCCTGGATGGAGCTCTGTTTCATGGCTTTTGCACTGTAGAGGACGCAGGGTATGGCTCTGTACAGGGGATATGGATGGATGGTTGGGGTATCTGAGCTGACCAGGAGCAGCTCCAATGGATTCCTGCGTGGTGCTGATATCCTGCTGTGAGCCCATGCTTCCCTGCATACACAATAGAATGAGCCAGTCAAGCATGGAAGCACAGACACAGATGAATGACATGCATAAGGTAAGCTTGCCCATGTGAGCGCTCAAACACACAGACGCTCACACACACAGGCACACCAACCAGTATTCTCCTCTCTGCTACACTCACTTAACCATGAAGTGGTTAAGTTGACAGTTCAATTGCAGGTATGCTATATAGAAACTCCTCTCACTCCTCTCATGTACTGTAGAGTGGTCCAACTCTCCTAAAATGGACACTGATTGATTTGTTCTATTACCACTGAGGACAAATACCTTTAAAATCTTTGTCCTTCCCTATCAAAACATTAAAAAAAATATCCGACATGGACCATTGATTCCCTTTAACTTGAATGACAACTCTTAGGGGAGAGTTTGCATTGCGGCAGATGGGTGACTCACAACCAGCAAATGGCTCATGGAAAGTAGGGTTTGATTTCTGTGGCCCCATACTGGGTGAGCCGTGCTGGGAGTTATCAGAAAGTCCAAAGTTTTTGTAATGTGTGCTCTGCTGGGACACTGGGAGAATGGCACAGTAAGTCCTGCTGTCTGTCCAAAACCAGTGACCCAGATCCACTAGTCTCATACCCAAGCTTTACATTGTTGTGTTGTTCGTGTGACATCCCAAGCACCAAGCCGTAGTTTTGAATAATAAACTTTTGGACTTTGAAGTTACATAACACGACTTTAATATCTAAACGTTTGGATTGATCTTGTCCTTTTGTCTGGTTATAGAGCTAAGACAATACTCATTTATTCTTCCAAAAATGTGCTTTGCTCTTCAGCAGTAAATGGGGGAAAGTACAAGTAAATGTCTCTCTGGCAGAATCAATAATTGATGTGTGTAATGTGATGCCACTATGGCATGCTGCAGTCAAGTTTCAGCAGCACTTCTATTTCCGTGCTTCGTAAAATGTGACCTTAAAGAGGTCAGAAAAATTAAGCTACCAAATTTTGTGGTAGTAACCCGACACTCAGTCCATTAAGAATACATTTGATCAAGTATCTTTTATTATTTAGTTCAGTGCCTCATCAGGCTCATGAAACAACCAATTCGCTGATAAGAAATAGTACCCATTAGTGTAAAAATAAAAGTATGTCATCAGATGGACAAATAAAAATGAAAGTAAAAGTTTGAGTAAAGACACATCGTCAGTTCGTCTCAATGAGAAAACAAATGTTAAGCCCTCTGTGGAGCAATACATACACATCTCATGATGTAAGTGTATACCTGCCTTGGGGTGTGCAAGAGGGTAATACTGGTTGGGAAAAATGAGCAAGAACACTTCATGCATCACCAGTGCTTGGTAACACTATTCCAATAACCCCATCTTTGAAAAACTTGTGGGTATACAGATTTGGAAGAGGTTGTCTTTTTTGGCAGATCCCTTCTGCATTGTCTAAACATATTATCGATAACGGTATATAGGCTTGAATTGCCTTTCCCTTTTGCAGTGATGTGAGCACACTCATATATATACACACATATAATGCAGGTTTTTCATAAACACCTGGTTGCTATCTAGAAGTTTTGAGATATTAGGGCAAGTCCGGTAATGAATATAGATTTCGTCTTTGCCTTCGAAGCAAATATTCACGGCCATCCACATGCACACAGATATACACACATATACACATACCTGTGCCCTGCTACAGTCAAAGAGAATGTGATTATGCAATCCACTTTGTGTGTCGCCACCCGCTTGACAGATGCATCTGTTGAGCAAATCTTGATGGATTTTCAGTCTGAATTCTAAATCAAAACCACATCTTCCCTCCCCTTCCTTGCTGCGAGAGCCCTTCATGTCTGCCATGCCTCCTGCCTCCCCCAGCAATCACTCATTGACAAAGCCACGATGGAAGAAAACATTGCTTTGGATTCTTATCTTCACCGCATGTTGAGCCTGTGTGATGAATGGGAGCAACATATACTCGTGTATATGAACACCTCATATCAGATGAGCTCAGAATATGTTGTCCTTCTTTACCGTTGTCATCCTCCTGACTTTCTTTTGACAAATTGTGTTGCAATTACATTTTCTGTACCTTTCTGATTTTGTTCTCTCTGTCTTGTTTTCCGTTACCTTAATTTCTCTCACTCCTCATTCACCTCAGTCTACCTCTGCTGCTCCTTTTCACTTCTTTGTGCTTACCACAGAATCACTGCCAGAATGACAATTAACAGAGGTAGGAAGCATTTTAATTTATTTCACTCAGCTATGAATATTCAGTGTAAACAGAGCAGTTTTTATGCATGGCTGCCAAATCTCATGTGTGCTTATTAGAGGGATAGTTAGTTTGATATGTTGGCTTACTGAAAAATAGCGAGCTACCTTGACATTAACTCACTGATGAGGCAGGTGTGTGTGCGTGTATGCAGGCTTGCAGATATGGTTATGCCTGTGCTTTTTGGTGGTGGTGCATGAGGGACAGGGAAAGAAAGAGATCTATAGGATCTACTCATCTGACAAATGCGGCTCCATCAGTTTCAATCCGCCACGCATTGCTGTCTTAAGTCGGCATGCTTGAAAGCACTCAAATTGTTGTTGGCTAAGGTAAACATCAGTTCCTGCATTGAAAACATAAAACATCTTGTTGGCAATGCTGTAGTGGTTTATTTTCTCCAGAAAGGGGAGAGGCTCTTTTTGGCTACTGGGGATCTTCAAGAGTCCTTAAAGCCAGGATAACAGTGTGCCTCAGATGATGTGTATATAAAGGTTGCTCAAGGCCAAGGATGCTGTTGTTGTGTGTATCTTAAAGTGATTGTTTTCAGTCTGCTAATTTAGTTGTCTGCTCTCTGTGGCAGCTCAGACCCCCCTCTATGTCTCTGGCCTGTGATCTGAAAATTGAGACAGATCTCGTTGTAAACCAGGAGCTAGCATCTTTCCACACAGTACTGGCGTAAAGTGTATTGTGCATGTTAGTCTTCTGGGGGAGACCTAAGCATTTTGGGATACTTTCAGATACAGTGCATACATTAAATGTAGAATAAATGACCATTCAGATGATTGATGTTGAATTCTGAGACAAATTTGTGTATGATAATATCAATACATATCATTTTATTAAAAAACTGACATTGGATCCTTGCATAAAAAGAAATGATCAATATGTGCTGCATCATCAAGTTTGAAGTCAGAGGCTGCGTAGTGTACCGTATCTGCTGAAACGAAAGTGTGAGGAGATTGCAACAACCCAACCTGCAGTAAAATGGCCGAGGCATGCACCAGAAAACCTAGGGATGGGTGATATAAGTTAATCTCTCCTTTCATGGAATCCAGTGGTATGGGTTTCCCATTGTTCACTGAGGCGCAGAGGAGACTCCCTGCGCAGCAGCCTCGGCTGGATGGACTCCCAGACACATCCACCGCGATTCCCCATCACTAACAGTGTAGAGAGACATGGGATATACCAGACACAGAGCCAAGGGCAGATTGGAAGGACCCAGTGGCGTAGAAGGCCAGGGCAGCTGTAACTGTGACAACAACTGGGAAGACAGACAGGAAGTTCCCAGCCATAAAATCCTGCATATTTGTGCTTTGGTTTGGAGAAGAAGGTAAACGTTTTTCTAACACTTTCCTTGCTACAAGTGGAGGAACAATGTTTGATACTATTTTATAAGTAATTGTATGCATTGTATGCATGATTGACACATGTTATGGTGAATGTGACTGATACAACTGTGTAAAAAAGGTTACTTTTGACTCTGATTCACTATTTGATGCGTGCAATGAACATTCAAAAAAGTATATCCCTAATATCAATCTGGGTGTTTGCTTCGATTTGTAACACGTTCAGTTCTCAGTAGTGGTGATACATTAGAACGGTTTATCAGTAAGTGTGTGAAATAAAATGCTAAAGTCACATAAGAGATGGTTTAACACACGTGCTCACACTTGGTCTGCCTCCACATTTTTTTTGCTGGTGATATCAACGGTTCCGCTTTCTCTGGCAGGGTGCAGAGAAGCATTTACACCTCCGACTGGGCCTGGCGCTGGTGTATGAGATCATCTAGAGAATACCATATGCTTCTTCACTAACCCAACACACACTGGTAGCCTGTACCATCTGTCATAGAAACCCTTCTCCCCACCACAAGCTGTTTGAGGACTTCTTATCCATGCGTGACGTTTGCATTTTACCCGAGTCCTCCCTCATACTCCTCTCTCCCCCATTCTGACTGGCCTGTGTGTCAGTGGAGGTGCTGTGCTGTTCTTTCTTTGTTTATTTAGTCACATCTGCTTTTGTTTTAACATGTTTCCATATTAGATGATTGAGAGGACCATTAGTATGGCAGCTGGAAGGCCCCACCTGTTTGTTGTGGGTGGAGACATTTTTAAGCACAGTCTACTGCTATTTCAGGGTAGAGTTTTACAATGTTTTAATGAATATGTAGGGCTGTTTTTATTTGAAACTGTAACTATCATTTGAACATGAGGAACAAATATAATATTTGATCTGTAATGATCTGTCCGAATTCCAAATTCACACTGCATAAGTGTAACAGGTCGCGCCTTGTACTCCAGTAGGGGGCATTTGTCACTCTGATATGTTGTATACTCTGTTACCCCATCAGTGAACCAATGTAGGCTATTATTGTTCTCTTTGTTAATGCAACATGAAGGAAACTAACAAGCCGTGCTGAACGGATAATCCATCTGAGAAGTTGTGTTGGAGGCATTTTAGATTCAATGAAAAAAATCATGGATAAAGCTAAAGCTGTTTGCTACCTTTTTTAAAAAGGCCTTACAGTGACATTACCACAACAACATATCTGAAGTCACCTATTAGCTTGTCACTCAAGTGAGGTGGCGGAGATCACAGCGAATACAGAACGTCAATTCTACAACGTAGTATAGGATTAGGCTACGTAGGCTGCGTTCAAATTAATTTAAATGAATTGAACGTGAAAATGAAAAGTGTCAATCAAACTTGTGTTTAGTTGCATTTTATTTATTTATTTAGCTTTAATGAGTTCATACTCATTGACTTCCAGAAAGCTTGTACTGCAGATAGAGACAGCTACTAAACCTAACGCAATGCATGAGCATGACAAACGGTCATGATATATAAAACAAACACATAAAAGTGCAACTTTATTTGATCATAGATTATTAGTGCTTTACATTAGATTTTTCCTAAGCTAAAATGATATGAAATACCTCTATACATGTGGTTGTTAATTTCTTTGGTATACGATGTGCAGTGTAGAAGAAAGATTTTGAAGCCCTGTCGTGGCCGTTGAGTAGTGATTTGCTACTGTGGAACATTAGCAGCTCATGCTTTAGTTCCTCTTTTATGTCATTGTGTCCTAACACTTGCTCAGTGATAAAGCCATTATCTGGATAATACTGGCCCTAAATTGCATGTTTTATTAAGGCTATTCCATGCTTCATTGAGCAGTGAATTTGTAAGAAGCAATGCAGTGATATCTTTTCCCCTATTGCTTTCCCTCTGTGTGCCTTTTCTTTGTATTGGCTCCAGTTTGGTTCCAATTTTTTGCCTACCTGGATTTGGATAACAGTGTTGTACAAGACCTAGGTTCTTTGTCATCAAATTCTATTATGCTTGGCTCTCTGTGTGTGATACCAATCCTGTCACACCAATGACTAAGAAAATGTTTGGACATACCCAACACAATAGTGTGTTGAATAAAAAAAAAAAAACGAAAGTCATAGCTGTACTATACACCTCATAGACACATGGGGCCTGCTTCCTTTTCAACTAGGGACAGACAAATATAAGTTACTGTCAAACATGGAACATGGCCAGACCTTTCCTCACTGTGCATCTCCTCCCTTCTCATTCGCAGTCCCCACTAGAGCCGCCTCATGCACTTCAACACTTCAAGCGCCTTTTAAGACCACTTTCATCTTCCCCCCTTCAGAAAATGAGGCAGAGTCTCTGGTGAAAAGTGCTGACAGTAGCAGTCAGTGCTGCGTAGAGTTGGCTCAACCATGGCCCTTTCACTTCTGTCTTTGTCTGAAGTAGTGAGGGATAAGACGACCCTCTTAGAACTTGGTGCGTTTCTGTGCGTATATACACCAGCTGGAACCCATGTCATGTCCTCTTCACGTTGGTCTACTGGACAGAGGCCACTGAGGCAGCTGCTCATCTGTTGAGGGAACTGATCTCACAATGGGTTCTTGAACTTCAAAAGAATATGCAGCCTCAGTCTTACAGGATATTGCACTTGTAGCCATCCTCATGCTCTTACTGCCATCCATTCCATTTCCATCAGCGAGCGGTTACCATTGCCACTGCCGCTGTTTCCAATGTAAACACGATGGTAGCCCGGCTGTGATAGCAACAGTGACAAGGAGTATTGTCTGTTTAATGATGTCCATTTCAAATGAGCTTGTAAGTCATCATGGGAGGGGAAGTTAACAAGAAACATGAGGCCCAATGGACTTTGTGTATAAAGTTATACAGCTATGTAAGACAAGATAAGTTAACTAGCTCTTTTTATGATAAGATTACCTGCAACAGCCCCAGTCATAGTGTCAGAGTTAGATGAGAAAGTGTTTGGTGGTTGCAACTTAGAAGACTTTATAAGCAAAGTGTGCTACAAACTGAGAAAACACTTGCTAGCAATCATCAACAGACACGTATAGCATAAGTAGCTTCATGCATAATGTATACATTTACGTAAAATTTGAGTCCTACCATGGATTCAGGAGTTTTTAGTGGGTATTTTTTACTTGATTTCTCAGCTGAAGAACCATCTCCCAAGTTGCCAGCCAATTTCTTCTTTAATATTATCTTAATAATGCCAGGGCCGGGGGTCATGGAGGTCATGATATTGTTATAGCTCAATAATATGATTCCCTCCATCCATTGTGACAGCTCTTACATCACAGAAGATGTGCTCTCTCACAGAAGTCAAAATAAAGCAGTATATGTGCCAGTTGCAATGTACCAGTTGAAAAAAGGGTCAAGAAAAAAATGAGAATTGATCGGCGTAGACTCCGGAAAATATTAGCTGTGTTCATAGACGGATTATGAGACAATTGGCCCCTGGGCACAGATATCTAAAAAGCCCCCCACCCCTCCTACATAGGAGCAAGACACCCAGACTGAAAGAGATAAACAACTACAGCTGTGTCGTTTCTTGTCATTTCGTGTCTCCTTGTGGTTGTTCGGCATCTCTTTGGGGTCTTTATGTGTCTCTTTGTGGCCCCCTGATCCCCTGGGCCTTCGGCAATCCATCCATGGTTGTGTTGGCACTGTGTTTATCTGTGTGGGTTTACATGGAAAATATTAGGGGTGGCTGTTTTCACACAGGCTGCTTCTGTGTTTACAGACACACATCAACAAACTTAAACTGATGCCCTGCACATTTAAATGTCATTAAATTTGACCTGTTAACAGTCTTTGGTGTGCTTTTGCACATATATTTCGCCGTGCGCTAATGGCGTTGGTTTTAGTCAAATTAATACTGTCACTCTATATGCAACACGTTTGACAACATTGTGTCTCCCAATACATGAACCTCCAGGTGAAAGAGGCTTGTGTTCGGATTTGATTGGTTAGTGTCTCGAGCCTTTGTCTTCCACTTAAACTGAGATGACTTCTTTTTACACTACTGCCATTTTGTGTTTGACCACTTTGTCCCCAGTGCATACTCAATACTCTCTTTGTGTCAGCTGTACTCTGCAAATGTGCAGTTTGCAAAAGAACACAGCTACATATTGTTTGAATTCACATTGCTGTTCCTTGTTCATTTGGGTGGAATGTTTGGGTATTATACTACGTATATATACTTATGAGACTGATGTGGTCTGTGCAGACTAATAAGAGAAAATCATTTATAAATGTACAACCATTAAGCATGCTGCTGCTGTTTACGTGGCCAGGGTTTGAAACAAGTATTATGTTAATAACTTCTACATAAATGGGTTGAGGTCCATTTACATAGCTATTAACTGGTAATGTCAAGTCAAAACAACATTGCTCTTTCTTCTGCATTTTACCCACACATTCTGACCTTTCTCTTCTCTTTCGCTTTAGTCCCTCTCTTTTTAGCCCTCTCATCTCATCTCTTTTTCGCTTCCTCCGATTTGTTCTCTTTACTTCAGTCTGTTGTTGCTGTCTCTTACTTATCCACTGTGTCGCTTCCTTGCTCTTTGTCCGTAGTGCCAAACCCCCCCTCAATTTATGCCCCACCCTCCTGTAAAATTAATGTAGTACTACAGCAGTATCTCAGTGTCCTTGTTTGCCACTTTGATCACATTGTAGGGGAAATAAATGAGTGCAGCGAGTTAGCTGGAGTGAACTGCAGGTATCTCTCCCTCACCACCCCACCCGCTCCCTGCAGGGCTCCCGCTGATGGACGGAACAGCTCTCGTCCCTTCAGAGGGCTGGACTGTCACACAGGAAGACAGATGTTAGTCCGCAGTTTTCCTGTCTCCACTACCTGCCAAGATAACACACGCCCGATGAGGAGAGGAGATGCGGAGGGCTGGTTTGAAACAGAAGGTTATCAACATGGGCACAGCGGCCCACTGACAGACACTGCACCAGCTTCATTGAGAAACACATTGTAGGCTGTATGATAACTGCATACACAGACATTTAGAAAATCAAAAACTCAAAAACGCACTGAAGCACATAGACAATACAAGAGCTCAGACACAGACACACATTACGCTGGCCTCTACAAGGACCTGTTGTCATCCCATACATTAGCTGGCTCTTAGTTCTCTCGTTTGGTAAGAAAAAGCCATGCGTCTGAAATTGTCTTAACAGCTGTAAATAGGCTTTGCAGGGTAAAGCGGCCCGTCTCTCAAAGAGCTGATTTCTGTAAGCAGCTTAGTGTTTCCACCTCCTTATTACGCACCCTAACCTATTCACGTTGTGGGCGAGATGTGGAATTATTCCTCACACATCCCCTCTATCGTATTAGGATGATACTAATGTGCTAGTAGAAGTGAACATGTAGCCTATTATTTGTTGTCAGGGTACCTAGTCATGTTGGCGTTAGTTGAAGTTAAGAGTTAAGTCAGGTTCAGCAAAAGGAATTGTACTAGTGGAGTAAAATGTAAAATCATTGTGCTTTGTTGTAGGGACCTCCAACCATTAGGCAGGCTTCATTAATCATATTATAGAAATGGCATTGCGAGTAGTCCTCTTGCCCACCAGTGCATCAGCAGCAGCAGCAGCAGATGTTGGTAGCATTTAGAATAATTTTGTCTGCTATTGTTCATGCAGAACTGATGAAAAATGTTCAGTCAATAATGAGAAGTGAGCAGCTCATGTTTGTGTAGACTCTTGGTCACTTATTTAAAATATTTTATGGAGATTTTCGGGAACACTCTGTTGTCTGAAACCCAGAGGTAGTATTTTTCTAGTTAGCTGTCTCATGAATGTGGCTTGACACAAGTAAATGTCTTTGCAGAGGCTCCGTTCTCAAACAAATGATTCTCCCTACAGATATCCCCATGGTCATTTAGCACCCATCGTTCCACAACACCATCATCATTACCGTCACCCCTCTGGTTGTATGGCAAAGAAAACAAATCTCAGCCACGGGTTTGAACTGCACCTCTCTGTCACTGAGAGGGGACCAGGGCCATCTCAGGATGTCATTAGAAGTGCTGTCTATGTCTGAAAGCCAGGTGGACTTGTCCTCTAATGAGGACTCGGCAGTCATGCAAGTGGTGACTGGAGGAGGTGTCACACAGAGGTGCCACTGTCGTTCCGGGACGCTGATATTCTCCTTCACTGAGTAGCACTGAGATGGCATCATTAGAGGCAGAGACGGACACAGGTACGGTTGGCTTAACCAGACAAGACGGTGAGATGGTAATGATGGATTTAGTTGTAGCAAACCAAGAGGTCAAACTGTTGTTATCTTTGACTTTTTTTGTGTCTAAATCTGTTTGTTTGTCCCTTGTTATACAATTCCCAACATTTGGTCTTACAGACGTGCCAGTAGCAGGAGGACTTTGTAGAGCATGGTTAGGATTTATCAGTGTTTGTTGACTTTCCAGCCTCAACTGAACAGGAAAACACATTTAGCTTTAAGAATTCCAAGGCCATTATATGTCAAGTTGGATGAAAAACTGAAGGTTTTATTTTCATATCTTTCCTTTTGGTTCACCTGCCATCACTGCATGAATGGAGAGCCATTTTCTGTCTGACCTTTTCGCAGTCTGGCAGAATTGGAAATGGTAAAAGTTTATGGAAAGCTGAACTTGCCCAAGATAATACCAGCGTTACCGCTGTGGTTAAACGAAATCATCACACAAGAAGTCTAAACATTAAACAACGACCTGTTCCACTGACTGGCCCTGCCGGTACCAAAGTGTAATTAAAACATAGTGTGTTGGCAAGGCTATTACAATGAACATTGCACAGAAATAAGTGTTTGCCTAACCTGACCTTTTTATACACATGCAAAGGAAAACAGCATGCACATATTCAGTTTTCTGCTTATCCAATCAGCGAAGCTTATTGAATAGTTGCTCTGTTTTAAGTCATTAATATCCTGCATTGCCTATGGTGCTTTTTTGCTATAGTAGGTTATGAGTTCAGTGAGCCATGGATGTGACACAGAGCCCTGTGGCAAAGTGAGTGCTCCAATAGCTTTCTGTAGCTATCAATATGCAGTTGACAACATAATTGAAGTTATTTAAAGACACGCCATGTGCCACTAGATGGAAGCAAATGGAAGCACAGATTGTTGTTCTTACTACTTATAGTGCTGGAATACCCCTGAAAAATGAATTATTTTTCAGCTGCTCGGAACTAATTCCAAAAAATACTGGGAAAAGAATAATTACAGCTACATTATTTCTTTTAATGATCTTGAAGACTGACATTTAAGACCTTTTCTTTTTTCTAAAGACTAATTTACGCCTGTTTGGCAGCAATCAACACTCTCCTGCATCATAACCGGGAGGTGTACTGTCATGATGAGCACAGATGCTGACAGTTTGAGAGGTCTTTCTTTTTTTTGTTTGTTTTTCCCTCTGGTGTTAATGGCATTTATCCATAGGAAGGCTCAGGCTCTCTGTGGTGTTTGATTGTGCCTGTGTGGCGCTTGTGTTTGTTTTCTCCTTTCTCCCAAGAGTTTGATTAGTCTTCTCCATTTAGCCGCCACATTACTTTCATTACAGCACACATGCACGCTGGGGAGGGCCGTCCTGATCTTTTTCTCTCTCCGTGCAGATGGTAGCCACATCGTACTCTCTCTGGATTGGCATACAGCCTACATCTGTCCCTTACCAGCCAGCATCCCCCTCATGGCACAGCCTCGAAGGCTTAATTAAATATCAGACCAAAGCTAACTCTGCTGCTGGCCACCCATGGGCTACATGGAAGGAGACGAAGGGGGGAGAAGAGAATTCCTTTCTCTTCCTTTCAAAAGTGCACAGAGAGAAAGGGGGTGAACGAGACACTGATTGTAGAAGAACATCCTCTTTGCCAGCTGCTGTCACTGGCAGACTGGGAGTTGATTTGCACTCATTACTGGGAAATGAGTAAGGCCTGAGGATGATGACCGCATTGCTCCGATTGCATGTGATGTGATTGGAGATGTTGTGCGATGTTAATCTCCTCCCATGTCCCCAAGATACAGAAAATAAATGGAGATGAACATTTTTCTCCAATACAAATGGAAGAACTGGAGAACTGATTATGCAACCTGCGGCTCCCTCCCCCCAAGAAAAGAGTTTTCATTCAACTAATAACCAAACCACTTTCTGCAGGAGGTATATCTAATTATTGTGGCTGCAACAAGTAAAGAAATGATTTGTTATACATCTAGTGCTATATACACTCTGCATATTGCGCACTCACGCTAATTAAAACATGCTTTCAAGGAAGCATCTTGGACAGGATGTACAACATATTGCTGTCTGATAGAACACAACACACACACACACACAATGCTCTGTGTGTCACCCTTCATTAGCATGACCTCTCAGTTTACAGATTTTATATATTAATATTTTTTCACTATATGAACACCAGTCTTTACTGATTACCTTCAGACATGTGCCCTTCTTTCCCCTTGGTTCATCGCAGTGTCTGGGCTGAACATAAAAGCATGACTTGTCTGTATTTTACATACTACTACTCCTTTTCCGTTCACTCCCCACTCTGCTCCGCACTCATTAGGGACCAACCTTTTGTCTGAGTGTTAAGAGGCCATCTCATGTCTGTCATACTATCAGATAATGGTCGCCCTGCTCTTTACCATGCACCATGTTCACTGTGATCTTTGAGGACATCATTATCCCCTCCATGTATTTCAACAGAGAGTGGGAGAATTTGGTATGATTCTACAGAGATTTCTTCTTTTCCTGTGAGAATGGTATACATTTTTTCATAATACAGTCTTTGAGATGCAGTGTGAATGCATTTTTTCACGTTATGTCTTTTGTTCCTTTGGTTTTGTTTCTTCTTTTATAAAGTTTCCTCTTGTTATCAGCACATTGCTCTTTCAGTGCCCATTGATAGTTGCTGATATTGCCACAATATCTTGTTGTGTGCAGCATAATAAGCAGGTTTGCTATCAATTACTAGTGCAGCAGGCATGAACACCTGCCTCGTTCTCACTCCATTACCTTCCCTGGCACATTACATGCCTTTTAATATATTTAATATACCTTCACTTTAAAACCATATCTTGCTTTTTTTAAGTTCCTCATCAATGTGTCAATACTCCTACCTTTCTCACCTCAAACAATGCAATCTCCCTATTGGGCTACATCTTTGTTCTTCCACTTATTCCTTTTTTTTCTTCTTTAAAGCAAAAGTCATTTCCTCTGCGCCGTCCCTCTCCGCTGCACATGCCCGTAGGACACTCTATTTCATCTTGCTTTGAACTCTTTTTAATTTTGTGCAGTAGCAGTTTTTTATTAACATATTTATTCATTTATGACTCCTCTCAAAGCCCTTTGCATATGAGCACACCTTTATTCTCTCATTCTCTCTCCGTCTCTTTCTCCCCTCTCAGCCTTCGACTTGCCACAGAGAACAGGCCTCACTAATGCAGTGTTAGCTTAATCCCCGCCACCCTGTCAGAGGCTATTTTCTCGGGGTCCTTTTCGTACTACAGCAGCAGTGAGCACAGCCAGAGTTTTTAGGCTCTCTCGGCTCACCAGCTCCTGTTGAGACGTTCTCCACCCTGCGCGTAGTTTGGGTTTTTTTTCGCAGTGAAGGGGGGGAGGGCTTGTCTGCAGCACTCAAGGTCAAGGTGTCTTTCTAGCCATCACACAGTGGATCATCCCCTTCCACTCTCCCTACCACCCACTTCCTACCCTGATGGCAGCCACCTGTCAATGGCTGAACTCCCCCACCTAGATAATAATAACCTAGCCAGCCAGAGACCATCTTTCATCAAGTGTCCTCACTCCATTTGAATAGAGGGAGATTGTGGGCAGGATGCTGAATAGACAGCTGAGGGGCCTCCTCCTGATGTGCCAGTTCTTGCAAGGTGGCAGTGACAGCAAAGGGGATGCAGGGTCGTTGTATAATTGGAGCAAGGTCATGTGAAAATGTCCTTTCTTGCACTGAGATTGTAGACGTAAGGTAGTCTGACTCACTGGAAGTAGGCAGAGAAACAACAACAACCTTCGAGCTAGCAACCTACATGCTGAAAATGGCAAGTTCCCCCCCGACACTATTTCGCAAGGGCACTGTCGCTGCATCCTGGGCTTAGCGCTGCCCAAGTGATTGTGATTGGTTTAAAAAAATACAAACAAACTTTGGTGATCCTTTGATTTTTTTATCACCACCAACAGGTCCAAGTTGTCACTTACCCCAGTGAAATATCTCTACATCTGCTCGATGGACTGGCACAAAGTATAGTACAGACATTCATGGTATCCTGATGACTTTGTTGATTCTATGACTTTTTTCTCTTGCACCACCATGAGGTTCACACGTATGGTTCTGAGTTAAATGTCTCGACAACTATTGGATGGATTGCCATTAAAATTTGGTTCAGACATTCATCCTCTGATGTTTCCTCTAGCACCATCATCAGGTCAAACTTTTAATCAAATGTTAACATGCCAACATGTTAAACTAAGATGGTGAACAGGGTAAACATTAAACCTGCTAAGCATCAGCATGTAAGCATTGTCACTGTGAGCATGTTAGCATGCTGACGTTAGCATTTAGCTCAAAGCACTGTTGTGCCTAAGTACAGTCTCACAGAGTCGCTAGCATGGCTGAAGACTCTTACCATTCTTTAAGATATCTTTTATGTCCATTTCAATATGGGTACATTAATTCCTGTAATACAGTGTAATTAGTGGTGCTGGGGTTATTTTCCTTGTGGATGGGTGCTGAACTCTGGAGCGTAAACTTTCTTTCCTTGCCGACATAATCCCTAATCTTTTCACATATCACACTCACCCCTCTCTTATCCTATTCCCCCTCTTCCTTCAATCAGATAGACAGATAAGTGGCAGACTCAAGGGGGCATTCAAGGTGCTGAGCCTATATCTTAAGTGCTCTGTCTCTCTTTCTCTGTCCTTCTTTCCCTCCTTTTGTCTCTCTCTCTCAATCCGTCTCTCTATGTCTTTCAGATGCCAAGGAGATCGTGCTGAAAGCTCAGATTCTGGCCGGTGGCAGAGGCAAGGGTGTGTTTGACAGTGGCCTTAAAGGTGGAGTGCACTTAACTAAGGAGTAAGTATGCCCCTATGTGCATTTCACACTGTGAGGTACTGTAGGAGATAGATTCACATTATTTCTCCTACGACAGTGGCTTTCAGAGTGAACAGGCTCAAAGAGCTCTCTGAAGATGCTCCCTAGGCACAAAAACAGTCAGGATTACTTGTGCTGCAAATAAACAGTTTTTCTTTCTTCCAGTGTCTCGTTTTCCAACAACTACCCTCAATTAAATGTGAAAAAGTGATTTTATGTTAAGTCAACATAAGTGTTATGCACCCCATAATGAGTTTTCCTCACTCAGGTTGATTGGGTCTTGTGCCGCTGCTGAGGTTTATTTTGTTCTAGCTTAGAATTACAGTGTGTGATGGGCGTATTCCTCCAATGAAGGCTCACACTGAAATCTTGTGCATTTTTCAAAAGGCTGAACAACAATTTGAAAGAGCTCTTCTTTGCTCAGGCACTGCATTTCCCTCTACCGCATTTTCATGTACTTAAACAGTGCTATCTTTTTTAGTAAATGTGCCTACCACTTACTGCCGCCTTAAAGGCAAAAAGGTGATTTATGATATTTGTCCCAGACATGTATCATCGTCACCCTACTTCAGGATACGGAATGGCCGGAAACTTTTTCAAAGTGAGATATGCTGAAGTTCATCATCCCCAGACAGTGACATAAGTGCACAGTTCACCTTCCTCTCATCTATCAAAGGATGAGTACAACCCCTGGCTTCATTTCTATTCACTTACAAAACCAGAGCAGGCTCGCAGACACAGCCCCGGCATGCAGGCTGCTTTTAAACAGGGAGAATAAGTAGAGGTTCATTCACGGCAATGTGTTCATGCACCAAAGTGTCTCCAAAAGCTGTGTTTTGTCAGAATATGTTACATCAATGCCCAGAAAGTGCTGAGGCATATCTCTCTTCAGCTGAGCAAAACATTGGAGAGATAAAAAACATTTATTCATATGATTATAATAATATAATTATAACTTATTATACTGTCAGTTCACCTGCTTTTCCCATCTTTCATTTTGTAAGTGTATGCTTTTCAGTGATTTGTTTTTAAAATGAAGACTGTTGGTGAAAAAAGGATACTGTTTGACCCGTAACCTCTCTCCTTCAGCCCTGCAGTGGTTGGTGAGCTGGCCAATAAGATGCTGGGTTTCAACCTGACTACCAAACAGACACCGAAAGATGGAGTAAAAGTGAAAACGGTGAGCCGCTGCGCATACTGAAGGAAAGAAAGATATACTTTGCTCTTTCTTCTTGTTTTTGTTTTTTTTTCTTCTTCTTTTTTTGACCTCATTTCAAGGCATTTTGAGTTCAGTAATGCAGTTCTGTAAAATTAATGACTGTGAAGGCAGTCTGGCTCTATGGTTTTTTGTTTTTTTTCCAGTAGGTTTAAATAGTAGCTGTCCACTCTTGTTTACTGTGGGTTTGCGCTGGCTGGTGTTATGGCTCATTGCATAAATTGAACCGGGCCCTCTGTGAATTTAAAGTGTTTGGTAAACAACTGTTTCTATGTGCCACTAACAAGCAGGAATATCATTTTCTCTACTTGCATGCTGCATGCAGCACCTCCTCAAAACAGACATTTCCAGGTGATGAAGCCTTCTCGCTCAATGGCTTGTGTGTGGGTCCCGCTTTTTTTCTTTTTTCTCCTCCCATCTCTGTCTACCTCTGCTACCCCCCATTCCACCCAACCCCTGCTCCCACTCCTACTGCAGAGTTTAGGTGGAATCAAATGAGTGTCACATTTGTCATTTTTATGAAAATCACCTGCAGACCAGGAAGTTCGCAAGCTCCGAATTACCTCCATGTCTCAGAGGCAGAGGAAAAGGCAAACAAACAACAAAATAAACAGGACAAAACTTGAATTGGATGTGAGCGAGAGGAGACGTGACCTCTAGTTGGCCATCTAATTGTCTTACCAAGAACATCCTCTTTCACATGTAGCACTGAAATCAGACCTGGCAAGAGCAGCCGTTGACTGACCTGAAGGATCGAGTACAGTAACAGTGTAGTCACAATCTGGTCTGTCAGATGACAGCCAGAGCTTAGCTGTCAACCTGCCAATGGAGCTCACGTCAACCCTCAACCCATACTGCACCACAGAGCAGAGAACACCACAGGAAAAGGGGCAGCACTTCAGCATCTACATGGATTTGCTGTCAGTCATGGATAGAGATAGACTGATAGAGGGGTGAGGAGAGAAGATAAGGGAAGATGAGATGGGGGGTGTAAAAGATGGTTGTGGAAGAAGACTGTAGGAGACTGAAACAGTTACAGCGTTTGAGGGGAAAAGGAAAGAACAAGACGGTGGGAATAGAATATGTTTAGTTTGAGTGAAGAATCAGGCTACAAGTCAAACGACAGGAAACTTAAGAGAACGCTTGAGTGACGGGAGAAGACAACATTTGGACAAGGAGATAGGGGCGCTGCCTGTTAACATGGAGGGTAGAGAAGGCTATCCATCCTCATTCGCTGGGCGATAGGGTGGAAGCTGAACACAAGGGCTGTGCATGTTCAAACACCCCATCCAGAAAACCTGCAGCCCATTAACCACCGCACAACTGATAGTTTCCTGTCAGTTTTTTTTCCTCTCTTTTCCAAATGAGCCTCTTGCTTGCTTCCTCTTTCTGCTTATCTGCCGCACTCTAAACATTAGATTCCTCTCTATTTGCCTCCCTTTCTCTCATTCATGGCATATGAGATTTTCTCAGAGCTATGCTTCATAGATTCTGCCTATGGACCCTGCTTATTTGCCTTATCTTCCATTGTGTTCAATGTAGTATTGAACATTGTGGACCTTTTTAAAGACTGTAATGTAAAAATTTAAGTTTACAAAGACTTGCCACATACTATGGGGAAGTACAGAGAAATCAAATGGGATTTTATATCAGGGCTACAGTTGGTACCCTTTACGGATTGTGAAGTTGGTGTCGTAGTCGCATGCCTCCATCAGCCCCTCTTTCTCCTGCTGTGCCATGTCCAGGTGATGGTTGCTGAGGCCTTGGACATTAGCAGGGAGACCTACTTTGCCATCCTGATGGACCGCTCCTGTAATGGCCCTGTCATGGTAGGAAGCCCACAGGGAGGTATGGATATCGAGGAGGTAGCCGCCAGCACCCCAGAACTCATCTTTAAGGTATATGATTTGTGGCCTACACCCATCACTGCAATATCAAATGAGAAGAATAAGAAAAAAAAAAAACAATGCAGAAATTGAAATTGATTGACCTTGCCTGGCACAATGGAAGTCTTTAAAAAGTGCAAACTCGCCATTTTTCTCAAATATCTTATTCTGTAATTGACAATAGTTTTATTTGGCCTGAAATCATGCCGGGACTGGATTGACAAGACGGTCTTACAGATGGAAGCTCTGTTCGTATTTTCTGTTAATTCAATTAAATTTATTGTCTTGTCTGCGTGTGCACTGCAGCAGCTGAACATTACACACACAAACAGCAATACACTGAAGCTTCACATGAACAAATACACACAAACACACAGCCTTCTGGGTTTTATATTGCTATTAATTAGATTCCATTTACTTAATCCACTGTAGACACTTGGCTACTTGGCAACAGGTCCTTGTCATTGTTAACAGATGTGCAATTTAAGCATTACAGATGGAGTTTGCCTGCATTTCCTATTGTTTTATGTCTTTCTTTTGCTATCGTCTACAGATGTTAGAGCAGATTGTAAAGATCCTGCTAAGATTGATGTCACTCATTATTTCTAGAAGATTTCAGATTGTATATGCAATACACAGCTGTGGTGTTGCTGTCGCACACATGACAGCGCAGTACACCCTTCACACATCTCATATGGTCCAGACCTAGTTTATAAAGAACTGGTTCATACCGGCTAACGACAGCTGCTCTTTTACACTTTATTTTCCTCACCACTGTGCACCCTGAAATCCTTCATCCATTTTTATACCTATGAAAAAAGTTATGAGAGCTTCTCTCTGTCTGAAAGTCAAAGATACGAGGGTCTGATGATCATAAATCCATCGTTTCAGTCCCAACCCTCTCTTTTCTCCATGTCTGGCAGCTTGTTACTACTTAATTATGATGTCAGCAGTTTAATATGAACATCCGCTTTGTGTCAAATTATAGCCCGGTTTTGAGCCTTTTGTTCTCTCTCACTCCCTTTCTCCATTTGTTTCTCTCCCTCTCTCTTTCACCTTTACTGCAAATCTTATAGGAAGCTATAGATATATTTGAAGGTGTGCGAGACGACCAGGCACTTCGCATGGCAGCTAATTTGGGTTTCAAAGGACCTCTGCAGAGACAGGTAATGGGCGCGCTGAAGGCTTTAAAGTCGCAATGCAAAGAAGGGGCAGAAAGATCTACAATGCACACACACATATATACAGAGACAGATGTATCATCATTCACAAACAGACCAAACACTGGCTATTATTAATTTTCCAGAAGCACGTTGCAAAGTGTCATTACACTAGACTCACATGCCAGGTGGGCTATTGTCATTTCTGGCAGTGACGCACAGCACTGTGCCAGGCTGAGGGAGCTGACATCACTAATAGTACTATTATCTGATAGAACATGCCATTGATTTTGTGAGTGAATCATGCAGTAGGAAACAAAACGCATCTCAATAGGCAGCCTATAATCTGAAACATTTTTTTTCGTGTCACCTCAAGTTTTACAAATCTTGCTCAGGCAGCAGTGGTCTGGTAAAATGAGGCCAAGCAAGAACAGCACAGAAACACCCCAAGTTCACATCCAGAATGGCTATGTGTGCTTAGATGTAGAGTATATTTCAAAGCCATTTGTCTCTTGGCATCAGATCACTAATTTGTTTTCTTTTCCACAGGCACCGTGGCATGAGAAATCAGATTAGCTCAGAATCTCAACACATGGAATACGTATAAATCAGCCAAGTGAATCTGCACTGAGAGTCAAAGATGTTTGAGCTTTGGTTGCGTCCCATTGTATGTGATTCTTTTTTTGCAAGATACTGAATGGGCATTGATTTTAAACGGGCAAGGAGAGAAACAGAAAGTGATTGCCTAAGTGTCTGCATTGTCATTATGCTTTCCCTTGGTTGCTGTGAGTCAGCTGTCAGACTCTTTAATTCAGAGATAATTACAGATCTTCTAAAATACCTTTACTATCTTGAATAAGTCTACGGAATGTCAGCATCTTTGTGTCGATGCAAGTGTGTGTGCATGCCTAGACTGGTTGTGTGTGTGTGTGTGTGTGTGTGTGTGTGTGTGTGTGTGTGTGTGTGTGTGTGTGTGTGTGTCAGACAGAAAAAAGTAAGTGAGTTTGGTAGACTGTGTCTGGAACTATGCATTGAGAAGTCTTTCAATGCTATGTCATGTTGTCTTCATTACTAAAGAACATTTGCAGCAATGAAGATATCAGTTGAGATCCTTTTAAAATGGAGATTTTGACAGTGATGATTTAAGTGTTGTGGCATTTTGCTGTATTCATCTTTTGCCCATACACTGCTTGTATGAAAACAGCAATAACAAAAAAAAAAAAAAAAGATAGCTTATGATTGGATACCGTAGCCAGGTGGAATCTACTGAAATGTGCATTACAATGTTATATTTGTATGTAACCAGTAGTATGTGTAATCATGTCCTATTTGCTGCTCGTCACACCTTTTGAAAAAAGTGAGAAACATTTTCCCTTTCAGCTCAGAGACACACACACATGCATGCAAAACAAACTCAGACAGTGTGATGTTGAAGGTGATTTGCCATGTTTTATGTAGCCTGTGTGGGAGGCTGAGTGGCCTTGGCGGGGCCGGCTGCTCAGAGCCGAAACATCCGTTAATTACTGTCCTATGTGGACCTCGCAGGCGGCAGATCAGATTAAGAAGCTCTATGATCTGTTCCTGAAAGTCGACGCCACTCAAGTCGAAGTCAATCCTCTCGGAGAGACTCCCGAAGGACAAGGTACCTTGTATCATAGAAAATGCCTGTCTTTGTGTGTGTGTGTGTGTGTGTTGACTTGGCCTCTGCGTTTGTGTGTGCATTATGCGTGTCCCTGCACGTGTGTTTTTCCCATCATTAGCTGTCCCTAAATCATGTTAAACGTCTGTGATATTTTTAACACTTTAAATAGAGGGGTCTGCATTATTGCATGAACATGCAGCCACCTATTGCTCACTGACTGTGGGATACAGGCACACAGTACCTCCTCGGGCCTGAATGCATTTCAGAATATGAAGTGTAATTGCAACACATTGACGTCACTTTCCTGTCCGCGTGACTTTGTCTGGATCAAAATCTGAATGGCTTCAGGGAGCAGAGCTTTCCATATTCATAGCATGTTGGTGTTGATGATTCCTAGTTGTTGATGATTAACTAAAGGCATACAGTCTACCATCAACTAGTAATGAGGAACTACAATGAGGAATTACAGCAGCAGCTACAGACACATCAATCATTTACTCCACGGTCGTCAAAGAGTAACCACTCAAGCACACTGTATGCATATGATTCATTTTACATACTGTACAGCAGGCCTTAAAAGTCATTATAATGACTTGGCTTTAATTTAAGTGTTAACATTTCTTCAAAAATTAGAACTCTTTTGCAGCAAAATCTGAAGTTTTGATATCTTATAAAACCCTAAGCCAGCGTAAATCCTACCCTCTATTCTTAAACTAATATACTTACTTTACATTTATTTGCTACACGTAACTGTTGGAAAATGAGCTGTTTGGATCTTGGAATAAAAAAAAGAATAATCTAAATCATAGTACTTACATAAAGTCCTATTCAAAATTCAATAATTGTTAGATTTATCACACCATTCACTTACCTTTTTGTGCCCTAAAGAACCGTTTTTTGAATCTTCTAGTTGTAAATCTACCTTATTCTGATACTTAACAATGAGCTGAACTGAAAAATACTTTTGTACACTATCCTGGAATGATCCTGTTAGGAGAAAGAAATGTGTCTTTGAATAGAACAGATAAATTAAAAGGTTAGGAAATTATCACCCTCAATTCACTGTCTTCGTAATAGCGCAGCTGAACCTATTACATGTTCAGTCTATTGAAATGGACTTTAAATAATTAGATTCGGGCTAAATTTATTGTGTACTCAAGCAATAAATAATGTCTCTATTGTCAGTCAACTCTTAGTACTTCAAATATAAATTGTCATAGTGAGACTGAAGTCTAAATTCAGACCTTCAGCTCATCATTGTTATTCTGTAAAGGCTGTGTAAAATAGTGGCACTAATGTTAGAGTAATGGAGGTCTAAATTGGCAGTTGGCCTTTCTCAACAAGTGACAGTCTCTTTGTTGTATCACATTAAAAACAATCCCAGAACGTCCCCTTTTCTTGTCACTTGTCAACTTAAGCCTTCCCACATCATTTGTCCAAAACACATAAAACACATATAACACATATAACACATTAAAAGTACTGAATATAACTCTGAACAGAGTGCGTTCTCTGATAGCTGATACCAGGCTTCCTATGTGTCAAATGATAGTTTGCATTGAGATTTGGATCACTATTTACCATAACTATGGCTCCAGCTTCAGTTCATGGGCTAAAAGCCTGCCTCAGTCCAGTTTCTGTAGTCTTTGCGTGTGTTTTCCTCCCTCCCCGTCTTAAGTGTTCCCTGATAGATGAAAACACTTGAATTCATAAAGAAAAAACAGATATGGTAAATTTCAGTCCCCCGTTGTCCCTTAGCACAATAAATTGGCACAACATGACACAAGTGGAGGTTAGCAGATTAACATTTCAGCTGCTCATCGTTCAGATGAGAAAGACATTATACATAGTCACAAAGCATATTCTAGCTGTTGTGATGCTGCTTTTGTTGAACTTGCACTGAACTTTGTTTTTCTCCCAAAGATATAAGAGTGATTGTCGTGTCTGTAGCGCTGAACACAGATTGGCTGTGATGTGTCCTATCGAGACTTATTACAACACGTTGAAGATGCATCACTTCTTTGATGTTATTTAGTCTCCTCAAAAACAGATTCTTGTTCAAAGTGTGCCTTATCAAACATTGACAAGCGAAGTTTGTTGTTTCATGATTTCTTATGAATATTAATGGATAAAATGACTCCTTTCAAACAGTGATTTTTTTACTAAGAGGTATGAGTTTCCCTTTTCTACCAGCAGTAGGAAGCAGTGGCTGTGATTGAGGCAGGCTTTGTAGACAAGCTTCACATTAAAAATCTACTCATTCTTTGGTTCGATTTGTTCACATGTCACAAGGGAGTGCAGCTATTTTCCGGCAGGCATTCAACAGACGTGTATTGGAAAGGAAAATTTCTCAAGGGTGGAAAATTTGTATTTATTGTCTTATTTGGTAATAGCTGAATTCATTTCGTAGATGGACTGCAATAATAGATGTGTCAAAACAAAAACAAAAGGAATAGTGTAGTGGGAGTGCTACTTTACCTGGAGGACACGGTATATGTCTACTCCCCAGTCCCAGGAGAGTCTGCCTGCTGCATGTACCGTGTGTAAACCTGTTTTTGTTGCCAATTCCCACGTTTCTAAACTTTGTTACCTTTTCATGCTATTACACGTTTCTGGCTGTCTGTTTACCTGCAGAGTACCATTCATTAGAAAAGTTGATGCTGATGGTTTTATAGACATCAGCATAATTTCTCTCAAAACTATAATAGTTATATTTTTAATGGCTGAAAGTTTACAGGCTGTCCTTTGGTCAAAACTTGTAATGTAATGGTATGGGTAGACAAAAATATAAGTGTACAGTTAGTTGTAACTACTCTCAATCTAGGCTCAAACTCTAAACTCAAATTAAACTCAAATTCCTTCAACACTCAGCTAAGAATTAGCTGGAATTTAATTTCTTTAAATGAATAGTTCGACATTATGGGAAATAAGCTTATTTACCACTCTCATATTTGTAGCTTAGCACATAGGACACATAGGACAAAGGAAAAAGTGGGAAACAGTTGCAGTTTTGGGTGGGGTAATGTGCTGGACTATTTCTTGGCCATGCACAGAATTAAACAAACACAATTTTTACTTGAGCTTTAAAGGGGCTGGTTGGCTGATTTTGTTACCTTTGGGCAGAGTCAGCCTTGGTGTTTCCCCGTTTACACTCTTTACGCTAAGCTATGCTAACCGGCCTCTGGCTCTAGCTCCAAATTTACTGTACAGACATGGCAGTGGCATCAGTCTTCTAATCTAAGTCTCTGCAAGAAAGCGAATAAGCATACTTCCCCAAAATGTCCAACTATTCCTTTTAAGGTTACAGTCACTATTTAAGTGTTGTGTAATTTATTACATTTTTGCCTGCTATTTTTCCAGGTAGCTTCATAAGTGTGATCTCTTTTAAATGCAGTCTCTTTGAAGTGTAAAGGAAATGTCCATTTTACTATAATGGTCTCTCCCTTAGAGGCAGTGTCAAAAACCCATCCCTTAGTGAGCCAACCTCTGAAATAATTAAGACCAGTAGGCCGAGGGGACGCCTCTCACTTCATTAATTTCAGGTTTTAGAAATGATAATTAGTTGGCTTTTTATGTCTGAAGTCCTCCTTCTCTTCCCTTTTCCCTTGCCTGCCATCTCCCTCTTTCTCCCTTTTGTGCCTCCTCCTTTGCTCTCTTTATTCCTAACTCGGTCTTTGTCATCTCCCCACTCCTCCAGTGGTTTGCTTTGATGCTAAGATCAACTTTGACGACAACGCAGAGTTCCGTCAGAAAGCCGTGTTTGCCCTGGACGACATGACTGAGAGCGACCCCACAGAGACGGAGGCAGCCAAGTGGGACCTCAAATATATCGGACTGGATGGAAACATTGCCTGCTTTGGTACGGGAACCAAACCCTGTAACATTCCTGCACACACACAAACACACACACACACACACACACACACACACACCAACCATTAAATGAATTGTCCCATAAGCGAACCCCTCCTGGCATAAGGCTTTAATGCATCTCTTAAGTCACATAAGTGAAAAGCTCGGACACAGTTAAAACTTAGTCAAAGTAAAGGCAGCCTGGGCTCTTCTCCAGTCCACATTAAAAGCAGCTTTCTGAGGACTCCAGAAGGAATGCTGCCGTAACCAATGCGTTCTAATTAGCTATAATCCGCCCAGAAAGTCTCCAGTGAGCCAGATTGTTAGCATTCTCATTAAAGGCCCCCTCTCTTGTCATAAATCAAAGCTTTTACAGTGTACAGCAGCACTAACAGGTGCTCTCGCGTCTTACCCCGTAGCCTCATAAACACATTAGATGTCTGTTAGCACTACCCCCCCACTCCCACACACACACACACACACACACACACAAACGCGCACGCACACACACACACACACCCTACTCTGCATCCCCAGCTCCCAGCCTCTCTTAAAGTAACAACAGCTTTTAAGGCCCTGCAGCTTCCTTGAGAGCTCTGTACGCCACCAAAGTGACAGCTGTTAAAGCGAATTTCCCTTTTATTGAGACTTCGGTCGGGGAGCTTGCCAGGACACAAGTTCAGCTTGGCTAAACCAAATGAGGTAAGACATTTTTGTGCACTTGGCTCCCGCACAACTCAGCAGGGTAGCCGCGCTGGCAGTTGGCTAAATGATGACACAGGCCGCAAAAAAAGCATAGCAGAACCTCCTTTAATCAATGCTCTTTTCTCTGAAGTCGCGAGTCGAGACATAATCAAATTTCTCTGTGTTGCTCGACTTGAAGCATTGAATGTTCCTGATTAGAAGATTTCCAACTGATTCACTTTTTTTAAGTGTGACATTTTTTTCAGCTATTTGCTCTTCTTTGGTTTATAATTCACTGCTGGATTCCTTTATGGGTGTTCTTACAGTACATGTCATCTTTCCTTCAGCGGCTGAAATGTTATTTTAATTAACTCGTGGCTGCTGGCGTCACACTTTCCTTTCAGGGACTTTTGTTTCAATTTCTGGACTTTAGCCTGGACTTAATGGTCAAATTTAGCTTCACTATACCTAATAAATACATTTAATACATTGTTCAGTAGGTCATTATTAGGCTATAGTACCATTAACAATCACTCAACATATAAAATGGGTACACCTGACGCCATAAGTCTCAGGTACCTTCCATCTGGCTAAACATGCTTTTTAGTTATCCTCTGCGTTTCAGTATACATGAACTGACACAGTACATCTTTATAGTGAATGGAGCCGGTTTGGCCATGGCCACATGTGACATCATTTACCTGCATGGAGGAAAGCCAGCTAACTTCCTGGACCTGGGGGGAGGAGTCAAGGAGAGGCAGGTGTACGAGGCCTTTAAGCTGCTCACTGCTGACCCTAAGGTAGGAACAAACTGTTTAAAAAAAGGGATTGTGTGCTTTTGTCTTGGCGAAGCTTGATTGAGTACATAGGTTAAATTGGATTTTAAAGCACATCTTTAAAGAAAAAGTAATAAAAAAAGCTATTTTACCACCTGTTGAATTGTCTTTGATATTGCAGTCATGTGTCTTGTCATAGCATATTCATAAAGCCCTGTCTATCTGGTTAGCGTTTTGTCACTGAGACAACGGCGCTCATTAGACTAGGAACCTTGGCATATGTCCATGTTTCACTGAGGGAAACAGAGTCTGGGAGGCTTTGTGATTATATGCCATCATTTTTAGTTGCAGTGGCATGATAAATTGCTGCTCTGTACTCCGCAATAAAACTCGTCTTTTAAAGACTCATTATCGCACGTGCATCCACACGGATGTACACGCGCGCATATTAACACACAGCACAGGCTCATATGCAACTCCAAATGAAAGGAACATGTACAAATTTCAGTCAAAGCATGCCTCTGAAAGTCTTGCAGCTCAGGATGAGTGGCAGCTTGGGATGTTTTACAAGTGATTCAGCTCTATGTTCAGAAAGCTAATAACTCCAAACTAAACAACATGAGCCTTGTAACGATACCGCAGTGCTGATTGTGTGTTGACAGTCATCACGCCGCTAATTCCCCCGCTGCTGTCACTCCCACATCCCTGGACTGATCTGCGGTTGCCTATGTGTTAGCAGGGCTGGCAGGGCTCGGTGGTATGGAATACAGTAGTAGCATTTGACACCAGTTCTGTCTTCTGCCCTACCTTTTTGTAACCTTCATTTACACATGCTGATTTCACTTGGCAGGAAATGCTTTAAAAAATGTCTTTCATACGTTTCAGTATTAGTGGTGAGGGCCTCGAAATGGTAGCATTTTTAAAGAGTTCTGCCTCATATTTATCGCACAGCAGTGAACAGACCAGTGTTGCGCACCTTTTACAGATGAATGTTAAAAAGCTACCAGCCTTAACACCCCAGCCAGCAGGTGATACATTGCCTCACTCAGATTTCCACTGTGTGTAGATTCTATTTGGTCTCACGTGAATTCAACCCAATGGTCTGTAAGGGATAACAAAAATGAATATGGTGGATAAAAAAGAAATGCGATCAATAGGGCAAAGAGAAAACTACAAAGACTTCACTCTCTCCTGGTATGGGGCCATCATCTATTATTATTGAACCCTTTTAAAATGAGGTGGAGGTTTTTAAAGTCTGCATTCATTGCACTCCCCTCGCAAAAACACTCCCGCGTGGACAAGAGGAGCCTCCTCCACCCTCCTCCTGTTCCTCCTTCTCTTTCTGTCTTGGGCTGATTCCCCAGATCCAGATGGGGGAGTAAGCCTGCTGTCTGTCCCTCCTGCTGCTGTGTATGGAAATAGAGACAGGGAGCTCCACCCTAACAGGGAAAAAAAGTAGAATAGGATTGACATTAAACTGGGTTGGAAGCACCATTAGCATTTCAACCAGGGGAGCTGAGAAACCTGCTCTGATCTGTGGAGGGAATGTTAATCATTTCAAAATAAGAGCGAGTGAGAGAGAGCTACTCATTTGCATCTAGTTTTCTTTTTCTTTTTTTCCTAAAAATTACCACTCTCAAACTCAAAAATATGAGCAGAAATTGAAATTAAAATCACGCCGTAGGCTAGGTGAATGAGGCAAAAATTATTGATTCCATATGTCAGTAAGTTATGGAGAGAGCACTGTTCTGCTCATTTGCTTCAAATATCAAGGCAATCACTGCGTGGCATGGCCTTCAAATATGCAACCCCTTTGTTGACAATTGTTTCACCGTTTGAAGTCCCTGACGGACTGGTTTACTTGCATTTCACATCATTATTGTTCTGCCTTTAAAAAAAAACCCACACATTTCTTCTTCTCTCAGCTAATAGTTTTGACAGCATATGTTATGAGGATGCTTATTTCCACTGGTACTGCATAAAATGAGTTCGATAGCGCCTGCAGGGAAAGGCCATTAATGTTCTGCTGCTTACATGAATATGTGCTTTTCATTAGAGACCACTGTAACTTTTGGCCAGGAAGATTAGAATGGTGCATATGCCGTGGAAAAGACAGAAGCGCATTCAGCGGCCAGGCAGGCAGTAGAGCAGGAAATATCCCGCTGTAATGACGCCATACATTTCCACAAATAACAGGTATTTCGGTGTCTGCCTTCTCTTTCAGTCTTTCTTCCTCAGCCACTTTTACGCTTTTGTCTCCCTCCCTCCATCTTTCTCGCTCTCTCCCTCCCTCTCAGTCTCCGCTTTGATGTCTCAGGCTCATTGTGCTGAGAGGAGTAGAAGTAATGTGAGTGTACTGCTGGCACTGAATAGCAGAGACGGAGTCTGAGATGACAAAGCCTCCTTTTTCTTGTTTTCTCACTTCTCCAGTATCTACCCTTACAGCATTCATTACCTTAAACATTATTATTCTCTGACAGAAAAGGGAAGAGAAAACAGATGAAATGGGGATACAGTATGTGAAGTGGGAACAACACAGGAAAAAAAAGTCAAAATGAAATGATTGGGACAAAAAAGAATCATAAAGCAGTGTGTGTGTGTCTGTGTGTGTGTGGGATGTTATGTAGCTCAGCTGGGCCTACTAGACCATACAGCTTTGTTTGAATTTCGGCCCCCGGCTTTTTAAGCGGGGACATATTTATTTTTCATGCTAAAATAAATAGCTCCACTTTCTTCATATCCACGTATAAAACAGTTTGTTGACAGAATGGCTAAATTTATTGAGGTTTCCCTCACATCACCTGTAGGCACGAAGCAGGAGCCGGCAGCAAATACCAACAGCCAAATAACCCCGTTATTGCCTTGTGCCTGTGCCATAAAGAAAGTGGCAGATGGATGTTTTGTCCAACTCGACATCCATTTTGTTCTTAGGGCTTAAGGCAGTTTTCTATAATTTTTATGGGCTAGAGGAAATTACATTTTTCTAAAACACACCCTTGTTGTTGCTGTGTGTCTGTATAAGGGCCACCACTATATCAAACTATCAATTATCATGGCAAAAAAATGTTTACATCACAATAACATCATTAAAATAATACTCAAAAAGAATCTTAATCTGTTCTTCTAGTAGGGTTGGGCGATATGTTAAAAATTTTCCAACTGGCGATTGCCGATATATTCGTGTGTGTGAGAGTGTGTGCGGCCATGCACAGGGGGCGGGGGAGTCCCCACTGCCCAGACTGACATCCGGGGTCTTTAATGTGAAATCGATTGCACAGTGACCACTAAAGACGGCTTAATTGTCATTTAGTCACTGCCCTGTTTTGTGAAATACTCCTCGGAAATCAGTGCAACAAGAACGTGCATAATATGGCCCAACTCCAGCTGCCAATTCCTATTCGCGCACCAAGTTGAATTCTCGAGGAGGCAGACCATTAAATTAGCAAAATAAAATGACAAAAAACAGCCAACGAATCGCCCAAATAAAACAGCCGGCGATGGACTCAGCCAATCGCCAATAGCCCATATATTCGTCCAATCGCTGAGCCCTATTTTATAATGTTTTAGCATCTTTTTTGGCCAAATTCAAAAGCACATCTTCCATCTTTAGTACAAATGCATAATCCTACACTTACTATATATACTATATAACGTTTTTCCAATATAACCACACCTATTATATTTTAAGTCTATCCAAACCACCAAACTTAACATCTTTAAAATATGCATTCAGTTATTAACCATATAAAGCAGTTTTCTGGTAAAAGTACCCCGGGAGATCGGAGAGACAGTGTGTTGTATGAATGCATGTGTGAACATCTGTGCTGGTGTGTGTGTGTGTGTGTGTGTGTGTGTGTGTGTGTGTGTGTGTGTGTGTGTGTGTGTGTGTGTGAGTGAGAGAGAAAGCATGCCTGGTGAACATCACATGAACTTTATGCTTGGCTTTCACTTAGCAATCTTACATTGATCAACCAAACGTAATATAAACTAAAGTGCTACAACTTATTTGTGCTATCTTGCAGAGTAGTGGGGTGACAATGATGATCATTTGTGAGGTCAGCTGTGTCTGCTGGCTATCAGCTTTGTGTTTCTATTCACAAACACCAAAATCTCTGTCCTTTTTAGAGTCCAAACTATTCCATCTACACTGAGTGAACTGTTTTTGAGGGTGGATAAAGTCTGTCCCTCTCAGAATAACGTTTTGTTCTACTGACATTGTTGGCAGAGAGCCAGTCACATTTCCATTGTTCCATTGAATGTTCTGCCTCCTGCTCAGTGCTTCTGTGTGTCTGAGTGCAAAAAGTAAAATGCGATGGAGGAAGAACAAAAATATAATGTAAGAAAAGAAAGGGCAAATAAAAATAGAGCAAATTTTTAAAAGTCAAGTGGCAATTGTGCTGCCTTTTACCATTTCCTGATGAAATTATCAGTTTGATCATCAAACTGGCATATCGTGACACCCCTAGTCTGCGTGCATACATACGATACAGTAAATGATTCTGTGTAAAAGCTTGCACGTACGTCTGTGTGTTTTCTTTCTCGGCTCTTACCTGTAGGCTTGCTGCATGCTGCTATAGTTCGCCGTGCTGCTGCGTTGTTTAAGGCGAAGCAGGCACGCAAAGTGAGGAGGCTGCGCTCGGAGGTGAAAGAGGCACAGATTGGCACATTAGCATTAGTTCAGCTGGGTGACCCACCTCCCGTGCAAATATGGAGGTTAATGTTGTTGAATCATGCTGTTGATCATGAAACATCTTTTCTGATCTCCTGATTTCCTGTGAGTGTGTGTGTGTGTCTGCATTTTTACCCCCCCGTTTGTGTGGGATTATTGTGCATGTCCCCAGTGCTTCAGCCCCCATTGCCCTCAAGCAACACTACATACTATTTTCCTTCTTTCCAGCTCAGTGGCTCTGCTTTAACTCACCTGTGGTCCCCCTTTAACCACTTTCCTCCTTGTTGCAGTGACATTCCTGAGCCCGGCCAACACCAAGTCCCATCTCCCCCTCCACAGGGGACACACCAATACTAGCTTTCACTGTCTTCTGTTTCCTGTGAAAGCATCTTTATTGGTATTATTCAGCACTACTTACGTGATGATACATACCTGGACATTTAAAGCGGTGCCCCAGTGTGTCTTCCTGCCAGTCTGTCATCTCACTATTTCCTTTTGTGGTTCCTTCCTCTCCTTTTCTCTCTGCTTCTTTGTATCTCTCTTTTCTTCCCTGTAGCCTTTCATCTAGCTAAATCCTGTTAAACTCAATGTGAGGAGCTCCCCTCAGTTTCATGCCTGCTAGCTAAATCCTGCAGGAGCCCAGTCACTGCCTTTCGCATCCCCATATGGAGATGTCTGAGCTCATTTCTAATGTGCTTCAACATGTATGTATGGAGTCACAGAAAGGCAGTGGCTCCGGTCCAAGCCAGGTGAGCCAGAGAAATGTGTCGTGAAAAGCGCCCCATCCTGTCTTCAGGCTGCACAGGAAAGAAGGAAAAGAGGCCTATTTTACAGGGCTGTGTCCTTAGGGTGTTAGAGCACGTGACTGTGATGGAAATCACACATCTCATTCAGTCACTGTGCAGAAACGCAAATAGGTGCGAGTACACACTTGTATTGTTGCACCCACATCATACACACATCTGCACACACATGCAGTCCTCCAGGGACCCCAACAACTTTTAATCACAAGAGTCACCTGTGATGTGAGAGTCCCATGGTGTGTTATTTTAGAAGGAAAGAAATCACCTTTCCGCCTGGAGCCGAGGGCCTGTGGGAGATGCTGGTTCCCTGTGTTATAAGCAAAAGCAATGCAAAGCCGTTGAGAAAAGGAGAGAAAGGAGAAAACAAGCTAGCACAGTAATGGAGTTCAATCCCAGTGCGCAGAATATTACACAAGTACTAAATAGGGGGCCAGCCATGGAGGGACGAGTACTTAGTCCAGCCAACACAGTGAGGCTGCCATATTGAGGCCAGGCCACAGAGTGAACATTGTTTGGAACAGTCGGACAGCGAGGGGGTTTGTGTGCTTTAAGGGAGAAGTGGCTCTCCGGGTGATGTATTTCTTTTTTTTTTCAGTTATATGCCGTGCAGGTCATTGTATTGGTTTGCCATTATAAGAGAAAGGCACTACCTCATGTAATGGTTTTCCTGCAGATTTGCTTACAGTGCATTAAAATCCTGCTTTAGTGACAGATATAGGGTTGGGTTTTTGTCTATCATGGGACCTTGTCTGCTCTAGTACGTTTAAAATCACTGCAGCAATGTGGGAAGCTGATGTTATAGGCTAAACCCTCTGTTAGTCCTTGAAAGGTATTCACCATGAGCCAGACGCAATGTAATTGGTTTGTGAGCACATACACATTGACACTCTCCCAGCTCAATATATTAATGTGTGGGTTTTTTTTCTCATTTGAGCATATAGCTTGTGTGTGTGTGTGTGTGTGTGTGTGTGTGTGTGTGTGTGTGTGTGTTTGTGTGTGTGTGTATAGGTGTAGGTTTCAAGGCTGCCCATTGAAAGTCTCTACAATATGGGTCAAAACTCAGTTGTGCAGACTTGGTCAAGCATGCACCTATAGAGTGACGTGTATATAAAGATGTTTCCTCATTGCTCCCTTAATTTGATTGCTCTGCTCTGTAGTCTTTCAGCATTCCACATTATTGGTCATTAGCTCAGTTAGGTTTAATTAATACAGCATTGCAAATGAATGCTCGCTTAATTAATTTCTCTATGTAATAATACCATCCACTCCCAACTCTTGCTGTCTGTTCCTCTTCCTCTTCCAAAGTGTTACATTGTGACCATGTCACAATCAACATTTAGTTTATCTTAATCAGGGTCACAGCAGTCTCAAAAAACAAGCCTATTATGGTCTACCTCATAAGCGTGCCATGCCACCAGGAACAAGATAACAACTCGAAACACACCTCAAAGCTGTAAAAAAAAAAACGTTTTTAGTGAAGAGTGAATGTGAAGGACATCTCAAACTGACTCATGGCCTGCTCAGTCTTCAGAGCTCAACCCTGCAGAACTTGTGCTGAGCAAAGTGGACAGAAGAGTTGAATCAACTCAACCTACAAGTGCACACATCTTTGGAAAAAGCTGCATAAGAGCTGGAAAGACATGTCAAGTGATTTCATGCCAAAAACTGAATGCCTTGTGAGGCAGTTACTAATGTAATGTGTGGTTATGTGGTGCTATTTAGAGAACGTTGCTATGATACTTTTGGTTTGTATATTGTATACTGAATCTTTTGATGTCAAATTGTTTCAGTTATTTAGCAGGTTTACTCAAACTTTTGACTGCACTGTACATGTAAAATATATTTCAGTAACATATAAATGCAAAATAGCCTAAATTATTACATGATTTGGCAAGTATTTTAAATACATAAAGAGAGAGAAAACATTGCAAGAGCAAGAGAGAGAGACATACAGAGCACACAAGTGGGCAAGCAAGAATGATTCGGCTGCAGAGTCGTGCATGTGTGTAGGATGAATTGAGACACGTTAAAGATTTGCATTTTAATCAATTTGCATTTCCAATTTCATGGGCCCCTTTGGGCTTGGCCAGAGTTACAGACCTCTAACTTGAATGCTTGAATCACATGTGACGGGACAACAGCACTCGCTTATTATCTTTCACACATATGGCACCCACTGACATGTATACACACGTTCCCCATCGCCTAAACTCTTGAACCCAAACTCTGAAAATAAATCATCCTAACACATCTGTACACTGTCATGGACCAAATAACAAGTGCATACACGTGTCATGAATTTGGGCAAAAATGTACACTTTGCACATAAGGAGGAAGGTTCAAGCCATAAGTGAAGGACAAATGGGGTTGTCATACTCCATACATTCTCCCTCTCATTCCTCTTGTGAAGGTTAATTTGAGGAAGTGAAGGAATTGTCCAGAGATGCAGCATGGAGCTGATGACTTGTCAGATTGATTTGCCCTTCAGGGAACTAATGCCTTGTCTGTCTCCTTCTCCATTTCATCTGGGTTAGGACAGCACAGCATGCTTTTAAAGACTCATGTCATTTTCCACTGCAGCCTCAGTAGACAACACTATTACTTAACCATCTTGTATGCATAAAGACTATGGATTGCTAATGTGTTCACCTCATCCCAGCACCTTGTCTTGGCACCAGTTTGTCCCCTGTTGATTCTCTCTCTCACTCTGTCACACACACACACACACAGTGAGAGAGAGAGAGAGAGAGAGACGGGTCCCATGGGCATGTCTGATTGAGCTTTCTCCTGTCTGCTATTCCTCATCCGTGGGAAATCAATAGAGGATCTGGGATTGGAGCTCGGGCTAATTGAGCTCTGCTCTCTCTGTTCTCTTATTGCTGCCAGGAGCATTTTGTCATCGCAGCACCTGGTTCACACCATGGGGCCAGGGGGAGCCAGCCAGCGATCAGATAGGGCCTTTGGATGCCACAGGGAGGGGAGCTGCGCGTGATTGAGCGACCTTGTGAAGTCGAGCACTCGGAGGAAGGGCATAGCAAAGAAGGGCTTCATTTATTCTCATGTGCCTCTATAGGAGCTGCTTGATGTTTCTTCCTCTTTACCTCATGATAGAGAAAATAGAAACACATCTTCTGTTGCACAGTTTAGGAGGTCTGAATTGTTACAGTAGTGATTATCACTCTGGGTTTCATGTAACTCGACTCTCGTCACTTTTTTACTTGCTGCAGTGAGGCAGGTCCTTGCTAGAACACTGCATAATAGTCATTGCATCCATTTGCATGTATTTCACATCCCACTGAGACGTCCAGAGAATAAATTAAAATTAACTTAAACCATTGTTTTGGCAGTATCACAAACCCACGATTCTCTCCAGCTATAAATATCATGCAATGAGCGCAGCGGTTCGGCTGTGTTTACACTTCACACATGGTTTCAACATAGTCATGGATCAGTAACCCACAATAATGCCTCATATTAGATGTGGCATGCTGTTGCTAGCCAGTGTTATCCTTACAAACTGCTTTTCTACTCGTTTCGGTATTATAAATGGAGGTTCCTTCCATCCGAACCATCTGCCGTCATCGCTCCACCCTTTGCCACCATTCCAGTTCTCCATCTCTCCATCTGTCCATGTTCCAAGACTTGAGGGAGTATCACAATCACAGACAGCCATGTCCAGTGCTGAGAGACAATGCTGCAGAAGTGTGACTGTTAGACCTCCCTCATTTCATGCTCCCCTGGCGCTTATGTGTGCACATGCAGGGGGATTATGCGAGGCCATTCAAACACCCATTTGATGAGATCATTCGTGCTCTCCGAGCCATGTACTGACACCACAAACACTGTGCCCTTTCCTGTCCTCTAGGGCTATTGATGTGAGTGATATTTTTTAAGTCGCTTGTCGAGGTTAAGCTTGCGTCATTGAAACACAGGTTAATTGCAGCGATAACTGTTGAATGTTGTTGTAAATGAATTAGCAGAGGAAAAAAACGATAGCCAACAAACTAACAATCTGCAAAAAGCCTTGAAAGTGTATTTTTTCCATCCCTCTTTGACTGGAGGTGGTCAAAGTGCACCTCACATCATTAACTGCAGTATGAGTCACTATAAAACACACGATTCACAAGAGACACATGTAGAACAGTGCTAATGCAGTAATACCTACGTATATTAGCAGATATTTAGTTAAATACACTCTGAAATTAACAATCTGTCATGTCATGAGGTTTTTACTTCTAGAGCTCAGATTTTGTAAAGACTGGGAATTATATGGCATTACACAACAGGACTGTCATCCTGTGGCAAACTCAGAAAACAGAGCATCATAGTATTAAACCAGAGCTCAGATCTACTTTTGCATCATATAGGCTATTGACGATTGAAAGGACAATTAATAATAGCTGATGCTACTGCCAGCTTACTTGTAAAGGGGTGCTCCAGCGATTTTAGTATTGTACTTCCATAAAGTTGGGTAACTCACAAAAAAAGAATCGTCAAAATTGAAGCATCAGAGGCCGAGATATCCTGCCTTTTGGCACCTAGTATGGGTCAAACTCCAAAAACTTTTACCATTCTGATAATGCAACTCAATAGCGTCTTTCATTGGACAGGGTTATTTTTCCGAGTTTTGGAAAGCTCCTCCAGAGCTACAGAGACATAAGTGTTTTCACAGTTTGAGTAGCACTCCCCATGACAAGTAAACTGAACTCTATGTGTAAAATCAGTGGAGTGCCCCTTAATTTTAATTTTATCAAACAGTCTGAAAATAATAGACAATTGCCCAACCTTATTGGCAACAGATGACACTCACAAAAGAGGGACAGAAAACTGCAGCTAAATGCTGCTGTCATGCTAGTAGGCTAATATCGACAAAGCCCAAATAAACCTGCACTATTTTCTTTGACTGTGTAAATGTATTACTGCTTACAACACAGACATAACTTTATTGTAACCATACCCAGACAAATAATGTAAATATTTTTGATTTTGCTTGGAAGATGATGAAAACAGATTGTGTTATAACTTGGAAATTAGTCTAAACCTCTCAAATCGATTCAAATATTGCATATTATGAGGTCAGTAATAGAGGACATTACTTGAGTGTAGAGATTAAAGTGAGCATTGATGCTATTTTACAAACAGCAATGAGGATAGATGGCTCATTTTACGATTAGGTTGGATCGTTTTGTGTTGTGTGTGTGTATCTGTGGCTGCTGGGTGAGCATATTTAATCTGCAGCGTCTGTGCATGCATCCAGTTGTTTGCTTGTTTCTGTCTGTACACTATATGTGTATTGTGTGTAGACTCCTAAAGCTTGTGTTTGTTCCAACACGGCCCTAGGCTCCTAACGACTCACATTAACCTTCTGATTTTAGTCAGACCCAGCTCTCAAATCCAACAGCCCTCCTGCCCTCTCTCTTGTTGCAACCCCCTGGGTTCTGGGGAGGGTCATGGGTTGAGACACTGGCTCCTCTCTACCAGATCCTCTTTGCTATCCACCTCCATAACATCCTCAGTATGACACTTGCAAGGGCAGCAGCAGTAGTGTTTTGCTTCATCCAATGTTTTAACATCTTTGTCCACTCTTAAAAATGAGACCAAAAGTGAAATTAAGATCTTCTCACTTGAATTAGCAGAATCTTGCATAATATTCAATAGACAGCCAGCAAATTACATAATTATCAAAATCCCAAAGACACTGGCTCCTAAAATATGCCTTCTTTTCTACCAACTGTGTAGCCTACTGAGCAAGCATTCACAAATATACTTTGTGTGTTTAAATGTCCTGTCTCTACCTTGTCGTCGTGTTTCAGGTATTTGTTGCTTTGTATGGTGAGACATGCCGGCAGCAGTACAGCGAGAGATTATTGTCAGTGTAATTGGCTTTTCCAGGCCTGATTTGATACGAGCCTCTTGTCTGATCCACGCACTTCTTTATTATCGAGCGTAATGGAAAGACGTTGAGGCTCACATGAAACGTTCGCCTCATCGTGTCTCCAGAGAAATCGCCTCTATCTGTTTTTTGTTTTTTTTTATGCTCAGGGTCAGGATAGAAAGCAGTGTATCTGTGTGAAGACGATGCACTCACAGCATACACACATACACAGAAACAGATACATATTAGCATTATACATATACTGCAGACAAAAGAAGGAAAATGGTCTTGAATTTTGAAATCAAATATTATATACCTTATATTTACAGCCTGTATACAACAGTCTATGCATTTAAACATTCATAAATATGCAATAATTTAACAAGGGTTTATACTTATCTGCATTATCTGTGTTCATCCATTTTGTATCACTTCACATTTCCCTTATCCAGATCTTATTGTCTCTGCAATCCTGATAAGTGACAGCCGGTGGGAAGAATTTGGTATCAGATTGTATGATCCAGTTCAGTCCCTAGTACGCTGTCCAAGCTGACATGTCTGCTGCTGCAGCAGTCTGCCTTGTTCACCAAGCGGCAAAAGCAATGTAGAACACGGCTCTCCTACACTATTATCTCAGTCGATATCTGCTACTGCCAGAGGAGGACACAGATGGACAATAGTTTTGTAATGGGAAAACTGAGAAGTACTGTAATGGAAGGGAGAAGATTGTTATGCAGCAGACATAGTTTGTAGAATCATCTTCTTCTTTTTCTTCTTGTTCAAGCTAAACATATACCTAGATCTTCCTTTGCTTCATTTGCTAAAATGTATTGGCCTTGGTTAAGACAACATTCACACCTTCCAAATACTTTCTCTACATTTTTACAGAATTTCTATCATGTCCCCGTCATTTCCTGTTATTCCTTGCCATTCTAGTATGGTTATGAGTGATATGACAGTTGCTTCATAGAGGTTTGGTTGCCAAGACAACAACCAGATTTATTTTTAAGCACTATAACACACAATATCAGTACTCTGAATTATCAGTACATTTTTGATAAAGGTAAATAGCTGAGATTTGTGAAGATCACAGTTTGGACTAGTGCACCCATTGTAAAAATGTTCTTTCACCTTAATGGATTCTTAATGAATCCTGGTGGATGCGATTGTTAAAGAAGTTCTAGTTTCCTTTTTGATATCCACTTCAGTCCAATTTTGTAACATCTACTGCTCACTGTCCCTTTTGATATGGTTTGATTCAATCAAGAGGGAACAGTAAACTTTCAGCTGAAGGCACAGCAGCTCCAGTAGGAAAACATCTGGTTATATTGTAACCTTGGTTGTCTGAGGGTAATGCCGTGCTAGCACAGGTTTCTTTTAGCTAAACTGTAGGATGTCCATGTGTTTGAAAGAAGTATCCGCGCACCCTTACCGCTATTTGACAGAGAACAGCAAGTGACTGATAAGTTCTACGACATGTTGGTATTTTCCTGGCCTGCAAATGGAGTGGGACAACAAGATGGGATTTGTTTGCAAATATGGTGGTACTTGGTGAGGTGTTGGTGTTTTGGTGTAAACTGAGTCTTTGACATTCTGAGACTTAAGAGTTCAAGGATGTCTGTTTTCAGTGTAATGTCCCTCAGTTGATAATATGGTTAGTGTACAAAATGTGGGACAAAATTGATAGCAATTACAAAAACAAATGAATAATGTAATTAAACTCATTGATAAGGCAGATAATGCATTTAAATCTTTATCTGTCATCTACAACTGCATGCAAGCCTTATGAAAGTCCTCCCTTTCAGCTGATAAAATCCTTCTAGCCTGATCTGAAGACAACAGTGCTGGTGCAGGTATTCCTTCTGCAACCTCTGTTCGAGTTGCAGTTTTAAAAATTTGAAAATCAGTCAGTCATCATATTGAATGGTCATATTTTAAGTGTTTTCACTGGTTGAACAATTTGGGAAAAAATCGAATTGCATTATTTCTTAACAATATCGCATTTGCCAATTAAATTGTGATTATTTCCTATAAATTAAATTATAAGTCTGGATTTCTAGTCAACTTTAAACAAGATTGTACCGAGCAAAATCACCACCAGACCTGGTTTCTTCTACTAATGGAATCATATATTGATGAGGCAACTAGTTGTCACATCGGTAGCTAGAAGAGCGCTCTTCACTGTAGCTGCTTGAGCAAACATTACCTTCACAGCTCACAATCGCAAAGGTCCAGACTTAGATCTTTTAAGGTGATAAGTTCAAAACGATGATATGATGCATTGCCAAGTGTAAATAGCACAGACACAGCCTTCAGAGAGAATGTTAACCAGGCAACAGCCAAGATTTTTTTTTTTTTGTGAGTTATAATTAAAATTGCAGTTCTTGCAATTTGAAAAATTCAGTTTTTGAATTTGCAATTTTGATATAAAAATAATGTAATCTAATAATTTAGCTCAAACTGTTCATAATACTCTTCATGGTGCCCAAGAGTATGTTAAATGAGACCCATTATGCTTTTCTTTAGTTTCTGTCATATATATATATAATGTTATAATGTTAGATGTTCTCATTAAACATGGCCATAGTTTCAAATAAAGAGGTTAAAGGTATGTAAAAGTAATCCCTGTGAGCAAAATGCTCAGGCTTCAGACTGCTCTGGATACTAGGTTACCAACGTTTTTTTCTACTTTCGCGGATTTCTTTATATGGTCATCTGCTCTAGGCACAGCACGTAGTATTATAGGCATTTAATGTACTCCAGCATACAAATAACAGACGGTGCAGGGAGATACTATGCAGTCGTTTGGCGACAGCAGAATAACATGTTACTAGTGATATGTTACCTTTGGATTTTCTTGACAGCAGACGTTTTCCACTTCAGTCAGCATTTTAGTGCATTTCCCACATGTATACCTATTAACAGGGGCATAAATCAAATTTTTTTTTTATACGGCTTGTGATTGAAAGACCGTCTAGCGTTATGTTCCACAATAAGCAGATAATGATCGTAATATTTACCAAACCGAGACGTCCTGCTGTAATCTTTGTTGCTGCGGATGTTTGTGCTGTCCACTTTTATATTCCAGATTGGATTTGGGCTCGAACACGTACGGATGGATTTGAGAAGTTGCCATTCCCACTCAAGAATGAAAAATTATGTTACTTAGTACATTTACAGTTAGCTTTCGGAACCTCCACGCCAGCAAGCGTATGAGGTGGTGCTGGGTGCTGCTGCCCCTCGGCAGGCATCCGGGAAGTTGGCCAATCAGAAGAAAGTGGGCTTTGAGGGAGGAGGGCCTTAAAGAGACAGGAGCTTGTTTCAGACAGAGGATGAACTGAGGGGCTGCATAAAAGGCCAGTATAAGATAAATAAGGATATTTTTTTAACTGTAAATCATGCAAAGCTACTCTAGCTACTCTAGTGGAGTCCCAGAATAAAAATATAGAGCTGGAAATGAGCATAATAGGTCCCCTCTAAAATTTCACTTTTGGATGGCTCTCTAAGTCTTAACAACAGGTTGTAAGCCAAGTTGATTGACCATTCAGGTAGTTGCCATTAGTGCCTAAAAATAGTTTAGAAAAAGGATGGGTTATTTTTTTTCTTTAGTTGCCATAAATGTTGTCCAAATAGTTGTTTTTCATACTAGGAAGGCAGCATCACTCAGACTCAGTCTATAGACTGCAGCAGGTTGACTTGAATTTGCTCCTTCTCCCTGTCTCTCCTCCTTCCTTTTTCCCCCATACTTGCCTTTTGCACTGTGTTTGATTATTTCCTTATTCCTACAACCGGCTCTATCATTTGTAATAGCCTTATGACATTCTCCTTTTTTTTCCTTTTAGATCCAGAGTGTCTTTTTTTTTTACTAGTAGCAAGCATGGGAATGGCTGAAATAGTGTGTTGAGAAAGGAGATGAGTAGAAGAGCACTGACAGAGAGGGAGTGAGTGAGAGAGTTGTGTTGAAAAGAGCGATAAAGAAAGGAAAATGAGAGAGTGCAGAGGGTGAGGAGAGAGGGAGGAAACGGGTGTAGAGAGCTGTAAAATGGGTGGAGGAGTGGGGGTGGGAGGGGGTTCTAGCAGTGATTACATTGTCCATCAGGCCACAGGACGGCCTGCATCAGCCCACAGGATTGATGTTTGACAGAATAATTAGAAAACTGTCTCAGCCTGTAATCACTGGAGCTCATCTTGCCGGAGAAGACTTCCATTCGCTTTCTGCCACACATGCACCCACACACACACACACACACACACACACACAAACAGGCTAGTCCGAGCCATCCGTGGTTGACTGGTATATGGGACAGTGGTTTGATAGAGTGGTAAGATGAGGGTGTCCCTGTTTATTCTTGAGGAACTGAAAGAGTTTATCTGCAGAGGTGGAGATTGGAGGCAAGTGTGGCACCTCGCTCACTGGTTCACTGAAGACAGGAGTAAAGCGCATGCTGGTGATTTTAAAGGTGCTTGAGGTAGGGTTTATGGACTGGAAAAAAAATGAATTAAGTAGAGTTTTACTACAGTGGGTGGCAGAATGAATGAGATGTGGGACCAAAGACCCCCTTAACCCCACTTTGGCTCTTTCAGTGCTGTTGTGTGTGCTAGAGGAGCAAGAGGACTGTATAGACGTGGTTCCTTGGCATGCTAGTCAAAGTCTTAGTTAAAATGTTAAACCACATAGGATACATGCAGCCAATATACTGAACAGTGAAACGCTCCCTCGCAGCGGAGAATAACCTCTAATGTCCATCACACACGTTTCACAAATACAATTCAGTTTTGACATAGCTGTGGGTTATAACCTCCAGAGGAAACTTTTACAGTGTTAACAACAAGTTTCCTTAAAGTAATGATTGTATTGTTGTCAATCTAGTGCTTCTATACCAACAATTCATGCTGAGTCGAGCAGACGTACTGCATCTCTGTTTTAATAGACACAAGTGTGAGATGGAATATCTGCATACAGTGAACCAAACTGAGCAGCCATAGGAATACGTCTTGAACATTGAGATTGAAAGTTCATTCATGACCTTGTGGAAACAGTAATTGACTAAACAGTCTCACCATCCATTTAGTAGCTGCTCTGGAGCTTTCAATCATACAATCAAACAATTTTCCTAAGCAGATGGAGTTGCCCACTTCTCATGGAATTGAAGTTAAGTTACATTGTTCCTGTCCATGTTGGCTTACAAATTAAGATTGCAAGTTAATTCTTGATCTTGGAACCAGTAGTTGACAAAATCACGTACAATAATCACAAAAATATATGTATATATACAAACATTCCTACAATATCTAACTATTGCATTCATATAGGCTAACAGGTCAAAAAGGTGTGTTCGATGCTTCAGTGATGTGAACAGGTCTGGCAAAAATAGGCCACAAGCATGAAGGCGTCGAAGCTGTGAAGAAAAAGATGTAGCTGAACTCAATGACCTTGAAACACAGTAAAATAACTCCATATTGGATCTGCCACACACAAGCTTGATGGAACATGTCTAAACTATGTTTGGTAGCCATTAGGCATAAGAAGACCGTACCGCAAAGCCTAAACAAATGTCACATTCCCGTTTTGTCCTCCTGATGTCTCCTCCTGGGTTTTTTAAACTTACAAGGAAGCTTCTTGTGGTGGACTCAGCAAGCAGGTATCTTTGCTTTGTTTTGGAAACATTTCAAGCTGGTATTGGTAAGGTTTATATATAGATGATATATTCATGGTGTGGTCAGTGTTGTAAAACACAGCTACCGGGACATTTACTCTATACATTCTGCTATTGAATGACGTTGATCAGGTTGATTCAGGTTGTACTTGTTTGTTGAAAGTAGTTGTTGGATGAAGTTTCCAACTTTTGAGTTCTACCCATCCTACCCCAACACCACATTTGGTGTAATCAAAACATCATTTCAGTCGCCATTCACCAGGAAGGGCAGAAATGTGTGGATTTTTGTTTTAAATAGGTTCCAACCAATGAATTAGCTGGTTATATTATTGTTTTTTTTGGCATTTTAAGATTTTGTACACCTGATTTTACTGTGTTCTTTTAGCATGTAACCCTGACCAAGATAAGGGACTCAAAAATGGAAGGATGGATTATTTATCTCACTGGGACTAACCTGTTGTGTACCAAGTCCATTGTTTGACCAGCGTGAAGGTACAGCTTTCAAACGTCCACAAGAAATCAGTTAAACTACTGCAGGTCTGAGGTCTTCATTAGGATAATACCCTCAGCCTGCACCTGCAGTTCAAAGGTCACATCATTTGTCCACCTTATATGCCCTTCCTGACATGGAGCAAGCCCCTAGATGAGACCTCCATCGATCTGGAATCTACTCAGCCTCTTCCTTTTCCTCCTGAGGCTTTTATTGGTTTCTCTGATCCCTCTAATACCTGAGCAAACCCTTAATGGCTAATTGATATGCTGCTCTGTTCTCCAGAGCTCCATCAAAAGTCTGCAGGGCAAAATGTCAGCCTTGCAGCCATTGGACGCCCCCCTCCCCTGAAAGACAACTAAAAATCCTTCGTATTTGCATATGAGAGCGGACCACTTGGGAAAATTGTATGTAACAGCTCCCACTGCAGCAAGAAGGTATGGGGTAAGCGCGCTAACATGCCCAATCATTGTACGTATCCATGTCTGGCTTTTTGAAAATTAAACCCTCATTGTGCCCATCTGTTTCGACCAGGTTTGGGTGTTTCTGGCAATTTAGCACGCGTTTACCCAGACCTTGCAGGACCCACAGGGGTTGAACGTGAGGGAAGGAGAGAAGGCTGGAGTGGAGAGCGAAATATGTCTGTTCTATCAATCTCTAAATTACTCATTTAGCTGGAACTGAGTGGCATCGAAAAACAATAAATGCCTCTAAATAACTGCTGTGATTCGGCCATTGACGAGGAGGAAAAACAAATCACTGGTCTTACAGTATATAGGCTTGGAGGAAGGTTGAGAATGACATATGAAGATAACCTCCCATTCATCGGAATTATAGCTGTCTGAGGTTATTCCAGCTTTGCCAAACAAAAACTACTAATTCTACCCTACTAAGTATGTTTTTTGTTTTGTCTGTTGTTGGCCATAATGTAACGTATGTCATTGCTATGTACGTTTGCCTGATTTCACATGGTGAAATCTTACACTAGACGATTGTCATCTGCTTGTTCTTGCTTAATTGGCTGCTGATGCATTCTCTCACAGCTTGGAAGAGCCCCTAAGGCAGTGTATGTTGTTACAACCCGGCCTAAGGGAAACCCTGGCGCAACATGAAAAATGAGACTCCCCTCTTCCCAGCTCCCAAGAACCACCAGCAACAAAGGATTTGTAGCTCTTTTAAACGTTTATTTAAATATTAAAGGGAACTAAAGTCGAGCACCCTAAACTTACCTACTCAAATAAGAGAAACAAAAAGACAAGTCACTAACCTAACTCCTAATCGAAAACAGGAGAAAAGGGGGTTAAACAAAAATGCTACCCACCCCTACCGAACCTGGGCTGTTACATCAATTAGCAGATCTATTACATTTCACACAGAAATATTGGCTGGAAGTGGAGAGAGGAGAGCCTGCAGGAGCTCGGGGAAGTTGGCCTTATAAACTGCAAGCTTGGAGGCTGGAACCAATCAGCTCCCGGGAACAACCTACACACTCACACAGTCAATCATTCACTGAGCCAATCAGCCAAGTTCACCTGCAGCCCATCACACACAGGCACCACAGCAGAGAGAAAGGGATAGAAAAAGATCCACAACACATGTACAGAGAAGATTAGAGCAAGTACACAAATACGTAGAAAATGTTCATATGTACATACATACCTCAGGGTCGCAACAATGTTCACGTGTATTCTTAGGAAACTGTTGCATTGTTGTCACAACCTGGCTGTTAAGGATGACAAAGTGGGAGACACACCATTTCAGAGATTAGATAAAGTAATTTATTTCACAAAACTAACTAAACTGTAACATAACCGAACATCAAAAGGCATGGGATGTGTACATTCGTGGTGTCAATAATGTAGGCTGTTCACGGAGGGTGAGAGTGGTGTGTGAATGTTGTAAAGTGCATGAAATAAATAAAAGGGAACCGGGGAGGAACTAACACCGCCACATAACCTAAGGGGTGCCTGCAGGGAGGGAGAGAGAGAAACAGAACCTAGATTTTATCGACAGGTAACACCCAGGTGTTCAAAGGGTACTGATGACCAACATGTCAGCCAAACAGTGAGTTGAATTGTAAGAACACCGCTGAACAGGCAACAGCAGGCGTCGCCACAATGGTGTTGCTTTAAGATTCTTTCAATAGGCGTTGAGGTGAAAATTGCTGGTATGCCACTTACTGGGGTGGGGAGTGAGGTGAAGAAGTAAGACTGGAGATTTTCTGTAAACACACATAGCCTTCCCTGTTAACTTGTCAAAGAGCAATTAGTGCTTTCACATAGATATGACTAAATTGTTTTCTTATGTCTGCACTGTGAACATGCAGAGCATAGTCTAATTGGATATTATTATGGGGAAATCAGGCTTTAGACCAGATTTAACCTGAAGCAAAAATTATAACAACTTTGAATCAGTATATTTCTCATTATAATTTCTCTCCATTTGACTTTTTTTTAAACCATGAGATGACTTTGTGCTCACTTTAATAGAATCACAAAGGAAATCTTTATTACCTTTTGAATACTTGTGGTCAAATTAGCTTTAGGTGGCTACTGTTTTTGTAGCAGTTGACCATGGCTACACCCATTGTATACAGGATCTTGCTCTGTGGCCTGACTCCTCCTACACAAGTTAAATGCTAAGTTGTTTATCCATTAGTGGAATGCTCTTCACCAAAGGTGAGTGGATGGCCTGCACATTTAGACATGCAAATGGTGGGGAGGTGACAAACAAAGAGGGCTGGGGCGATGATTTGCCTTGCAAAGCACACCCATCTGCCCTTTCAATGGCTCATTGGCTCCCAAGATCAGGTGCAATCTGAACTGGAATCATTTGGATAATTGACCTTCTGTGTGCATACATTAGAATAAATTAATTTTGATTGGCCGTGCAGCATTAGGAACAAAGCGGGAAATGTTGGCTCTTTTATATTCAGCTGCTGGTTTGTTGTACCCAGTCTCCGAGGTGATTATGTATGCCATTCCCCAACTATTATGCATTTCTTCAGTTTAATAAAATCATTTTTGCTTTGAGCAGAGTAGAGCACAACACAGCAAGACACGGAACCATACTCAACTTTTCAGGTAAAGCTTCAGTCTGACTTAGCAACAAAAAGTATCCACACGAATCTGTGTGGGTGCACTTTCAGGTGAGTGGGTGGGATTTTGTATATAAATCTATGTATCTTTTCCCATGTAAACATGCTGAAGCGGAGTATTATTGCCTGCCTCATAAGGCTTCTTGTCCTCCCTGGTTTTTCCCATCTCCATAAGTGACCTTGCTATTCCAATGAAAGTGCACACCAGGCCCGTGCGGCCCTGTATGTCTCATTGCTGCCTGATGGACAGCCATTAACCCTTGGTGAAAAGGTTGAGGAATATTTATGTCTGCCTGTCAGCAGTGACACGACACCCTCTGGGGATGAATAATATGCCTGCCCTACACTGGCTCCAATTGTTGAGTCCAATTCACAGCAAAGTGGTTTGTGTGTGCATGTTGGTGTGTGTGCCTGCTGATACGTTTACAGTCTGTGTGTGTGTGTGTGTGTGTGTACGTTGGTGCGTGTACAATAAGTTGTGTGTGGGATCAGGGGCATTCTGATACCCTGAGATGAGCAGCAGGAGATCTGTTCTACATCCCTCACTGACATCTGACAAACCTCCCGCTCACCGCAGAGGTCGGTTTCTCTCCTCCTCACTCTGCATCATGTATGACATCTCTCTATTGCTTTGTATCTGTTTTCTGTCCCTTTCTACGTAGCGTTAAATATGCTTTTCTCGTCAGTGCCACTCCCAGCTCTTCCAATTGGTTAAGAGCTATTAGTTGGTGACAGAAAAGAATATGGACGTGAGCAGCAAGTGGCACATTCAAAGCATGCTTGCTATTAAGATTTTATTTGTTTACTTACAAGACAAAATATTACAAACAAACAAGGACACAATGGGGGGGTGGGGGGGTGGGTGTACATACAGATCAATTGATGGGATAATACCATAAAGGCTAAGTTACATGGTGTGTTTCCATGAAGTTCCTAACCATGTCCCAGTGGCCGCACAGGCCTTTATCAAAGTCTCTAAGAAAAACTGCTGCTCTCTCCATGTTTAACACATCCTCCATCCAATTACTTGTTGCACAGCAGGACGATTTGCGCTCTTTCCAGTTCATCAAGATTATTCTTTTTGCCGAGAGACACCCCAGACTGTTCGCAGGCAAAGAGCGAACCGCTTCAAATTTCTGGTCCAGCAGACATACTACAGGACAAACCTCAAAATTGACATGTAAGATTTCATTCGTACCCGAAACTAACTTGGACCAGAAAATTTGCACTTCTGGGCATTCCCCCAATAGATGTAACAAAGAACCCCTGCTCCCACATCCATACCAACAATTTTGGAAAGTCTAATGGGAATATAATGGGCCTATATAATATAGGCCCTGCACACATTTATTTATTTTATTTTTTTTACTGAATTACCTTATTTCTTACACATTAAGAGGACTTAATAGCCTATTTCCATATATTTTCCCAGTCTGTACTAGTTAAGGAGGTATACAAATCCTGTTCCCATGCAAGCTGGGTGGAGCAGTAGGCATTGGGTCCTACACAGGATAATGATCTCCACATATTGGTAACTGTACCTTTGAGGTAGTTGCCTTTATAAGATATTGGTCATGTTCTGAGCAAGAGGCAGGGGCAATACCATGCCTAAGTTTCTTGTTAATCATTGTTGATAATCGTAAACATGTATGTATATATGTGTGTGTGTGTATGTATATATATATATATATATATATATATATATATATATTTTAAAAAATTATGGTATGCTCAATACTTGCTTAATTTGAACTATCCACTGCTGCTACCGGTGTTCTTACAGACCCTTCAAACCCTTCAACAACAAGGTGATCCCACTACTGTACCTCCAAGCCAACACCATGCACATCCTGCCTCCATCTCCATGACAGAGGGAGACGTGAGGTGCGACAAAGTATAATTTTTAGAGCTGACCTTCAAATTCAGCTTCCAGGCTTTCAGGCACCACTGCATTAAAAAACATAAAGACTCTATACACACACACACTGTCATGACACTAATAACAATCTAAGGTTTTCATGTTGGTGAAATGTACAGTATTGGTGGAATGGCAATATTGAATTATGAATTTTTCATAACTTTCGCCACTTTATTTTACCAAAGTATTATAATAAAATGCTAGAATTGAAATTGTAAGGCAGCAGCAGTAGAGGCAAGATGAACTACATTACCAAACGCATCTTCACAAACGTATTCAGTTTGGCCTGAGGCAACAAACGATCTGTCTTAAATTCAAACTGTGTCAAGATGAAAGCTTGGTTTTTTTTATATGTGAATCATAATAATGCCAATGATGACTGGATGTCTGCACAGTATGTTTTTGGACATTTCTTCATGAAGATTACACCTTTTTTTAACTCCTTGTCATATCGTGTCTGATTACCCACGACTTACTTCGACTCTCACTTGAATGTGGCATTTTTTTACGCTATGTAAGAGATACCAAAAACTCTACACAAGTGAACTGCACGTCAAAAATCTGAGGGCAGGTGAAAGTGATGTATAAATTCTGTGAAGGCATACGGAAAGGGTTGAAACACCATGACAGTTTTGATTTCTAATCTCCAAGAGCAAGGACAGAGCTACATATGCACATGATGATGATGATGGAAGAGTGGAAATTCCATCTGGACAAATCCTGGTTTGTTGACATGTTTATAGCAGGTTTAACAGCATAAATCCACTGAAGCATCGTGCTTGGTGTCAGTGTACAGTGGTGGTGTTGTGGTACGAGGAATGTTTATTTTGCACCCTTTCATTTTAACACAACATACTTTAACATTGGCTTGGTGCATCCATTCATGGCCACTATAAACCTCAAATACATCCAGGAAGATAATGATCCATGTTATAAAGCACAGATTGCCTCAACACTCAAAGTCAAATTCAGTTGACACCCATTAACTATTGGCATTTTTCCAAACAGTTAGAAATAACCATGCTGAGCCATGCATGCAGTGAGCAACTGCAATCGGAGCTTGTGATGGGCTCACAGCGTGAGTTTTCCATACAACAGGATGCAACGTTAAAAGGTATTGTTTACCTTGATGATGTGTCGGAGGTTTGCTGGTTCACACAAACTGCAAAGTGCCTGTCTCCTGCAGCTCTTCATCTAACTAGTTCACTGCTACCTAGCAGTGTGGATGCTATTTGTTAGATGAAAATAAGTATAGGAACATAGAAGTGGAACAAAACTTGAAATCACAGAGATTATTAGTTATGCTGGAGCTACAAAACGTAGCAATGGTTCTTTCTCTCTAGCCACCTTCACACATATTGAGTCAATCATTTTATCACAAGACATTGCATGTTTAAGGGAGTGGACTGTCACAGTTTGACCCATCTTCATGGCTTGGCATGGCTAGAAAATGCTGGGCCTGTGGAAAAGAGCCTTTTATTGTGTTTTGCAGCCTCCAAATATCAATCTACTAAAGCACTTTTGGAACTAGATGGAAAAGGATGTTTGGCAAATCAGTTTTCTGCCAAAATAATCTCCTGGAATTGTGTAAAACATCTAAAATAACGTGCTTTCTGTCACAGACGAATGCAGGAAGTAATCTGCAATAATCTGTCGTCAGTCAGAGTATTGCAATGCGCTCCACACTGGTCTACATAAAACTGGGAACTGTCCGTAAGGTTTTTTTAATCCTATAAAGACTGGTCACCTCACACATAACTTATTTCCACCAACATTCACAGATGTTTTTTGTCTCGACAGTCAGAAAGAAGCACATACTGAACAACAAAATATATATAGTGGTAAAGTTAACTTGAACTACAAGTAGACAATGATTAATATGTGTCACTAGGCAACCCCCAAATCCCAAGGGAATGAACACTGTTGCATCACTGCAGCAAAAACAGGAATGGAGATCCATCAAAAAACAGCCGCCGTTGCTCATTTATGCTTTGTTTTCACAAAAAAATAAGAAGAAAAGAAGAAAACGTATAAATTAATACTCTCAGTCATGACACACTGCACGATTTTTATTTTAGACAGTTTTTGTTTAATTAGTATTATTTGTGCCGCTCACACCTGTCAAACATGTTTAAAATAATCTTAATGGGAATGCCTGGCAGTGACTGGATCAGAAGGCAGACGATTACAATCATTAAACACCACATGTTGTGTTATTTTATCTCCCGACTGTCAACACCAACTGGCCCAGACTGGAGCGGACTTGATCCCATTTGGTACAATCAGTCATTACACCCAAATCATAAATGTTAGTGGCCCAAAAATTGTTATGTGTGTTCACCCCCTAAAATGACAGGGTTTATTTTTTGTTTTTTATTTGCCGGAGATTTAGTTTGGAAGTGACTAAATCTCAGAAATCTTCTCACTGGGGCTGTGTTATAAGAAACCCGGTCCCTAGTCCAACAAGCTGCCCAACCCGACCACATCCATAGCATCACATATCCAAGCTGGCCAGTCAAATGACTGTTCCCCCCAATCCCTACCCACCTGACATCTTGGATTTGTCTGTAAATATGAAGATGTGAAGAACTGTTGCTTTTGTAAACCTGTAAAGCCCATTGAGTCAAATATTAAGTATAAATAAACTTGACTTGACTTGTACAGAACCCCTCTGTGCAATGACAGGGGCAGAATGGCCGGTTACACACATCCGCGAGGCATCTGTCACAGCCCATGACCCCGCTGCTCTCTCACAAGACATGCCAAACCTTAAGGATCTAATCGCCATCTCCAGGATCCATTCTGTGGTCACATGGGTTCTGCCACCTCACCTTTCCTCATTTCCCTCACCCACCTTCACACAAACCTCTTTTGTCTGGAAGCAAAGCCATTCCTGCCTTGATTGGTTTCTATTCTTTGGCCTGTAGAGAAAAATGGAGTCAGAGGGGGGCTGGAGGTGGGAGATGGCTGAGTGCTCATAAAGTACTCTTGGCCAGGGTAGATGTGAGAAGACTCATTGATGTGGATAAATGTGAGTGAGACATACTGATGCAGAGTAGGGTTAAGGCAGTAAAATGGTACTGCTCCCCTTTCAGGACATGAAGACTCAGAAGTTGTAGTGTGTCCGTGGCTGATTTTGTTTTCTGAAAAGGGAATCGGGATAACTTGCCCACAGTAAGTACAGTATATTCTATGGATATACTGTATATAGAACTGTATTTTAAACTAGATGGGTTACATAGGCTACATCTACTACTACTACTACTTTTTATTTTAAAACAGCGTGATCTCTGTACACACAAGCGTTTTATCGCCGTTTCCGATATAATCTCCGTCCATACTACACGCCTGGAAACACATATCACATATCACATAAATAAGAATAAGTCAGAAGGCTTGGGAATGTCAGTAGTACACATAAACAGGAACTAACATAAGGTAATGTAGATGGTAGACTGAGTTTAGTGATTACATCTTTATGTCCCCCAGATGAAACCCTGATACCACCAGGCATCGATCAGGCAGGTATCTAGCTGCCTGTTGCAGTGGGTTTTTTTACCGTCAAGTGAAACTTCAGATGCCACTGTCTGTCAAGAGGTGTCTCCGCCGGTGACATGGCCAATCTTTGACATAATGCTCAGTGTGTCTCTCAGCAGTCCCAAGAAGGGGCTGTCATGCTTCAGCAAGCCGGATAATTATTTCCCTCTTATCCCTCCTTGCCAGGGCCAATCCTAGCCTTCAATAGAAGCCAGGGACCGCACCACTTCCCATCACCTCTCTCCGTCTCTTTTCTTCTCCATCTCTCTTCTTCCATCTGTTTCACTTCGCCTCACTCTCTGACTTCAAGACCCTCTTCCCCCTCAGACTGTCTTTGTGTCATTCTCTCTTTCTTGTCCTGTATCTTCTCTGAGAATAGACTTGCACAGGCAAAATAGCTCCTCAGTTTGACAGAATTGGTGCTCAAAGTAGTAAACCTGGCATAAAAGATTGCCATATGAAGATCTTTGTTACATGGCTTGCCTCACTCATTTGATGCCCCCTACACATACGACAAAGAACACATGAAATCTTGCTCTTCCTTTCATCCACACAGCCTTATCATTCTGCTGTGCCATGAAGTACAATTACACAGTGTGAGCAATTTCAAGGAATGAAATGATTCTAAGAAACTGCTGGCTGTGTCTGAAGTCTGAATGCTGTGTTGTGACAGACAGTGTTTACCTTTATCCTTTGTAACATGTATATTGCTCATTTGTTTATTATTTCATTGTTGTCATCTATATTCAAACATCTATCAACAATGCTCTGCAGTGATAATTTGATACCACCTCAATCTTTGCTTTGTGTGGAGGAAAATGTGTATTCATTAACTCCATCAGTGGATTCACTGATGGGTCCAGATGCATCTAGTTCTCACGTCCCTTTTGGCTGTCCCATCACTTAAAGTAAATGGTGGCCAGCTAAACTCAATACCTTCTGGTTCGGATGCAACATGACAGGTAGAAGCTGTGACAAAACAAAACATTTGTTAAGAAATCCTAAACAACACATTGAGCAAGTAAGGCAATTTACTCCAATCTTACTTCAAATGTGGACAGAAACCAAATAATAGTATCTCACCAACAGCAGTCCCGTCATTCCAAGATGTGTGATTAGAGCCAGCAGGCCTGCTTTGATTTAGAAGCCGTGCATGTTAACCTGTGGCCCCAGGGTCGAGCGCGGGGCCCCCAGCAGATCGAAAACAAATAAACAAGGCCTGCCAGAGCAGGCAGTGACAGTACAGGCTGTCTCCAGTAGATAAGACAGAACAATAGCCCTTAATAGGCCACAGAGAGACACACACCCATCTCCAGCCCTGCCTTTTTCTACTCATATCTGCTTGCTGGTAACAAAGGAAACAAGATGCTTTCCCTTTTCTTTCTTTCCTGCAGAGAGATTAGCAGCGCTTAACAGGGGCATGGGCATGAAAATGTGTATTTGAGTGATAATTCAGCAACGCACGCACAACTTGTGACGAGGAGCCCTGCAGAATGAGAAGGGATACAATGCTTTTATTCCCCCCTGGGTTGAAACTTGGAGGAGAAAAGTACATCGTGTTTGTTTAGGATTTTTAGCAGTCTATGGAAGGAATATGAAGATTTTCTGAACATGTGATGTTGTTCCTCAGTGTTGTCTTCATATTTCAGTCCATACAGATGACCATGACGTTTAATTTGATAGTTTTCTAATTAGACATGCCTGTGTCCATAAGCACAACACACACATATTTCGTAAAACATGCATCCAAGACACATTTCATGAAAACACACAGGCAGGAGGAGTACAATACAGGGCCACATGAGCATGTCAAATTGTCTGGGCTACATTTCTTACTTGCCCTAAATGCAGTTAGTGAGGCATATAATAGCAGGCAGAAAAGCCTGTTTCTCCTGTGAAGGCCCTTTTTTGACTTTGACGCAAAAAAGCCTTGGCAGGGTATCGGAATGCCGGCAGCAATGATCCTATTTTGTAAAATTTGAATAATTTCACCGGCACCCAGGTAGAAGGCACCGGCTCATGCCATATCACTGCCTGAAAGAACACACAAAGATCCCCTAAAAAGAGCGAGCTGGCACATTACACCTGATGCCTTTATGCTGAGCTCTGATGAAAGAAATCCACCCCACTGCCAAGTTAGCTCACCTGAAAATGAATGCCTTTAAGGAGAGAGGCTGTACTTGGTTCTGTGACAGGAGGTAAAATGCTACAGAGTGTGATGTTGGAGATTTTAGACGGATTGGAGTGCGCAAAGCTATTTCCTACCTTAAGGCTGGATTTCTGAGACGCTGATAGCTGAATGGAGCAGAGCAGTGTTAGACTTTTGATTGCAGAACCAAGGAGATTGACCCTAAATTTGTCTCCCATTCTTTTGGTCAGTTCATCATTGTGACATTTTAACCCCATACAGTACAGACCATTACCTTGCTAGAAAGAAGCAATGTGTTTTTAAACTAATGTGCACAGCACAGTCTACCACAAAAGGGCCAATATGCTTGACCAAAGTATATATCGCATTTTAGAACTGAATGAGCTGTCCCAGGAGAGAACATGATTAGGAACAGGAATAAGACGCACACATTTTTGCCTTTCCTGCTCTTTTTACCTCCAGTCTCTCTATATATTTTCAATTTAAGGCTGTGTTCCCTCTGGGCACACAGTATCCCATTATCTCACTTTGAATTACAGTGAGGTGGTGTTGTAGCTCTTGATCTGTGATCTTTACTCGGAATTGGCAGCGGTAGAACTTTTACATCAAATGCCTGCTTATTTTTGGTTGTCGGTTCGTACGGGGGAAATAATGTTCCTTGGCCTGTACACTTGCTTGTAAACCAAAACCAAAGAAATTATAAGGGGAAAAAAACTAACTTCCAGCAAAGTGCAACTCAGTCCTCGCCACATCCATATTTTTATAAACTGCATTTACTTCTGTGCCAAGCGACATAAATCATGTCTTATGTATCATTAATATACATGGGTGTCAATAGGAGACGCATGAATGGAAGAAATATGGTTCTTCCCAATAGAGACAGAGTTGAAAAATGGGCTGCAGATAGGGCAAGAATAGAGCCTTCTCTAGTGAGGCATCTAAAGGCATCTAAATCTCTGCTGCCCCCCAGTGGGGGCCAGATAATGCTGTGTGTGTGCACGTGTAGGGATTTGGTCAAAAATGTTCAAGCTCCAGATATGCATCCCTCCTTCATTTTTTTTTTTCTTTTAATTGTCTGTGTGCAAATTCATAGTGGCAGTGGCAAAGCTGACCTTGTGCCCCTGCTATGGGCCACACCTGCACAGGGCAGTGGAGAAACACACACTCACACATGTGCCCTAAGGCAGCAGAGTGTGTGTGTATGCACACATGCATACTCTCACACACACACACACACACACACACACACACACACACACACACACACTCTCTGTGAACTGCAGATCGCACTTAACATGCTGTCAGAAGAACAGTTCAATACACGGCTGATGGTTTGAGAACCAATGAACCGGTATCATTTCACACCTCTATCTTTCTTTCTGTCTGCTTTTCTCCCACTGCTGAACTCTCAGGGAGTCTTTTCACTGTCTGCCACTCTTCACACATTTACATTCACGCTGAGTAGACTATATCACTTATATAGTAGTTAACTTTATAAAAGCGTGTGAATGTAGCTTGTTTTTGACTGACTATTTATCAGTAGTAGAACTGTACAAGTGGGTGTGTCTGTAAGTACACATTCACATCTGCTGGGATTGCCAATCAACACGTGCACACATCAGTGTGCGGTGAATGTTTGTTGGAAACAGATTCCCATCAGTAGTGTAGTATCAGAGACAAATGAACAACACGGATACCTTTAGGCTTGACTTGAAGATGAGTTTGCTTGTCACGAGGAGTGCTACCCATCCTATGAAAACAGTTGTATATTGTCTTCAGTGGCTTTTTCTAAAGATTTCTAAAGTCTAAGAAAAGAACCCTGTTGATGTCATCAGGGTTTTCTCAGATTGGGCTTGTGACTTCAAATATATAACAGAAAGCCCATGTTACGAACTTGGGACGTAGAGTTTGAAAGATGTAGGCATTTACCAGGCAGGTAGAGCCTAACAAAAGACACTATTGAGTTGTATTGTGGGAAATGTAGGATCCAGTGTTTTTTTTCAAGCTTGATGATACTGTGGACTAAAAGACAGGATATCTCGGCCTCTGCTGCTTGAATGTGACCGTTCTTTTATTGATCTACCTCTTGTTATTTCCCCAACTTAATGAAAGTGCGATGCTAAATCGCTGGAGAGCCCCTTTAACAGGGCTAAAATATGATAGACTAATGCACTAATACAAAATGTTCTTTTTTGCAAAAGAGATTGCATTTCCTAAATCAGGACACTTCAAGCATCACTTTGTTCAAGAGTTTAGTTATTAGTCTGAATGAGCACAGAGCATACAGACGGGGGAGAAGTTAAAGGAGAAACCTGAATAAAAGAGCAGAGAAACATATCAAATGCAGATGCTTCCGTGCACCAGGCCTCACTGAATGGTTTGGTGAGTATGAAAATGATGTGAATGAAAATCTACGGCCTTTACAGTCACCAGATCTCAACCCAGTTTAACACCTATGGCAGATTTTGGACCAATGTGTAAGACAATGCCACCGCCACCATCTCCATAACACCAAATTATATAATATAAACTTTTATCTTCAAATCTATTTACTGATGTCTGTGAGTGTCTCTGATGCTATATATCCTTTTGTTATGTCTGGCTATGTTTGTTTTTCTTTCTATCTGCTGTACTCAGGTGTCTCTTGCAAAAGAGATCTTGATCTCAATGATATTACTTAATAAAATAAAGGTTGTGTATATAAATGAGGGACTGTCTTGTGGAGGAATGGTGTTCATCCCTCCAATAGAGTTCCACAGATTTGGCAAGATGTTGTTTTGGAGGCTTGTGGTGGACTCCATACTAAGACATTTCATTTGGTTTTTCAATTAACCATAGTGAACACGCCTCTTTTCTTCTCCATCTCTCTTCTTCCATCTGTTTCAGATGTTTCATAGTGACAATACTCACTCACTGATGAAATTACCCTAACCTAGTTTAAACTGATTACAACAAAAGCTTACAAAATGGATAATAACTTGAAAACACCCTACTGTACCTTTTTTCTTTGGTAAGTGGCCATCGTATAAGTGAGAAAATTCTATCTGATGTGTCCTGCTATAAAAAGAAATATAAACTGCCATTTTTTGCCTCCACCTCATCCATTATTTTAATATATTAGAACGCCTCATCATGTATTATTACATATGTAATCTGGAGGTCATGATTCATTTAGTTTTTCTTTGTTTTTCATTTGAACATCTGAGTCGTGTTCATTCGCAGTTTGGGGCTAATGTTTGCCTGCCTTTTCCTCTTGTTTTTTGCATTCCTGGTCACATCCCTGTGTGATATACTTAATCAGCATGAAAGAGTACTCTGTGTTGACCAAACAGCTAGCTCAATTCCTTTGCATTGCGTCTGAGTCTTAATGCTACTGCCTACATCTGTGTTTGTTTTGGAGCTCTCTCCTGGTCTTGTGTCATTCCCTGCTGTTTATAAGGAGATGCTCATTTGGATAGCACGTAGAGGACAATGCCATGGCTGTCGCTCTGATAGCTATCCAAGTCCTTGATCTTCTCTCCTTATAAACATCATTACCACACACTGAAAACATACACATTGACAACGCGCACGCACACACCCAACGCGCACGCACACACCCACCCACAAGCTGCTCATCCAAATCGGCGCTAACAGATTAGCAGTGATTATAAACAAACATGGAGGATTAATCCTGTGTGCTCTCAGTCTACTTTTCCACTGAGCTAGCCAGGGTAATTACCAAGTGCTAGATTGTTAGTGTAATCGCACATAACACACACACACACACACACACACACACACACACACACACACACACACATACACACACACACACACACACTCTCACTCACTAGCTGCCTTGCTTCACTACTTAAGGATATCGGTTTCGTGCTCATTTTGTAAGAAAGTTGAAGATATCTTGTGCAAAGAAACTGCAAGACAGCTGAAGTTAACGTAGTGCAGACAGTGAGATGGTTTGACACAACTTGGCGTGTTCAAAAGTCAAAGGTTTGTTCTTGATAGCTGTTGAAATGTGGATGTGTGACAACAAAGGACATCTTAACATTTGTGAATGATAACAGCTGAATTTGAATTACAAGGTCACTAGCAGGGTGGAAACTGACTATTGGATCTTCTGACCACTGTGTGTGTGCTTGATTTTATTTTATTCTTTTACTAGCCAGGCTGATTTTTTACTACACACGGTAGGTAAATCTGAAGGCTAAATATGATGTGTGGTTCAGCCACATTAGAAGGTTTGAAGACCAGCCAGTTGTGTAGCTTCTGTCATGTCACCACTACATTGAAATATTGCTTTATTATTTGGCCCCAGTGTTGCCTCTTTCACCTGCTGCCGCCCTCTTAACTTCAACAATATACCGCTTTATTCTGCCTCCATTGTGACAGTGTTGTATAGCCTCTGGGTGCACGACCTACTGTACACGGAGTTGGTGGTGAGGCTGCTCTACTAA